>OV815488.1:1444641-1990654 GCA_929108735.1 Andrena dorsata | reverse complement strand
CCTTTCGTCATTTGTACCAGTTTTACTTTTAGCCCCTCATTTTGTCAATGTGAGAGTGATAAAGAGAATTATTTATAGAATTTTGGAACAGTTCAATAATATAAAGAATCTTGACAACAGTTTGGATGAAACTGATATAGAATATCTCAAGAAAATTAGTGAAGAAGCGATAGAGAAGAGTAAAGCTACGATACCGAAATCGTGCGAAAAAACAATCTTAATGAACAAAAAATAATGTCTGAATATAAAACTGCTTTTAAACAATTGACCAAAAGAACATTAGATACTGCTAAAAATGCATGCATTTCATGCGAAAAACTGTGTTACCGTAAAGAAGTGATCAAAATTGCAGATATGAGGAAGCCCTTGGAAACAGAATTATGGAAAAACTTTAAAATTTTCGCAGAGAAAAACGGATTACACAGTGATTTTATATGCAAATATTGTAAAGAAAAATTTCAAATGAATCAAATGCCTCCAACTTGCGTTAAAAATATGTTATATGTGAAAGAAATGCCAAAAGAAATATCTGCATTAAACGAGTATGAAAGAATGTTTATACAAAGAGCAAAAGGGACTCGGTTTAGGTTGGTAGGAGCGTAAACACGTGTGAGCGATAGCGGAAACGTATAATTAAACAAAGCAGAGAAAAGGGGGTGTATGCAGTGAGAGTTGAGAGTGAATGAACAGTGGGAAATAGTGAGATAGCTTATAGGATAGAAGGTAAGTGGAAGGGAAAAGAGGCGACGCAGATATAAGAATATAAAATATAGGTTAGCGTGTAGAGGTTAGGATACCACAAGTAAGATATAAGAAACGCAATGAGCGGGAAAAGAGAGGTAGAGCTTAGAAGTAATTCAGAGGAGAAAAAAGGGTTAGGAAAAATAGATGAAACAGCAAATAAAAGGGGAAGACCTTCAAGGGTAGAAACACTGGGGAAGAAACTGGAGAAAGGAACGCAAAATGTGGGATCGATGCTTAGGGAAGCGAAGCACAGAACAGAGACGGGAAAGCTAGGACTGGAGGAAGGAAAAGAAAGCGCAAAACCTGAGGAGGGGCACAGCGAGACCAGTGGTAGGTATGAAGAAGAGAAGAACAACGAGGGAAACTTGATGGGCGAACTAGTTAAAGCAGTAAAAGATCTAATAGAAGAGAACAAAATTATGAGGAAAGAAATACAAGAGTTGAAGCAGGAGTTAAATGAAAGATATAGAGAAGAACTATTAGAATTAAAAGAGGATATAAGAAGAAAGAAGGAAAAACGAAGGAGGGAACAGGAGGAATGGAGAAGAGAATTGGAAAGTTTGAAAGAACATTACAACAATAAGGTAGGGGAAGAGTGTCGAAGAGCATTAGAAGATGAAGGAATTAAGGGGACCAAGAGACAGGCAAGAGGAGAGGAAACGAAAGACAAGGACATGAGATATTTGAAGGAGTACATACAGAGGCAGGAAAAAATGGAAAAGAAAAACAATATTGTAGTAAGAGGACTAAACATAAAAGGGCAAAATGTTAAATCAGAGATCGGGGAGTTCATAAAAGAAAAATTAGGGGTAGAAGCAGAGATACTTTGGGCAAGAAAAGTAGAAAATAGGGGAAATGGTTTAGTAGTAGTTAAATTAGTTAGCTGGGAGGACAAGCAGAATATAATGAGAAACAAAAAGAAGCTAGGTGGGGAGAACATTTATATAGAACAAGATTTAACTTTTAAGGAAAGAGAAATACAGAGAAGCATTGCTGTAGAGGTAAGAAAGTTAAGAGCAGAAGGGAAAAATGTGAAGGTAGGATTCCAAAAAATTTTTCTAGAGGGAAAATGGATACCATGGGAAAACTGGAGGGAGCAAGACAAGGAGGATTTTTGAGGAAGCCAAGAAAGGATCAAAGAGGGGAGGAGAGGAATTTTAAATGCATTGTATGGAATGTTGCAGGAGTAAAGGGAAAGGAGAAGGATGTTTGGGAAGATCTTTCGGAATACGATGTAATAGGGTTGACAGAAACATGGTCGGAGGAAAGAGACTGGGGCTCGACGAAGAAAATTTTACCTAAAGGGTACTTTTGGCACCACCAAGTTGCAAGCAGGAGCAGCACGAAGGGAAGAGCAAGTGGAGGGATACTTTTAGGTATTACAGAGAATTGGAAAGAGCTAGATTTAGAGTGGGAAATGACAGGTGTGATTGCAAAGAAAGTTAAGATAGATAGGGAAGTATGGATCATTGTAATAATTTACAGGAAACATGGAACAGATGAGATATATAATTACTTACAAAGGTTAGGGGAGGAACAAGAGGGTGAATATAACATGTTAATAGCAGGGGACTTCAATTCGAGGATGGGAAGAGAGGGAGGAAGTGTGGGATGGGAAGGAGAAGTAGTGGAAAGGAGGTCGAAAGACGAAGTAGTAAATGAAGATGGAAGGAAATTATTGGGAATAGTTGGGGAAAATGGGTGGCATATATTGAATGGAAATAAGACAGGGGATGAGGAAGGGGAATATACGTACATAGGGCCAAGAGGAGCAACAGTAATTGACTATGCATTGGCAAACACCAGGGCATGGGACAGGATTAAAGAAATGCGAGTAGGAGCGAGGACAGAATCAGATCACCAACCGTTAATTGTGGAGCTTTGGCATAGGAGAGGAGAGGGGAGGAAGGAAGACAAGGAGGAAAAAAGGTTGATCTCAATATGGGATGTGGAGGCAATAGATAAGTATAGGAAACGGCTAGAAGAATACAAAGGGAAGGAAACGGAAGTAAACGAGATGTGGAGGGAGGTAAAGGACATGGTGGATAACAGCATGGAAAAAAGGGAGGTGAAGGTAGGTGGAAAGAGGGAAGAAGCGACATGGTTCGACACGGAATGCAGAAGAAGTAAAAGACAAGTGGGTAGAACGTATAAAAAATTCAGGGTAGGGAAAATAGATAGAGAGGGGTATTTAGCAGTAAGAGAAAAGCATAGGGAACTATGTAAGAGAAAAAAAGAAAAAAGGAAGGAGGATCTGATCGAAGAAGTAAAGGCGATAAGATCGGATAAGGAGGCATGGAATGTAATTAACAAGTATAGGAAAAAAAGAATCAGGATATGTAATGATATACCGAAGAAGAAATGGAAGGAGTATTTTATGAAATTGTTAGGCGGTAAGGAACAGAGGGAAGTGGCTAAGGAAAGAAGACGGAAGGAAGAGGACGGGGAACCAGATCTGACGGAAGAAGAAATAGAAGAACAAATTCGGAATTTGAAGGTAAAGAAGACAACAGGAGAAGATCAAATACCTGGTGAGGCATGGAAGTACTGCACAGGGGAAGTAAGGGGAAAAGTAATAGAGGTAATACAGAAGGTCTGGAAGGGGGAAGGCATGCCGAGTGATTGGAATAAAGCGATAATATACCCTTTACATAAAAAGGGAGATACTGAGGAGGTATCAAACTACAGGGGTATCTCGTTGCTAAACTCGATTTATAAAATATATACGGCGGTTTTGAATAAGAGGTTGGTAAACGAAGTAGAGGGCAAGGGACTACTGCCGGAAATTCAGGCAGGTTTTAGGAGGATGAGGAGTACCATTGATAACATCTATATTTTGCAACATGTTGTGCAGGAAGAAAGGGTCAAAAAGGGGGGTAGGATAAACACTTTCTTCATGGATTTAAAAGCAGCATTTGATACAGTCAACAGGACGAAACTGTGGCAAGCGATGGATGAAAGAGGAGTGAGGAGAGGCCTAATAGAGAGGGTGAAAGAATTGTATGAGGAGGTGAAAGTCGAGGTGTACGTGAAGGAGGGAAATAGTGAGGAGTTTTGGCTGACAGACGGGGTACGGCAGGGATGCCCTTTGAGCCCGACGCTTTTCGCGCTGTATATATCGGACATGGAAGACCGGTTAAAGGAGAAAGGTATAGGAGGGGTGAAAATTGCAGATACCAGGATATGGAGTCTCGCTTATGCAGACGACGTGGTACTGCTGGCAAAAAATGAGGAGGCACTGAAGGAGATGAAGAGAATTATAAAGAAATATATCAAGGAGAAACACCTAAGTCTAAATTGCGAGAAATCGAAGGTAATGGTGTTCGAGGAATGCAGAGGAAGAAAGAAGAATAGGCAGTGGTATTGGGGTGATAGGAATATTGAGGAGGTCAAAAGTTTTTCGTATCTAGAATTTACATTTAACAAAAGCGGAAGTTGCAAGGATCATGTAAATAGTTTGGGCAAAAAAGCTAGGATAGCGGCAGGACAGGTGTGGGGTATGGGAGAAAGATTATTTAGGGATGATTTTAGGAAAAGGATGTGGCTGTATGAGAAATTAGTAGAGAGTGTGATGAGTTATGGAGTCGAGATATGGGGATGGAAGGAATGGGAGGTGCTGGAAAAGGTGCAAGTGAGGTATAAAAAATGGTGCTTAGGGCTGGACAGATGGACACCGAACTATATAGTGAGGAAGGAAACACTCAGAAATAAATTCAAGGTAAGATCGGTGAATAGGGCAGCTAGATTTGAGGAGAAGGTAGAAGAGAGTACAAGGAAGCCGTTATTAAAGAAATGCGTGGGGGAGAAGATTAGAAGTCAGATGGCGACCGAATGGGGAAAGCAAAGAGTGAGGAGCATCAATGAAAGTGGATATAGTCAGGCGGGAATAGAAGAACTGAAAGCAAGAGGAGGGAAGGTGAGTGAAAAGCTGAAGGAAAGAGAGATAGAAATAGATAGACAAACATTGAATGGAAAAATACAAAGGGCGAGATACAATAAAAGATACAAGGAGATAGAGCCTCACACACAGTTGCCGGAATATTTACGGATAGAAGAGAAGGAGGGGATGCAAAAACTAAAGGCAAGGGCTAGATGTGGAAATCTGGAAGAAAATAATAGATTTTGGGAAAGTGACGAAGCAAGGAAATGTATACTATGTAAGGGGCACAAAGGAACAATAAGACATCTAATGTTGGAATGCGAGAAACTTAATAGAACAGCACTGAAGGAATGGGAGATATTTGCAGAGGAGGTCAAAGAGGAAGCGGTGGAATGGTGTAGGGAACTGGAGGGAAAAAGGAGGGAGGTGCAAAAGGCAGAAAATAAGAATTAAGGAACGATGTAAATAAATATTTATAAAACCAAAGATAGTTTAGATTTAGTATAGGTATGAATAGGTAGGAAAAGATAGTACAGTATGCGGGGGCTGACGAGGCCAGGACAGGGAAGCGTGTGCAATGAATATGAGTATGTAAGATGCATGTGTGAGACAGACTGAACAAGCATTATTATTGGACATGTTTAGATAATAGTATGTAAAACCGAGTCCATTTCTTGGCAGCAATGCTGAAATAAAGATTACTACTACTACTACAAAGAGCAAAAGCATTTCAAGTTGTCCAACGAATGGAAACTGTCTCGAAAGCAAAAAAAAATATACCACATCAACATATGATCCAGAAAGTAAAAGGCAGAACATTTTATTTGCCATTGCCAATGGAGGAAACACTCAAAAAGATTTGTAAAACAACAGATCCAATCAATATTAATCAAGAATTTTACATATTGGTACGTAGTTTACCAACAAAAGCGAAAAAGGTTTGGGAACATCTTGTAAATGTAAAAAACGTATATAATGCTTTGGTACATTTGAAACAGATCAATCGCTTATATGAACATGTCATTTTGCCCCCAAATCCAAATGAATTATTAAAAAATGATTTGCCGGAAGTTGAATATAAAATAGACGACCCCGACGCACAAAAAGAAAACAAAACAGCTGAAAATATTGATAAGCAAATAAAATTACCTGCACTGCTAACTCAAGTTGATAAAGACGATGGTATTTACGAACGATACATAATTTATCCATTATACGAGAAAAGGATTAATAAAGAAGCGACAACATTATATCAGCAAAAAAAGGTAGAGGACGGGCCACTTGATACTTATTGTAAAACCATTGATCTTCAATGTTTTCCACATTTGTATCCTTATGGAATGCATGGAGAACATGAGCATAGAGACAGATTTTGTTTGACAGATCTGTTTGACAGATTTTGAATACATTAAAGCAAGGCTTAAATCAAAACATTCTCAGTTTCAATACCTATTTTTCTTATTAAATCAAACAAACATTAGACGGTTGAAAGCTGGTATTTATCAAAAATTGAACATAATTAATCCAAAAGAAAAATGTACAGCAAGTACATATTTGAATCTAATACAAAAGGACCTTCTAGAGCGTAACTTAACGACTATTTTCTCTCGAATTCCAAATACAGAACCGTTCTGGCATATACCTAGAAGTAATTTGAGATGCATGCTGGAATATTATGGGCCAGCTACCTGGTTCCTCACTCTCAGTCCATCTGAATGGTTATGGTCAGATTTAATTGAATACGTTAAAGAAGTAAATACGCCACTTATGGATAAAATGTCGACTAATGAGATTCTAACAAAAGATCCAGTATCCGTGTCAAGATTTCTCGATAACAAACTTCACGCGATGCTAGAGTTTTTTTGCTCTACCGATAATCCAATCGGGCACGTGGTACATTATTTCTGGAGAAGAGAATACCAAGGTAGAGGATTGCAACATTTCCACCTATTAATATGGATCAAAGATGCTCCTATTCTAGGCAAAGATTCAGATGAAATAGTAGCTGCTTTCATACAAAGATATGTCACATGTAGACTTCCAGATCCAAAAATCTCGCCTACTTTGTATAGACGTGTGAATACCCATCAAAGGCATCATCACAATTCGTATTGCATGAGAACAAAAAAGAACAATAAAAATCACATAAAGGTCGTCGCTCACTAGGCCGAACGGAAGCGAAGCGCAGCGACCGAAGCCAACTTTACGTCGGAAGCGCGGCGAGTCAAGCGAAGTTTTCGTTGAGAATATTTTCGCGTCGCTTCTGTTCTGTCATATGAGCGATGCGTGGCGACACAAAATATTCCTGAATCGTCATACAAACGTCTACCGGTACAATGTCCACACAAGAAGAGAGATTGGTGCTTTTAGTGCAAAAGCACAAGGAATTATATGATATGTCGGATAAAAATTACAGTAACCAGGAGATGAAAGACAACTGTTGGTCGGAAATTGCTAAAGAAATGAAATTAACTGGTGAGATATCATTTATTAGTGTTTATTAATAAAATATAAAGTTTAATAATTAATCATATGAATGGTACATACATATATACATATATATGTGTATATGTATATGTATATGTATATTTATTTGCCTCTTCCAACATTGGATTTTTTGTATTAGAAAATTGTACATATACTGTAGGGGATTCTCGGGTGGAAAGTAAAGGATTCGATGGAAAAGGAATAATATTTTATTAGGTAGTTACGTCCGTACGGTACGCGATCCGCGAGAAGAAGAAATTCGCTCGGGCACGCACGCCCGTCCAGCCGCTCGTTGGATCGTCGCGTAGCGACGATCGGCATTTGTTTCCTACAGGTCATGGCGCGGCGGTCAAATCTCCTACAGCTCGGCCGTCCTGACAGTATGAACGTCCCGGTCATACATGCATACATCGCAATTACGCGACCATCAACAATAGACACACAGTCACTCACATCCACCTACTTCAATATTTACACCTTAAGACTACTTAACGCTATTAAGATTTATTATTTTTTTTTTTAAACAATGGTTTACGCAAACAAATAATATAAAAATATAGAACACTAATGTCAATTTGAACCGTCAGGCGTATTACGATCCCAGGGTTTCATGTGATCCACACTTACGGTGCCTGTGTAGGGCAAACGCGTCACTTGAAAGCCATCTACATCACTCACGATGTACCGATCGAACCGAAGGACTTTCTTAATTACATATGGGCCCTTATATTTGGGGAGTAATTTTTTGTTCACACCCGCGGTAGTGTCGTAGTTCCGGATCATGACGTAATCGCCTTCTTCGTAGTCCGTCGCTGCTTTCCGCTTTCCGTCATACTGAGTCTTATTTTCGAGCTGCTTACGTTCGATACAACTTGCCGCCCTACTTCGAATGGCACTAAGATCTCGATCAATATCTTTTGACGCTTCTAACAGGCGACGGACGTTGTCGTTTATTTCGCCCGATTGGTTGACGCCAAACAATAGTCTGCTCGGGGTATCATCAATGGATCGACATATCGTATTATTTAAAGAGAATTCTACCAAATCGAGCACTTGGTCCCATTTATTTGGACATTCGGAAAGTTTCGCTAGCATCGGTGTTATCGTTCTATTGAAGCGCTCGACTTGCCCGTTTGCGCGTGGGGTACCGACGGCGATTAACACGTGGTCGATAGATTTTTCCTTCGCGAACTCGCTAAATTGAGCGGAAGTAAAACAAGTTCCGCGATCACTGATTAATCTATTTGGCCTGCCGTAAGCTCTGAAATAATCTTTTAAATGTTTGATCGCTTCATCGGTCGTGGTCGATTTGCACGCATACAATCTTATAAATTTCGTGAATCCGTCAACAATGGAAAGTACATGCTTGTATCCCCGACCTGTTCGCTCGAGAGGACCGTAGTGGTCGATATGAATTGCCTGGAACGGAAGGCCGCCCTTTGGAACAGGGTGCAAGAATCCTTCTTGTTTGCCGCTAGTTGGAGAGAACTCCACACATTTTAAACAATTCGAGACGTATCTCTTTACCTTTTCACGCATCCGTGGGAACCAGTATACGCGGCTAATATTTTCGACGACCTTGCCGACGCCTACATGACCGATGTCGTCGTGACACGTACGGATTACATTGTCCTCCATACTTAACGGGACATAAAATAGTAATTCCCGATTTTTTATTTTCCGATATACAAGACCGTCGCGAAGTTCGTAGACCTTGTCCTCCGTAGTCTCTAACATTTCACGGATTTTTCGGATATCTGGATCCCGATCCTGTTTAATCGATAGCGTCTGTTCGAACGTGTTCGCCTCTAACACCAACACACTGTGGCACCGACTAAGTGCGTCCACGTGGCACAACTTCGCGCCGGGCCGGTGTTCGATTTCGTAGTCATATTGCTGCAGGTACATGGCCCACCGCGATATCCGGGGGTTAATATTTTGTTTGCTGAGGGTCAGCCGAAGACTATTGCAATCTGTTAAAATTTTGAAGTGCATTCCGTACAAGTAGACATGAAATCGTTTGATCGCGTATATTATCGCTAAGCATTCTAACTCGAAACTATGGTATTTTGCCTCGGTGACTGTAGTTCTGTTACTGAAATACGACACCGGGCGACGCGTCCCATCCGATTGTCGCTGCACAAGTATCGCTCCGAAACCGCTCGCACTGGCGTCACAATGTAATTCCGTATCCAAAGTGGGAGAATACAAGGCCAATACGGGCCGACGCGACAACAGATCCTTTAAAATCTCGAACGCGTCCAATTCCTCGCGACCAAAACTGAACGGAACGTTTTTCTTTAATAAATCATATAATGGCTTAGCTATCCTTGAAAAATTTGCAACGAAACGCCTGAAGTAGCTGGCTAACCCGACAAAACTATGCAATTCTCTTGTGTTTCGTGGCAACGGATATTTTAACACGGCTTCTATATTGTCGTCGCTAGGCCGAATGCCGCCTTCGCTTATACGATAGCCTAAGTACGTGATCTCTTCGGCGAGAAAAGAACACTTGTCGAATCGGAATTCCAGCCGGTGACGCCGTGCCAACTTGAATACCTCGCAAAGGATGTCTAGGTGCTCACCAACATCTACGGTGGCAATTAAAATATCATCAAGATACAAAAGGACTTTATTTTGTCTAACTAAATCCGCGAAAATACTATTAATGTAACGCTGAAACACGCGCGGCGCATTGGTAAGACCAAACGGCATTTTCCGATATTCGTACTGCCCAAGAGGCGTGACAAAAGATGTGTATTTCATCGAGGATTCTGCCATCTTAACATGATGGAAGCCGTTACGTAAATCTAGACTGCTAAAATACTTTTTATCCCGTAGTCGGTCAAGAAGATCTTCGATTAGGGGCGTCGGAAAATTATCTTTAATCGTAATGCCATTAACTCCGCGGAAATCGATACACAAGCGTATCTCTCCCGTCTTCTTACGCACTAAAACAATCGGACTGGCGTAAGGAGAGTTGCTTGGCTGAATGATACCCTTTTCCAGTAATTCGTCGATAATGGCTTTTAATTTTTCCCTATCGCTAAAAGAAAGTCTACGCGGGCGAAAAGAAATTGGCTGATCATGTTTCAATACGATCGTCATTTCAATGACGCAGTTATCGGCGGGATCTAAATCATCGGCCTGCGCGTATTCCGTCCGGAAAATTTCCGCGAGCCTGTTGGCCGCTTCCCGCTCGATATTTGGGTTTATATTCAATTTTTCCTCGGTGCCAGTCTCCTCCTCAATACAATTAATTTGCATGACCTCATTTCGATAATCGAACGATTCCGTTTTACCCGATTCCACGTTTTCCGCCGCGATCACGAATTTGTCTTCGAACGAAATCTTAATATGAGGTAACGCTATGAAGTCTCTCCCGAGAAGCGCGTCGCATCGCATCGCGGTGGCTGGGACAATTCCAAAACCAACAGTTGCCGGAATGTCGTTGGCTGTGCAATCGCATCTGAATACACCCAAGACATTCAACTTCGACCCATTGATACCCTCGAACATGTCACTATTTACGACGGGTTCCCGCAAGTGAACCGGTACGCAACCCTCCTTAATAAGGCTGATAGGCGAGCCTGAATCTATTATCGCGTTAATACAATAGTCGGAGTTCTCGCCTCGATCGCTTGCGACGGAATATTTTACTGTTACCGTGTACGGTGGGTTTGACGCCAGCTGTACCAGATGAGTGGTCTTCTCCGCAGCCTCCTTCGACGTCGGACGACTCTGCGGGCAGGTCTCGATGCGATGTTCCGTGCTCCCGCATTTGAAGCACGAACCCCGTTGACGCCTCGGCTTCGAACAGTCCCTCGATAGATGACCCGGCTCACTGCAATTGTAACAACGAGGTGGAGTTGTATCCTTTACGGGACGCTGCCATTGTTTCGCTGGTTTCGATGTCGCGTTGTCCTTCTTGTCCGGCCGCGGGTGGGATGAATTCTTGTCCCCCTTCTCCGGTTTGCTGCTGGACGGAAGCGCCAATTTTTTGAAACCCTGAAGCAGGTCCTTCCGGGTCTTGAACCGGTGCATGCGCGCTTGATCACGTAGACGCTGATCCGGTACCCCGTCAATTGTATCGTCGATGAACTCCTCGTCTTCGATGGCTATTCGATTCGCCAATATAGATTTATCATGGTAGTAATCGGTAAAGGTTTCACCCGGCTGCCATGTCCTCTTCTCAAACTCCTTCCTCAATTCCGATTGTGAAAGTTTCTCGTGGAACATTTCTTCCATCGCCTCGTAAAACGCCGAAAGCTCCAATCGAACATGCTCGGCCTTCGAGTGGAACCAGGATAGCGCCCTCCCTTTGAGTCGCATAATCAGCAGCGCCTTCGTCGAGGCTTCGTCAAGATGGTATGCCTCGCGGAGAAGTTCGGACTGTGTCCGCCATTTCTCGAAACCGTCACTCTCTCCGCTATATTCACTCAACTGGTCGGCGATCGCGCGAATACCGACCGAGGAGTGCGCCTGGCTGCTGCTTGTCGATGCATTAACCTGGATGCTGCTCGTCGATGGATTGGAAGCTGCGCTTCTTTCCCGTTCTGCCAACCGCAACTCCCTTAGCAGTAAATCCCGCTCCTGCCTCATTAACTCATACTGTCTCCGTAATAGAGAGTCGCCACTCGCATCGTCACCACCACGTGCGTTGTTATTCGCGTTGCTCGGCACCGATAGCGACGCCATGACACTTTCTTCCTCCCGCGATGTGGGATCAGAGTTTTCCTCGGTATTTTGGCCACTTCTCCTAGCGTCTCTCAGTAAATCTGACCATGCTGCCACTGGTACGGAACTTATTCGATTTATCAATTCGGCCTTCGAACCGGTGGTCGTCAATTTCAAGTGTCTCAGCACGTCCTTCAGTTCTGCTACGGTGAAGCGGCTGAGGTTTTCCTCTGACGCCCCTGACGCCGAATCTTGCGTGTTCGACATATTGAAAAACTACCGGTCTCAACGATACGACACAACAATCACTTTCACCCGATGCCCTATCCGATTCCGAACAATACACTGACCGATTCGACTCACTACGCGGCACGGTCAAATACAATGCGTAAACGATTTCAGCGATATACAATTAAACTCACTGCGTGAACCAATCCCACTTCTGAGGTTTGTAGGGGATTCTCGGGTGGAAAGTAAAGGATTCGATGGAAAAGGAATAATATTTTATTAGGTAGTTACGTCCGTACGGTACGCGATCCGCGAGAAGAAGAAATTCGCTCGGGCACGCACGCCCGTCCAGCCGCTCGTTGGATCGTCGCGTAGCGACGATCGGCATTTGTTTCCTACAGGTCATGGCGCGGCGGTCAAATCTCCTACAATACATATGTATAAGTAAAGTAATTGTGTAAAGTTAGGGAAACTAACGCTTAGAATCCATATTCTGATTTCTCCCATATTTCTTTGGTTGGTGCTGGCATAACTTTGGGACCTAACTTGCCACTCTCCAGTTGCAATAAATCTAAATAAAAAAAAAAAGGAATTTTAAGAAACAGAATACACATATTGTATATTAATTTTTTCAGCTTTTGAGTGCAGAGAGAAATGCAAGAAACTGCGGGATTGTTTTCGAAAAGCATTGAAAAATCGGAAGACCCGTAGTGGTGACCCGGCAAAAAAAATTAAGCCGTGGAAACTGGAGAAGGAAATGGCTTTTATATTATGTCACATGGAAGAGCGACAACAAATATCCAATATACCAGATGACATTGAAAGGTCTAATAATGACGATGTGGAAGAAGTAGAAGTAGAAGTAGAAGTAGAAGTAGAAGCTGTACATGAAGAGAACACTGCAAATAATTTACCGAATGTGAATTGTAACGTTTCGAAAACACGACGAACACAAAATACACAAAAATCAAAATCATCAGTGGCGGATGTATTGGATGCATATTTGGAGAAAAAGAATAATGTAAAAAAAAACTACACAAATGAAAAACCGAGGGTGAATTTCATACACTCTTTTCGAAATTAATGAAAGACCCTATTAAGTTTTATCAATATTTTCGAATGAGTTATGAACAGTTTGGTAATTTATTAGAAATAGTGAAACCAGATATTGAGAAAAAAAATACGACTTTTCGACAAACTATATCAGCGGAGGAACGATTAGCAGTATGTTTGCGGTAAATATAATGATGATTTTGATTTGTTTGTCATTGCTTTCCGAAAACAATCACGTACTTTCTTCCATTTTTCTTTGCACTCAAAATTAATATACAATATGTTATAGATTTCTTGCAACTGGAGATGCTTTTCGATCAGTTGCATTCAGTTATAGGCTAGGAGAAACAACAATTCGCCAAATAGTGTATTCAACGTGTGATATAATATGGAGAAAGTTAGGTCCCAAAGTTATGCCAGCACCGACCCAAGAAATATGAAAGAAATCTGAATACGGATTTTCGAAGCTTTGGAATTTCCCTAACTGTATCGGGGCTCTGGATGGAAAGCATGTTGTGATTGAAGCACCCTCTAACAGTGGATCATTATATTTTAATTGTAAAAAAACTTTTAGTATAGTGCTCCTTGCAGTAGTTGATGCAAACTATCGGTTTGTTGTGGTCAATGTGGGTGCATATGGAAAAAATAGTGATGGTGGAATACTTGCGGAATCAAACCTCGGCAAATTATTAATGCAGGATAATTTAATTGTTTAATTGATTATTTAAATAAATAAAAATGATATCATTTATTAAGTAGTCTTTATATTAAAACAAAATATAAAGTGAAATAATTAATCGTATGAATTATAGCTATACTTTACATATATACATATATACATATATTTTTTTACAAGTTACGTGTACACGTATGTATGTTATTCTGCCAAGGAACAGAACCTTCGGCTGAAAAGTAATGCCTAAATTTATCCCTAATTTCTAATGCATTTGTGGTTGCATTTCCGGTAACTACTCTGATTTCGTTATCTTCTACTGGCAAAATTGGATTTTTTTTAATTAGAAAATTATGTAAACAACAAGTCGCCAATACAACTGTATCTAGTAGCTCAGGTTGTATTCTCAGTCGTCTCTGATAAATTCTAAATTTTTGACTTAATATTCCAAAAGCATTTTCCGAGATTCTTCTGGCTCTACTCAGCCGATAATTGTAGATGGACTTAGTTTTGTCAGATTTTGTTTGAGCACGCGGATACGGCCGCATAATATTTTTGTGTAGTGGGAATGCTTCGTCTCCTACAATGACATGCGGTAGAGAAACATTTGTTCCGGGAAGAGTTTTGGGAGGTGGAATGTTTAAATTATCCTGCATTAATAATTTGCCGAGGTTTGATTCCGCAAGTATTCCACCATCACTATTTTTTCCATATGCACCCACATTGACCACAACAAACCGATAGTTTGCATCAACTACTGCAAGGAGCACTATACTAAAAGTTTTTTTATAATTAAAATATAATGATCCACTGTTAGAGGGTGCTTCAATCACAACATGCTTTCCATCCAGAGCCCCGATACAGTTAGGGAAATTCCAAAGCTTCGAAAATCCGTATTCAGATTTCTTTCATATTTCTTGGGTCGGTGCTGGCATAACTTTGGGACCTAACTTTCTCCATATTATATCACACGTTGAATACACTATTTGGCGAATTGTTGTTTCTCCTAGCCTATAACTGAATGCAACTGATCGAAAAGCATCTCCAGTTGCAAGAAATCTATAACATATTATATATTAATTTTGAGTGCAAAGAAAAATGGAAGAAAGTACGTGATTGTTTTCGGAAAGCAATGACAAACAAATCAAAATCATCATTATATTTACCGCAAACATACTGCTAATCGTTCCTCCGCTGATATAGTTTGTCGAAAAGTCGTATTTTTTTTCTCAATATCTGGTTTCACTATTTCTAATAAATTACCAAACTGTTCATAACTCATTCGAAAATATTGATAAAACTTAATAGGGTCTTTCATTAATTTTGAAAAGAGTGTATGAAATTCACCCTCGGTTTTTCATTTGTGTAGTTTTTTTTTACATTATTCTTTTTCTCCAAATATGCATCCAATACATCCGCCACTGATGATTTTGATTTTTGTGTATTTTGTGTTCGTCGTGTTTTCGAAACGTTACAATTCACATTCGGTAAATTATTTGCAGTGTTCTCTTCATGTACAGCTTCTACTTCTACTTCTACTTCTTCCACATCTTCATTATTAGACCTTTCAATGTCATCTGGTATATTGGATATTTGTTGTCGCTCTTCCATGTGACATAATATAAAAGCCATTTCCTTCTCCAGTTTCCACGGCTTAATTTTTTTTGCCGGGTCACCACTACGGGTCTTCCGATTTTTCAATGCTTTTCGAAAACAATCCCGCAGTTTCTTGCATTTCTCTCTGCACTCAAAAGCTGAAAAAATTAATATACAATATGTGTATTCTGTTTCTTAAAATTCCTTTTTTTTTTATTTAGATTTATTGCAACTGGAGAGTGGCAAGTTAGGTCCCAAAGTTATGCCAGCACCAACCAAAGAAATATGGGAGAAATCAGAATATGGATTCTAAGCGTTAGTTTCCCTAACTTTACACAATTACTTTACTTATACATATGTATATGTACAATTTTCTAATACAAAAAATCCAATGTTGGAAGAGGCAAATAAATATACATATACATATACATATACACATATATATGTATATATGTATGTACCATTCATATGATTAATTATTAAACTTTATATTTTATTAATAAACACTAATAAATGATATCTCACCAGTTAATTTCATTTCTTTAGCAATTTCCGACCAACAGTTGTCTTTCATCTCCTGGTTACTGTAATTTTTATCCGACATATCATATAATTCCTTGTGCTTTTGCACTAAAAGCACCAATCTCTCTTCTTGTGTGGACATTGTACCGGTAGACGTTTGTATGACGATTCAGGAATATTTTGTGTCGCCACGCATCGCTCATATGACAGAACAGAAGCGACGCGAAAATATTCTCAACGAAAACTTCGCTTGACTCGCCGCGCTTCCGACGTAAAGTTGGCTTCGGTCGCCGCGCTTCCGACGTAAAGTTGGCTTCGGTCGCCGCGCTTCGCTTCGCTTCGCTTCCGTTCGGCCTAGTGAGCGACGACCTTAAAGCGAGTGTGTCGATTTGGATTTCCTAGGGCGGTATTCAGAGTCGTTGCTTAAGCATGTGCTTAAGAATGTCTTGACAAAGTCGACCTTATTCGAATAAGCTAAGCTTAAGAAGTCATGTATTCATAGTCCGAACTTAAGATTTGCTTAATCAAGAAAATGGTGCTTAAGCCGTTCTTAGTCAAGCAAATGCTTAAGCAATTCTTATATTGCGTTCGGCACACGTCGGAAACTTTCCTGTGTAGCCGAGCGGAATTACCCAATCAGGAATGATATTGAAAATGCATCTTGTGTTTCTTTTCCCGTGCCGCCACAAGGGGATTCCTCGCGTACTCTGTGTAGCGCGTCATTTTTTCAACCACGCGATCCCTATTGTACAGACGTAATAAAATTGAATAAAATAAAGATGAGCGCGAAAAAACATTATACAGATGTAGAAAAACGTCTCTTTTTAAATATTATAAAAGAATTCGCTCATATTATAGAGAAAAAAAAGAGTGATACGACTACTTTAAAAGATAAAGAAGAAGCCTGGCGAGAGATTGTCGAAAAATATAATACATCGAATTTAATTACTGGACGGGTAAGAAATTAGTTTCTTTGCATTATTATTAGTTTGTATTTGAAAATTGCGATGAAAGTCCAGCTGAAAATGAAGTATCGAAGCAAAGGAAAGTTATTAACTCACACAGCACAACGTCCGGCAAAGTCCCAAAGACGTCTTGGGGCGTCTTTATACATTATTTTATTTAATCATTGCAGAGAAATGTACAACAGTTGAAAAAAATGTGAGCTAACCAGAAGAGCATACAAAGAGATGCTATTACCAAAGAGAAACAGGCATTAATGAGAACAGGGGGTGGTCCACCCGAAAAAACTGTTGAAATCGACCCCGATGTAGCCCAAATTACGCCACATTTAATGACTACGGCTCCTGTGCTCTTCTCCTCGGATATAAGGGACGAAGGAACAGTAAATAGTTAGTTACTGTAACTTTATATATTGATACAATGATGATGACATTAGCTTAAATATATCATAAATATTATGATGTTTCAGATTTACGAGAAGCAGTTTTCAATGGAGAACTATCAGAAAATGTAGGAAGTCTCGATGATACAACAAGAGTAGACAATAGTTTAGAATGGGAGAATGTTCCCAATGAACAGTCAACGAGTCAAGACACGGATCAAATAATTCAAAATGCAATCGACAACATTGGTAAAAACATTGAAATCAATGTTTTGTTTAATGAAAATACTTTCATTGTTCTTTAGTTCTGTTATTTTCAGATATTACACAGAATAATAGGAAACACAGAAGGGGCGAATTAGAAGAATTGAAAATAAAAAGAATTAAAGACATTATAGAAGAAGAACAACGTTTCAATAGAGTTAAGTTGGAACACGAACAATTGAAACAAAAGTTAGAAATAGAATTTCTAAAAGAAAAATACAAATTAGAGCTAGAGGCAATACAGAAAGGCAATACGCACTTTTAATTTGTACTTATTATTATATTTACGTTCATTATATCTATTTTTTTATTATAGTTTTATTATTTAAGGGGGGTGTACATATGTATATGCGATTATTACGACCACGCAGTTGCAATTGTGGAAAAAGTGAGAGAGATATATATATATATACTGTCAATAATGACGTTGCGTTAAATAGAGTACGCGAGGAACACGTAGTGCCTATACGACTTCTTCTACGTCTCTGCGTGGTGCGTTTGAAATAACAATTAAGGAAGTACAAGTGCATTGGTTTGTTTTTTTTTGTATGGAATCGCAAACTTATTTCTTTTCATGTATATTCTTCTGAACAATCTGCATATACATATAACTGTGAGTATACGGCGTTAGAGACATGTAAATTGTGCAAGATATTTCACGTTTTTATCATTTACCTACTTATAAAAATGTTCAACAGTATTCTACGCGAGTAGCGTGTTAAATATTATACCAAATATAATTTTATGTAATTTATTCTGCATAAGAGATATCATATTTAATATAAATCTGTCATAATTATTTTGAATAAAACACCGTTAATTTATTTAAATCATTTACTCGATTTTCAATGCAACTCCATTCAGATTCCCACGTATAGCAAAAACTCGTGTTTTCTCATTAATATACATATTTTGCATTTATGCGTAATTTATTGGTAACATTATTACATATGTATACATGGATCAATGTACACGTATGTTTCCTTTGCAACATATGCTGTGATGAGTGCACATAATCTAACGATAACAATAGGAGAATGGCAAAAGATGTAAGAGTCTTGTATTATTATAAAATTGTGTACAATACAATATTACATTTACTTTTTTTATCTGCAACGTTTTATTATGTACATATATTATACAAAAACACAGTAAAAATATGGTTACTGAAACAACCGGTTAATGAGTGCCTCGCGAGCGACAAATCCATTTATATCCTGTACACCTTGCGCTGCATGTAGAGGTACTTCTGCATCATCCACAAACTCGTCATCATCCTCAAGCAATACATCCTTAAAAATTAGGGACATATTGTGTAATACTGCACAAGCAACAATAATTGAAGTGGAGCAGAGAAGTTTTGTTCCTAATCCTCGAGATAGACATGCAAATCTTCGCTTCCATATACCAAATGTCCGTTCCACAATTTGCCTGGTTCGACTTTGGATATTGTTATACCTGCAATAATGTAATTTTCAATTAATATAACTTGTTTTTGTAGTAAAAAACTTGATAATTCTAGAAAAGATACTTACGTCAATTCCTCATCAGTTTGGGGATTTACAAGAGGCGTCATTAAAAATGGTAGACACGGATATCCTCTGTCACCAACTAGCATACCGTCCAATTCCCCTTCTGTGTATCGCATGTAAAGTGCAGAATTCTGAAAAATTCGGCTGTCATGGGCACTACCTGGCCATTGTGGCACAATATCCAAAATTTCCATTTGTGGGCCCACAACAACCTACAACGAAGATTAAAAATAAAAAAAAAGTAAAGCGTGAAATTTGTAGACTACAAAATGGCGTATTCACTCACTTCATCGATTAACTGGAATATATTTCAATTATGATATAAAACAATGAATGCAAACTTACCTGTACATTCAGTGAAAAATATCCTTTCCTATTTCTAAATATTTCATTAATGTTTTGTAGTCTTGTCGAGACTAGTCAAATATGTGTACAATCGATGGCCCCATCAATGCCGGGTAAACCAATTGCACCATTTCCTTTGCCGACTTCACAAAATAATCTATGATTTTCCTCACGTGCCCGAGGATTCCTTGGGAATTTTATGTATTCGAACATTAAACTTGCCAGCAAACAGCTGACTCTAAACACAATGCGAGAAATTGTCGCTTGCGACACTTGCACGGTGTCACCAACTACAGTCTGTAAATTTCTAAAAAGTAATTATCAATATTTCAGATAGTAAACATAGGATATCGTATTTTTAAAATCACCTGAAAACTTGCACTCGCATAGTACCGTAGAGCGACAAGTAGCTGGAAATGGGGCACAATGGGCAGGCCACGTTTATTTATTTTTGCGAGACCTTCTTCTATTTTTGGCAAAATCCCATGAAGTACTGAGTCTTTATTAAATCTATAACGTTTTTTAAACTCGTCTTCATTATAAAATTCAAAGGGATTTTGCCAATCACGAATATAACGTTTAGGAAGTCTCACAGTCCACACACGATCATATTCATCTTCATTGTCGCTCAGACTTTCTATACTTTCAATGTCCGTGTCGACATTCATTAATTCCATGGTAACTGTTTTAGAATTTGTCACGTTTCGTAGGCCACGTGGATGGCGCAATTGATTGGGACAAGCAGGAAGATTGATTCCAAGATTAAACGTTCCTTTAGTAGTACTATAATATTTGAAAAAAAAAACACAGAAATAGTATATAGATGATTACCCTTATGATTGTAAGGTACAAAATAAACTTCTTTAAAATGATACGCTTTTCCTTTTCAAAGCTCTTTCTTACTAACCTGCTGCCTGCTGATTTCTCGCAGTGACCGTTCTGCCGTCACGGTTTGAAAAATAACAACCGACGCGTTCCCAACCTGTGAGGAAAGTAACACACGTCCCCCACCGTCTTCTCTCCTAATAACATGTTCTTAAGTCAACTAAAACCTTGACTTGAAAATCTAACCTCACTTTGCGAGAATAAGATCGCTTTATCCTCCAATAAGAAGTTCTTACTCGACTATGAACACTTACATTCTTAAGATCATCTTAAGAGCTGACTATGAAACATGATTCCACAAGGATTGCTTGACAAAGTAAATACTTGAGTAAATGCTTACGGCGATGCTTATTTGCCGACTATGAAACTAGACGGTGACTTAAGCAAATGCTTAAGACGATCTTAGTCTTAAGCAACGACTCTGAATACCGCCCCTAGACTTGTTACAGAAAACATAAAGATAAGAGACGTAGCTACATCTATAGCTGGTAGAAAGCAATTAAGAATTCGCAGTAGATTATACGATTTACCCCGTGACAAACAAGAAGTTAATATTAACGATTATAACCCAATTGTCTTAACAGCATGGGAAGGAAATATGGATATCCAATTTGTAGGTGAAAACTCAACTACTCTGTGTTGGTATTGCACTAAATACGTGACAAAACATGAGAAAAGTTATGCAGCTGAAATGTTTATAGACGTTGAATCAACCAAATCATTATGCGCTCGCTTATGGATTATTGGAATGCAAGGTTTAAATAATAGAGAATGCGGTGCTCTTGAAGCTGCTGATACTTTGTTGGGAATATCTTTATACGGTACAGATAGCGAAACAACTAGTAGATGGTTGGACGTCAATGTAATCAGAAATCGGAGAGTTAAACGCAAAGAACAAATAGAAAACTTGGATCCCGAATCGACAGATATATTCTTCCCAAATATAATTGACGATTACTATCCAAACCGACCAGTCCAACACGAATCGATGAGTTTGTACGAGTTTGCAAGATGGTACGATAAGAAAAAGGCACTAAACAATGATGATTGCAATAATGACGATGATCAAGATAATAATGATGATTCCGAACCCCAATGCTTCAAAATAGGAAATTCGTATTTCAAAAGAAGAAAGAGACCTTATTTGGTAAATCACTACAGGAATAATTCGAAAACTCAGCCAGAAAGATATTTCTATGCCCTACTATTGTTGTTTCAACCTTGGAGGGATATAGATGAATTGAAAAATGGATGTGATACGTACTCAGAGTCCTTTTTAACAGTACAAACTATTTTAGAAGAAGCAATGAGGTATCATACAAAGTTGACTGATTTAGAAGAATGCATTGAAGCCGTTAAGGAAATGGTAAATCAAAAAATTAATGAACCATCTCAAAATAATCCTAATGACTGTGATGAAAATGCATTAGAACAGTGATGAGCAACCCGCCTTCCGCGGGCCACATGTGGCCCACCTGAACATCGCCGCGTGGCCCACCTGAACATCGTCATATCGGATTTTTCACGAACGAGCTTGATAATATTACGTGCGATATTTGTAATTTATACCTCATTTAGGTTCAGTTACTAAAACAAATGTGAAGGTTAACAATTTTTAGATTGATTTTCACTAAAAATCAAGGTATTTTTAAAGCAGGTATTTTGTTTATTTCACAATGAGTTAAAATTCTAGTAGAAAACGCAAAGTTGTAGCGGCAAATCGACAGTTTCACAAAAGTTGGACATATGATTATTTTTTTATTTACATAAAGGACAGTGCTGTTTGTTTGATATGTTGTGAACAACTATCTGTATTGAAGAAATATAATATTAAGAGACATTATGAAAGTAAACATTCTTCCAAATTTGATAATTTGCGAGGACAATTACGCAAGGACATGGTGGATCAATTACAAGAAACACAACGAAATTTATTTGAAAATCCTTCACCCATCGCAAATACGGTTCGTGCAAGCTATCTTGTTAGTCAAATTTTGGCAAAAAGGATGAAACCATTCTCTGATGGAGAAATAGTAAAAGAATGTTTATTAGCGATAGCAGATATAGCCTTTCCTGATAAAAAGGATATGATTTCAAAAATTAGCCTGTCACGATTTACAATCACAAGAAGGATTGGCGAACTTTCGGAAAATATTGAGGAAATGTTGCGGGAACAAATTTCCAAGTTAGAATGGATTTCGCTAGCTGTGGATGAAAGTTGTGACATTAGTGATACCGCACAACTTGCTATATTTTTAAGAGGAACAGATACCAATTTCAATGTCACAGAAGAATTTGCATCTTTAGTTCCGTTAAAAGGAACTACTACTGGATACGATATATACAAGGACCTGAAAACTTTTCTTAATTCATTAAATATCCCAATATATCCGGAAAAATATCCGGAAAAATCAAACAAGTTTTGATATTTTTTCATCACCCTTTAATATAAATGCTACAGCTAAAAGAATTCCTGAAGAATTTCAAATGGAGATAGTCGATTTACAAAGCGACACAGAATTAAAGAATAAATTTCATAGTATTAGTCTTATTGAGTTTTATAAGCGTTACTTTCCGGCTAATAAATTTCCATTGCTAGCTAACCACTCCAGGCAAATAATGAGCTTATTTGGCAGTACGTATGCATGTGAGCAACTATTCTCGAAAATGAAAATTGTAAAAAGTGATCGTCGTAATCGACTCACTGACGGGCGATTAAATAATTGTCTTAGAGTAGCAGTTTCAAATATCCAACCTAATATTGTTAAGCTTGTTCATGAAAAACAGAGTCAAGTATCTCATTAATTAATTTTCAGTGGTTATTTACGTTCATTTAATTCGAAAAATATAGATACATATATCTGTTTAGAATTTAGATTATAATATGTAGGTATATATTAATGTGTATATATTGCTAATAAACAGTACATCAAAGTTAAAAAAAAAACGTTTTATTGTAAATCAATGTCAGAAATAACAAATTTAGCCTTAATTTTAATTTATGGGCTAAATTTGTTATTATATATATATATACATATATATGTGTATTTAATATTGTGGCCCGCGTAGAGAAGTAGGTTTCCACTTGTGGCCCACTTCTGACCAAAGGTTGCTCATCACTGCATTAGAATGTGATCCTTTCGAAGTTGGCGATGCGATGAAAGATTTTCATGACGCTGCTAATAATGTTAACGGAGATGAGCTTTCGGAAATGATTGCTGGCTTGAATATTGATCAAAAAAGTATTTTCGATAAAGTAGTTTCAACTATAAATTCAAAAAATGAAATTTTAAGACTGTTTGTCAGTGGAGAAGGTGGTACCGGTAAGAGTCGCTTGATTCAAGCTCTCCAGGGTTATATAAAACAAAATTTGGGTAAAGAAACAGCTGTAACGGTGCCTACCGGAATCGCAGCTTTCAATGTTAACGGTTTAACAGTACACAGACTGTTTCAATTACCTGTCGAACATGGCGGTACATCAAAAAAATATAAACAATTGTCTAACGCAGTTCTCAAAATATTACGAGACGAATTGAAAAATATTTCATTAATAATAATAGATGAAGTATCGATGATATCAAATGTTACATTGATGTATATAAACTTACGTCTAATGGAAATATTCAATACATATGAATGTGATGAGGGCTGGTTCGGTAAAAAGCATATACTGGTAATCGGAGATTTACTACAACTCCCTCCAGTTCGCGAAGGTCCTTGTTACCTGCAAATGTCTGGCGATCAAGTACAAAAGTTTCTAGGTTGCTTAGTAGGTCACAATTTATGGTCTTTATTCAAATACAAAGTACTAACGATAAATATGCGTCAAAAAGACGATGAAACATACAGTCAACTATTATCGAGAATTCGTTTTGGCACACTGTTGACTTCAGATATGCAATTGTTGCAAACGAGACAACTAAAATTCAAGTCGTCAAGTTATTCAATGAAACTTGATGAATTATGTGAATACATCAATCATTTGCCTGCTGACACTGTTTGCTTATTACCTACATGCCACATGTGTGATACTCTTAACAGTGCAATGCTTGAAAAAATTGAATCTGAAAAGATCGAGCTTATTGCTCAGGACCAGCTGAATTGCTCTAAATTTTTGAAAAATAAAGTAACGAAATTATTAAATAAATACGAAGAAGATCATTCACGAACTGCTGGTCTGGCCAAAAGTATAACAATAAAAATTGGAACGAGAATTATGATTCGTAGGAACATCGACGTCACTTTAGGACTCGTTAACGGTACTATTGGAACAATTGTTTCTGTCACTCGATCTATTGACAAAAAAGATGATATCGACAAAATAACCATTGTCCTTCCAGGAGGCAAAGAATGCGCTATAGAAAGAGTTTCCGTTAAATTTGAAGTAATGGAAAGGGTGTTCGTTGTTAGAAAACAATTTCCCATATGTCTTAGCTATGGTATCACTATACACAAAAGTCAAGGCTTGAGTTTAGCAAATGCTATCATTGACGCTGGCAACAGTGTGTTTTCTACTGGGCAAGTTTATGTGGCTCTCTCAAGAATCACTACCTTGGAAGGACTTCACTTGATTAACTTTCACCCGCAATCTGTTACAGCTAGTGAATCGGCAATTCTTGAATATAACAAATTAGGGGCCACTCATGATCCGCCACTTCCCAGTAACGAAATTCGAAACATTAAACATAAACAAATCACAGACAATTTGTGGGCCGTGCCCAGAGGAGTGCTAGCCCATCAAATTCCCATTGAGGATAATGCTGAAGATTGTATAGAAATTCGTGGATTACCTAACACTGATCAAATATCAAGTTATGCAAATGCCATCATGCAATGTATTGTACAATGTTATGTAATCAAAACAAAATTATTAGAGTTTACAGAGTTTCACGAAATTCGAGATTTCATAAATGATTACTCGGAACAACATAAAAAATTGACTACTTTGAATATTAGAAGTTTTATAGGAGGCAAATTTTTGCAAAAAGTTCAACAAGACGCATCTGAATTTCTTTTAGCATTATGCAATAATTTACAAGGGCTCCGAAAAATAGTTCAATTTGAAATGACAACATCTGTACAGTGCAGAAAATGTCCTCATAAAGAAACAACCACTAACAGGCATTATATTCTTCCCTTGCCAGTTAAAGAAATGTGTTTAAAGTCAAAGAAAGGTTCACCTTTATAAGATTATGTTAATATTGCTTTACCGATTGGTTGGAAATCGAGTTCGCAAAAACCGTGTAAACAATGTTCTGAGCAAATGCTCACTAAAATTGAAATTACTACTCCGCCAATAATTATTATAATGCAACTGTTGTTGTTCTCTTGTGATGAAAATGGCGACATTATTAAAGAAATTAATTGTAAAATTACAGCTGCTCCACAACCGATATCAATATGTAATAAAAAATATAAATTACTAAGTGCCGTATTTCACAACGGTCTTCATCCTCAGAGCGGTTCATATTCATGCATGATACGTGATGGTACATCAGCATGGAAATGTATTAACAACAACAAAATTAATCAAACGAAGTGGCCTCGTAACGCAACAAATGTGTATATTCTTTTTTTGCAACGTCAAAACTGAAAATAAATCATATGTTTTAAACGATTTTATTCGGGTTCGATTCCCCTGAAAACTTAAATTTAAAACAATTCCAGCAATTGTCATGAAATTTTGCAGGCGAGCGTAGTACGGATGACAATACATTTTAAAAATCAAATAACCCTGAGGGTGTGAAAAAAGCATCCAGGCAGCAAAAAACATTAAATATAATCCATAACCAGAAATCCAAACGACTTGAAATCAGTCTCTCGCGGTTTAACGAAAAAGTCAAAAAGCCGCTGTGTTCGGGGCGCTAGTCGTATATGCTCTAATATGAAGGAGATAGGGTACCGTTTGTGCCACTGCGAAAAATGGATTTCTAATATTTTTTAACTTTATTAATTTTTTAACGATTTCTCTAGTTAATGGTAACTTAGACATTAATAGTAAAGATAGTGCAAAATTTAGTAAAGCTTTTAGTTTCCTGATTTGAAGTACAATTTTAAAGATAATTACGATGAAAGTCACTGAAATCCTAAAAGTGGCCACAAATGGTGCATCTACCCTTTATATTATTATGACGTGACGCTCGTGTGCACCGGGTCTAAAATGGCCATGGCTCCGACATTGGTTTGTCGAATGTTTCCAAGGCATCTAGACTAGCTTCACAGAACAGCTAGAAAACAGAAATAGCTGACCATGGCATCAGGGAAGATGGAGACCGATGAAATAACTGTAAGTAATAAAAAAAAACTCTACTATTATTCATATACTCCAAGCAGAGTTGCACTTTGTCTACGCTTACTATCAGTGGACCTAGACTAGAAGTGTATAATAACAAGTAATACAACAAGAAGATATTAGACACGTTGAAGCATATTGTAACCTATAACGCCAACGATCAGAAATATGAAACACATCTGAGTAAGAATAAGCTTCAACGTGACTAATATTTTCTGGATGAATTAGTTGTTATACAGTTACGGTCTATGTCCACTGATACTTAACGAATGGCTTTCTTCAATCAAACGCCACTTTTATAAACACTGGATAATCGTTTTTGTAAATTAATTATTTATTAATTTTTGTAGAAAAAACAGGAGGACGCCCTTCTTAATAGTAAGTTTAAAAAACGACAAACATACACTAGAATTAAATAAATAAAATAATTTTTTTATATATACATTTGTTCAAATATATTTTTCCAGACTCGCATGATGCTGCAGCAAACGGTATTAATTCTTAACACTTAAAATTGTTACTTTACTTAGATATTTTTAAATCTATTAACAATGTAAAAAAATTTCACATTTGCAGAAAACGGAGAAGAACAACAAGTTTGGCCGCGGCTTGCAGCCGTCTATACAGTGCCGCCGCCACCACCACCATCCCGTCCACCGCTCCAGCTAACGCAGGGCCCGGCCGCGGCACATGGTATTATTCCAAAATACTTTAATTAAATACCTACTAACGTTTTAACAAAATAAAAATTGTTCGATTCAACCTATAACAAGGGAGGGCGAACATTTTTATCATCGCGTGCTAAAAATATAAAAAAAAAACGAATTGCTCACGTTAAATAATTGCAGGAGGATACACAACGAAGCGGCACCAGCGGAGCGGCCAGAGAGTGCGGGCCCAAAAGGAACAATGGGCCACCCTCCAGGCGTTGCAGGCTCAGGCCGTAAGCTTAAACTCCCAGGCGGCCGCACTTCGGGATATTGTATCCACCCAGTGCCGAGGCCGTGGCCGTGGCCGTGACCGTGGCCGTGGCGACCGTGGGGGCCGTGGCGACCGTGGGGGCCGTGGCGACCGTGGGGGCCGTGGCGACCGTGGGGGCCGTGGCGACCATGGGGGCCGTGGTGACCGAGGGGGCCCAGTTTAAAAATAAAATTATTGTAATAATACAATAAAAAAAAAATTTAAACAGGCGCATTATCAGCAAACACGGTCGCGTCTAGAAGCTAATTTCCCCCTTCCCCTTTTTTTTCGAACCCATATGTCGTTTTACTTAAGGGGGCCGTCTCACCGGGCCTTCAATGTGTGCGTACTTGTTTACTACACGCGTATACGTACACGCTTTTCCTAGCTTGTGTGAGCGTACACACACATTCAAGGCCCGGTGAGACGGCTCCCTTAATGTATCAAGCCACGGTCGTCTGTAGTAAAAGGCCTCCACCTACGATGTTACAACACCGCATTTCGAACAATAACCATGAGGCCGATGAGTATGTTCAGATCGGTACCAGACGGCCGTGGATGGACGAAAGGCTTGAGACAACTTCAAATTGGCCTCATGAACAGCGTTGCAATTTTGCCTAGGTGGAGGCCTGTATTAGAGACGGTCGTGATCAAACTATTTGTCTAAAAGACATAAGATTTGTTCTGAATTAATAGTCATCAAAATGATACTTTTAGGATTAAGATTTATGACGTCACATTTTCCTTCGGCAGTTGACGCCAGTAGGTGTCGCCTCAAAAGCATAATTTATAAATGTTTATAAATGTCAGTTGGCTGTCACTTAATCATAACCTGCCAAATTTGGGGTTAAATTCGAGTTTTCAGAAATGAAGCAAACATACAACAAGCAAACAGAGGATCGAAGATAAAAATAATGGTTTAAAAAGTATGATTTCTTTTCATTTTTGACGTTGCAAAAAAAGAATACAAGAATATGAACCGCTCTCAGGATGAAGACCATTATGAAATACGGCACTAAGTAATTTATATTTTTTTTATTAGGTACATACTGATATCGATTGTGGAGCAGCTGTATTTTTACAATTAATTACTTTAATAATGTAGCCATTTTCATCACAATATTTTCATAATCGGTTGATAAATTTTGTCGTTGTCTTTGAGGATGAAGACCATTATAAAATACTGCACTTAGTAATTTATAATTAATTATGAAAAAAGTGATGAAATCCCCCCCCCCCCCCAATAAACATGAATCATGTATGAAAGAAGCTAATTCCTTTTAATTCACGAAAAAAATTCACATGCAAAGATTGTGAAACCATCTTTGCTAATTCCAATTGTACCTTTAATTCACGAAAAACATTAAAAAAGTTCTCACGCAAAGATTGTGAAATCAACTTTTGCTAATTCCAATTGTATTCTCGTTCTCCGTTCGAACACTGATTCCTCTGTCACTTTTTATACTTGACATTCCTTTATTGGCCACAAATCAATTCAGTGCTCAGATTTTCAGCTTCGGTTTTAAGGAATTAGCGGGCGAGGCCTGTAGTTGACACAAAAACTTTTATAATAGCGACACCTTCTGTTAAAAATGTCGTATGAAATTCGTATTACGATGGAAAATAATAAAAACTTGGTAGAGACTAATTTAAACGAATCAAAGTCGGTAATAGATTAATAGCACATTCGGCAACCTGCACTAGTGATATGAAACATTTTGTTTTAAGTCGACTTCATAGTTTTTTCTTATACAACGCCCGCTAATTCCTTAAAACCGAAGCTGAAAATCTGAGCACTGAATTGATTTGTGGCCAATAAAGGAATGTCAAGTATAAAAAGTGACAGAGGAATCAGTGTTCGAACGGAGAACGAGAATACAATTGGAATTAGCAAAGTTGGTTTCACAATCTTTGCATGTGAATTTTTTTCGTGAATTAAAAGGAATTAGCTTCTTTCATACATGATTCATGTTTATTGGGGGGGGGGGGGGGATTAATTTCTTTAATAATATTGCCATTTTCATCGCAATAGTTTCATAATCGTTTGATTCATTTTGTTGTTGCCAATACATTTCGATGCTGATGTACCATCACGTATCATGCATGAATATGAACCGCTTTGAGGGTGAAGACCGTTATAAAATACGGCACTTATTAATTTATAACTAATTATGAAAAAAGTGATGAAATCCCTCCCCCATAAACATGACTCATGTATGAAAGAAGCTAATTCCCTTTAATTCACGCAAAAAGTTCACCTGCAAAGATTGTGAAATCATCTTTGCTAATTCCAATTGTATTCTCGTTCTCCGTTCGAACACTGAATCCTCTGTCACTTTTTATACTTGACATTCCTTTATTGTACACAAATCAATTCAGTGCTCAGATTTTCAGCTTCAGTTTTAAGGAATTAGCGGGCGTTGTATAAGAAAAAAACCTTGATGATGACTACCAAGTTTTTATTATTTTCCATCGTAATACGATTTTCATACGACATTTTTACCAGAAGGTGTCGCTCTTATAAAAGTTTTTGTGTCAACTACAGGCCCCGCCCGCTAATTCCTTAAAACCGAAGCTGAAAATCTGAGCACTGAATTGATTTGTGACCAATAAAGGAATGTCAAGTATAAAAAGTGACAGAGGAATCAGTGTTCGCACGGAGAACAAGAATACAATTGGAATTAGCAAAGATGATTTCACAATCTTTGCATGTGAACGTTTTTCGTGAATTAAAGGGAATTAGCTACTTTCATACATGAGTCATGTTTATGGGGGGGGGGGGGGATTATTATTACGGGTTGGATTGAAATCATCGACACATATTTCACCGACATTGTTTTCACCGACAACAATTCCTCGACACCACATTTAGTCGACAACAGTTTTTATCGACAACAGCTTTACCCGACGACAGTATTAACCGATACTGACATAAGTCTCATTACGATTAGTCTCGGTGATTTTGTACATTTCCTTTTTTGTAACGAAGGGTAGGATAGACTTATGGTAGTGAGGAAAACGCAACTAAAGATAAATGAACAGAAAATATATTGCCGTGGTGTTTATACATCTACATATGTTAAATACAAAATATTATTTTCAGGGTACTGAAAAATGAATCGATAGGTACAACATAAATCAACGTAACAAAAATTTTAACAATGTCCAATTTATTACAAGGTAATATTGTGTGATAAAGCCTGAATGAAATTTATAATATTATATTCTTGACGATTTCTCATAATTCTCTGGATGCGTTCCTCTTTCAATCTGTCCTTTTTGATCTTTTTCTTTGGTGGTTCTCCGTTAGCAAATTTTTCCAAGGTGATCTCAACCGCTGCTTGCTCTTTTTGTATACTATTTATAAGACTAAATATACCGGAATTTCTATCTAGCAAGCATTGCCATCGTCGGTGCCATGATTCGACACTATTTTGAGTTCGTGGTAATCGGAATATATTGGTATCACATACCGACCACATTTCTGGTGGAAATAGTGGACGACGAATAACTATTTCATCATTACGTCTGCGTTCTTGTATCGTGCCATTTACATAATATTTATCAAACCACTGAATAATATTATTACATTCAACCGGAAGCAGAGATTTTATTTCATTAAAGGCATCTGGAATTTCCGATGTTTCTAGGAATGCTAGGCATGGAATATTCCTAATTGCAGAACTAACCGTTTCATCCGTTCCATACCTTCGTGTTAAGCCATTTTTCTGTATTTTGCGATATATAGATTGGCAAAGATGAAAAAAACAGCCTTTCAGTTTTGTATTGGGAAATACTGCTTTAATTGCGTTTATTGCAGCAATCTCAAAATCAATTAAAATAAATTCAGGTCTTAGAGAAATTCCTAATTCTTCAGCTAAAGAAACTAAATTCTGTAGGAGGAGTATATAGATATTTTGTCGCTTTGAAGACAAAAGTGCATACACTAATGGAATGACAGTATTATTATCACTGTCGTCATCTTTTATATTAGCATGAATTGTGTACAATTGTTTCATAAAAGTAGGAAGTGCTTTAAATGTGCCATCCATTAACCAGCAATTACTTTTCACTAAAATTTTTAAATTTTCATATGTTGTGAATAATATAATACACTGCGTTCCTTCTTTTATAATTCTTCCAAATTGTTCTCCGTCCAATGTCTTGGTTAATTCCTGAGGTAAATATAGCTCTGATATATTTTGAGGTTCTTTAGCTTTACTTTTCCTTCGTGCATATCGTATTTGTTCGGTTAAATTTTTATTCTTTGGAAGATAAGTCCGAATACATTTTTTCACCTCTGCATTTACATCTCTAATAATAATACCGGGCTTTTCGTTACTGTTTACTGCCAATTCTTTAATTTTGTTACATATTTTTAATACTTCAGAATTTGAAGCCTGAGGTGCATGATTGTGCTTCAGTGGATCATGCTTTCGAACTATATGTTTATTATTTGCGTACAGCGTATTGGCTGTAGCTGCACACTCACAACTGTTGCCCTTTTTTCCACTTTTTTCACATACCCAATAGTATAAGTCATTCCTATTTTTATTTTTATTATATATGAAACCGTCAATGCAAATTTTTTCTTTATTTTTTGTTGATAATATGACTCCTGCAATAACAGAATCACTAGTCTCTAAAGATGGTCGAGACATTTTTTGTAGAACTATCACACACTCTTAGTACGATTAATTATTTTAACTCGGCTGAATATAGTTCTACGATACAGCACAGGCCAAAGCAGTAAACAGACTGAGTCAAGTTTTGTAGACGTTCGCATTCGGCAAATGTTTTGTTGTCGGTCAATGTCATTATCGGTTAATACTGTCGTCGAGTAAAGCTGTTGTCGATAAAAACTGTTGTCGGTTGAATCTGGTGTCGAGGAATTGTTGTCGGTGTAACGTCCCACAGGGACTCGAACCGGTAATTACCGACCGTCGATAAAGTAGAACCGAACTGCATTACCGTACAATCAACCTATGTTACCGCGCACAAGCATTGTACATACTTTTATATATTAATCTTAAACTAAGCAGAGATTAAAGAAACAAATATTGTAGAAACGTTAGGAATAATTAAATATAAATACTGTTAAAAGCGCAAAACAAAATATAATGTAATAAGTGAGAAAACTATAAAATAATGAATATCGACTCACTGCGCATGCGCCAACCCACCAATTTTCTGGTATAAAAGGAGGCGCACGCAGCACAGCGGCCAGTTCAAGCTACATTCAAAACCACGCTCTTTAGTTGACGAATGTTTAGACCTAGAGGAAGCTTAAGTTTCAACCAGCGAGATTGAGATCGCTCCGGAAACGGTAGCGGCTGATCTCCAGTGTATAAAAGTTACTGGTGCACCTCTTTGGACTATTTCATTTGAAAACTATAGTACCTTGCTCTTACAAAGACATTGAGATCGCTCTGGAAACGGTAGCGGCTGATGCACTTGGTAAAAGCGAGGTCTGTTGGAGCATAGAACCAAAACACTGTCAAAAGTACGAGATCGCTCCGGAAACGGTAGCGGCTGTGCTTACTACAGACATTGCCAAGAGTTTATCAGATCGCTCCGGAAACGGTAGCGGCTGTGCTCTGCAATAAGTACATAGCCACGTAGCATTTAATATAGAATAAAATAAAAAACATAAAAAAACCACAAAAACACAAAATATATAATCGTAGTTATAAGCATTTTTATAGTTGTTATTAGAAATAAGTGTTGTTTAATAAAGTCATAGTTAAGTTTTAAGTTGGATTTTACTCCTTTACTCTACGAACGAACCCCCACCTATCCTATTCTCGAAGGACGCCGCTCTCCGCTCGAGAACCTGCTAGCGTTTAGTCGTCCCCGGACTACCGAACGTTACAGGTTGGATCTATTTTTGGTGACAGCGGTGGGATATTTCGTTGAGAAGAATATTTTCGCGTAGTAGAATCACTTCAAAAGTGAGTATTTTTTTTAGAAAATTTTTCTTAAATTCTGTAGAGACTTAAAACTTCACAATGCCTGACACACTTGGAGAAAAAATGGCTAATCTAGCAATTAGTACAGAAACTCAAGAAAATGCAGAAAATACAGACAGTCCAGAAATACTAGAAACTGGAAATATTCCAGGAACTTCGAATCCACAAATAAACATGAATACAGCTACGAATGTATATCCTCATTTACCACACATTAGCTTACGCGACACAGCCGACACAGTACCTTCTTTCGATGGTAGAAATATACCATTACATCAATTCATTAAAAGTTGTCGACACGCACGACGCATGGTAAACCCTAATGCAGAATATGGATTAGTTCAACTAATAAAAAATAAGCTTTACGGACAAGCTTCAAGAGTAGTTTTAAGTGGAGAATATAACACAATCAGCGACCTTATATCAGTATTAACCTCACGTTTCGCTCCATTACACACATCAATTCAATTATACGGCGAACTATCAAAAATTGCACAACTACCAAACGAAACGACAGTAGACTATGGTAGCCGCGTATCTAATCTACTTTTACAAATTAGACATTGTAGTACAATAGAAGTACCTGCACACGAAGCTCAATTTAATATAAACGCGGAACTAAATGCTGTTAAAGCCTTTCTAACGGGTTTAAAGATCGAAATATATAATAGAATACATGAATGCACCTTCAGTAGTCTTGATCTCGTTATTAATAAAGCTATCAAAGCAGAAGCCGAATACAATGAATATCAGATAAGAGCAAAGATGGCCACCGGAGTAACGCAAGTTAATCAATGTATAAACTGCCTCGGATACGGCCATGACGTCACTAACTGTAGTAGTCAGCAAGTTTCACGCACCGACTGGCGACAAAAAACTTGTCAACATTGTAAAAAAATAGGACACACGATACAAGAATGTAGGAGCCTTAATAGAAACCAAAACGATACATTCTGTGACTTTTGCCGAAAGCCAGGTCATATGACACAAAACTGTAGAAATCGAAGTTACAATGCAAGACCCAACGAATATTGTAGCAGCTGCCGACAAACCGGTCACATGACGCAAGATTGCAGGAGCCAAGCTAACAGAGCCCCTCAATCCAACGAATATTGCAGCAACTGCCGAAACACAGGTCACACGACGCGAGATTGTAGAAGTCAAAGTTACATGAATAGAACTCCTCAATCCAACGTATACTGTAATTATTGCCGAAAACCAGGTCATACAGTAGAAGAATGTAGAAACAGAGCCTATAATAGCATATCTTGCGAATATTGCAAATTCAGAGGCCACACGATAGACCAATGCAGGAAAAAGATGTATTTCGATAGAAAAGAAAAAGAAGAGGCACAACCCCGTATGGTACGTAGACAGGCCATACTCAGACTCGAGACAGAACAAATAAGGAAACCACCTAGCATTCTTCTTTCTGATACAGGATTTAACAGAGGACAAGCCACACTAATGATTGACACAGGATCAGACCTGAATGTAATTAAAAGATGTGCTGTTTCTCCCGACATTCCAATCTTCACGGATACCCTCTTTGACCTCAATGGCATCACAGATGGTTTACTCAGCACTATGGGATATATCAAAATAGGAATTTTAAACACAGAAGTTATTATCCACGTCGTAAACGACCTTCCTATCAGACAGGATGGAATATTAGGAACAGACTTCTTCCAAACTAACGGAGCAACTATTGACTACATGAGATCAGCAATAACCATTGGACTAGAAACCGTTCCATTCATCGATCCCGAAATGGTCACAATACCAGCCAGAACAAGGAGTCAAATATATGTTCGAGTTCTTAATACACAGACCAACACAGGATACATTCCTAAAATTAATCTTCACCCTAATCTACATATGGGAAATGCAATTGTATCAAATAATAATGGCATGGCATGCCTATTTGCAATAAACACATCTACAAAAGACATAAAAATTCCTGTACCATCAGTTGAATTAGAACCATTTATTGAAGCACCTGTAGAAGACAAATCATCAGACATATATAAAGCAACGAATAGAACTTACCAGTTATTACGACTATTAAGACTAGACCATTTAAATTCAGAGGAACGAGCCAGTGTTGAGGAATTGATAAAAGAACACGCAGATAGATTTCACCTTCCGGGAGAAAAATTAGAAGCAACAAATAAAGCTTACCACAGAATAATGACAGAAAATGATGTCCCCGTCTTCACAAAACAATATCGATATCCTCAAACATTTAAAGAAGAAGTAAGGAAACAGACCAAAGAACTATTAGAGAAAGGAATAATACAACCTTCCCTATCTCCTTACAACTCACCTATATGGATAGTATTAAAAAAAGAAGATTCTAAAGGAATTAGAAAACCAAGAATAGTAATCGACTTCAGAAAGTTAAATGAAAAAACAATTGGAGACGCTTATCCTTTACCAAACATAACTGACATATTAGATCAGTTGGGAAGCGCAAAATATTTTTCTGTGTTCGATCTTGCATCTGGGTTTCATCAAATTCCCATGCATCCAGACGATCGCCATAAAACAGCCTTTTCTACAGTATACGGACATTATGAATTTAATAGAATGCCATTTGGACTAAAAAACGCACCAGCAACCTTCCAAAGGCTCATGGACCAAGTTTTAACTGGACTTCAAGGAGTAGAGCTTTTTGTATATTTAGACGATATAGTCATATACGCCAGCTCTCTAAAAGAACATGCGACTAAATTCAAGAGATTAATGGACAGACTAAGAGAAGCAGATCTTCACCTTCAACCGGATAAGTGTGAATTTTTGAAGAAAGAAGTTACATATTTAGGACATATAATAGGAGAAGATGGAGTCAAACTTGATCCACGAAAAATAGTGGCAGTTAAGGAATTTCCAACACCAACAACCGTCAAGAATGTAAAACAGTTCCTAGGATTAAGTGGTTACTATAGAAGATTTATAAAAGATTTCTCAAAAATTGCAAAACCACTTTCCAATCTCACCAAAAAGGATTATAAATTTGAATGGACAGACAAGCAACAAAAGGCATTTGAAACTTTAAGGGAAGCTCTCTGCAAGGAACCCATATTACAGTATCCAGATTTTGAAAAAACATTCAATATAACGACAGACGCCTCAGGTATTGCTGTAGGTGCAGTTCTTAGCCAAGGAGAAGTAGGAAAAGATTTACCAGTAGCTTACGCATCTCGTGTTTTAAATGACGCAGAAACTCGTTACTCACCGACAGAACGAGAACTTTTAGCTATATTATATGCAGTATTCCATTTTAGACCTTATATTTATGGTAGGAAATTTTATCTTATAACAGATCATAAACCCTTAGAATGGCTACAAACCCTTTCAAACCCAACGTCACGACTAATGCGATGGAAACTTAAACTTGCAGAATATGATTACAAAATTTTATATAAACCGGGAAAATACAACACAAACGCGGATGCTTTATCCAGGAATCCAATAGCATTACCACTAAACGCGAAGCGAGCACACTCGGAAACAAACTCGCATGAGAATAAAAAACCAAAACAGTTTCATCAATACAACACACGACAAAGAGAAACAACCGCCTCGACCTCAGGAAACCCAGCTCCACATAAACAGCATAAACTTAGCTCGACAGATTCTGACTCTTCATACGACGAGAGTGATGCAATAGAAACAAAACGACAACAATTAAAACGAAAAATAAAAAGAAATACCTCATCGTCACAACCAGAAACGAAAAAACAAAGTATAGAAATACCTCAAATACATACACCTATAGAAACACATATACCCCCCCAAATCACAGTACCTGTTGAAGTACATATACCCCCCCAAATTTCGGTACCTATACAAGTATATAAGACTCCTCAGGAAGAAACATCAACACACGACAACACACAAGCAATAAAAAAACCTTATATCAAGAAACCTCAAGAGGATTTAATAGAAGAAATAGACAAGACAACCATAATACCAAGACACAATTATAGAGATCCTCCCAAAATCAATGCAGAGTCAAGCACAGACAAAAGTAATCACCATACACCTAAAAGGAAAAAACAAAAATTAAAATCTAGCACAGATACAGCTCCCATAACTCCCATTAAAATCAAACAAGGAAAAATACTCACTCCTCCTTCACCACCTCCATCCCCGCTACTATCTCTCCCACCATTATCCCTCCCACCATTGACTCCCCTGCCATCAGCTGTGCCACCCACACCACATCCACAATACACCACAGGCAAACCAAGGATAACATCCAACGTACCTGTCAAAAAACAAAATATTGAAGTGGAAGACCATTTATGGATGGGAAAAGATTATATAGTAACATTTATAAACACAGAAGGCAAACCAATAGGACCAAATGGAGGAAATTTATATAAAGAAAGAAATATAAGAGCACATAAACTACCATTTCCACTAAATATCGGAAAGTCAGTAACAATAAGAAGTGGAAAACGAACAATCATTGGACTTGTTACACCAAATCACCCAACAGAGGAAAATTTATACTCATTATTAAAAACACTTTACACATATTTAATACTTAAACAAGCCACAAAAGTATACATATCAGGAGAAGAAAATAAAATTTCGCTTAGACAATTAAGAAACTTAATAGAGTTAATATTCATAAATGAGGAAATTCAATTCATTTTTTGCAAAGGAACTCTTATAACTCCTTCCATACAAGATAGACAACAAATTATCAAGGAAATCCATGAAACACCTATAGGAGGACACAAAGGAGTCACTAAAACATATCAACGAATAAGAAGTATATATTATTGGAAAAACATGAAATATGAAATAGCCCAATTCGTCAAAACGTGTCTAGAATGTCAAAAAACCAAATTAGTAAGAGTAAAAAATAAGGAACCTATGGTATTGACAGACACACCATTGGATGCTTTTGATAAAATTTCTATGGACATAGTAGGACCATTACCTTTCACAAAAAATGGAAATAGTTATATACTTACAATCCAAGATAACCTAACCAAATATTCCCTTGCAATACCATTAACAAACATCACTGCAAAGGATATAGCCAAAGCATTCACAGAACATTTCATCTGCAAATACGGAAGTCCTAAAGCAATTCTGACTGATCAAGGGCCAAATTTTATGAGTTCCCTTATGAAGAAATTAGCCAGGACATTCCAGATCAAACAATATCGAACCACAGCATACCATCCTCAATCCAACGGATCACTAGAAAGGAGTCATCATGTTCTTATCGAATATTTAAGACATTATGTATCAAAGGAAAGACAATGGGACCAATGGTTACCTCAAGCAATGTTCTCCTATAATACAAGCACTCATGAAGGCACGAAATTCACGCCTCACGAACTTGTCTACGGTAGAAAAGCACGTCTTCCTTCAAGTATGCCTCCAACAGATAATATTAAGACATATCCAGACTATGTCGACGAATTAATTCACAAACTACACCACATCCGACAAATGGCGCGAAATAATTTAGAAGAATCAAAAGTTCGACAAAAACATTACTATGATCGGAAGATACAACCTCAAACATACGAAGTAGGAGATTGGGTTTGGTTATTAAATCCAAGGCGCGAAAAACTAGGACCCGAATATAGCGGACCCTACCAAATTACTGAAATTGTAGGGAATTGTAATCTGAAGATAGCAATAACTTTAAAACAAACTAGAATCGTACATATGAACAGGGTAAAAAAGGCTTATCTACCAGAGGAAAATCAAGAAAACACTACCACATAAAGAAGATAAATGGAATTTCTAAATAAAACATTTAATAAATAAAATTTTAAACAAAAAAGAAGCGTTCACATTAGTACGGTGAAACAAAGGCGAAATTAACTATACAAGTTGCAACCCTGCAGAGGAGCCTATATAAGGAACGGAGACAAAGGATTTGCATCATTGTTACAAAGTATTTAGAAACAGACGCACAAAAAATCTTTTATATAAAAATGGACAAATACACGTGCTTCAAGAAGGTGTACGACCAAGAAGTATATAATTATAAAAATGGAATCATATGTGTTATGTGCACACAGAAAGTGCACATACAGGATGACAAGAAATTACAAAATCACCTATTCGGGGTGAGGAACTGGAGAGTATGGCGGGTCTGCTACCTCTGTCGCCGCGTATTATACGTTGCACGACCTGCACAAGCGTGCAATATCTGCAGAAATGAAATACCGAGACAACAAAATGTATAATTTTTAATATTTTCTATTTTTTTTTTTTTTATATACATTTTACATTATGCTTACACTACACTCTACAATTACACACTACACACACGAACAGAATGTAATTAACACTGACACATAGTTTTAAGAAATATTTATAATAAACCTATTTTTTTATCTCAAAACAAAAATAATAAGTAAAAATTATTATAATCATTAACCTAAATCCATAAACCCATAAATCCATAATAACCTAAAAAACCAATAACCTAAAAAGTAGCATAAAACCTGCATCGACGCATTGTTACATAGCTGTATATAAGGTTACAGGCAAAATTTTCTATAAAATCCGCCAGAGGGCGCCACCATATAAGGCCCTAACGTTCCGTTCAAACTCACGCTTGCGCCATGTTTATTCATTCGTCGCCAAGATGCCGAAACGCTCAGGCAATCGACACTTTCGACACAGAAAAAGCGAAGAACTGGAAAGAATATTCAGGGAGATGATATCAATACCTCCGCTAATATCACCACTCCCAATATCTCCACAGAAAATGGTAATATACCTATTAAAATTCTACTTTCCTTCCAAAATCTAACAAATTCAAAAATCTTCAACTCAAGACACCACCAACTACATCCTCACACACTCCGCCAACCACACCACCAGACACTCTTCCCACAACGCCGGAGTATCCAAAAACCCCGGAAATCAAAATTCCAGCAAAGCCGGACTTTGATTTTAAAGTCCCGGAGGTTCCATTACCCCAATGGCCAGGATTAATTAAAATTAATGTTCCCGAACCAGACTGGGAATGGTACAGGACTCTCCCTAAAGAAGATCCTCGAAGGAGAATTTGGCGAATCCTGGGACTATTTGGAACGGGCGCAGCCAGCCCTTATAAGCCGAGCATATAAATAAAACTCATATAGCTAAAATAAATCGTTTATTCCGTTACCCGCCTCATACAAATCTCTCGAGGACGAGAGATCCCCCAGGGGGGGAGGTGTAACGTCCCACAGGGACTCGAACCGGTAATTACCGACCGTCGATAAAGTAGAACCGAACTGCATTACCGTACAATCAACCTATGTTACCGCGCACAAGCATTGTACATACTTTTATATATTAATCTTAAACTAAGCAGAGATTAAAGAAACAAATATTGTAGAAACGTTAGGAATAATTAAATATAAGTACTGTTAAAAGCGCAAAACAAAATATAATGTAATAAGTGAGAAAACTATAAAATAATGAATATCGACTCACTGCGCATGCGCCAACCCACCAATTTTCTGGTATAAAAGGAGGCGCACGCAGCACAGCGGCCAGTTCAAGCTACATTCAAAACCACGCTCTTTAGTTGACGAATGTTTAGACCTAGAGGAAGCTTAAGTTTCAACCAGCGAGATTGAGATCGCTCCGGAAACGGTAGCGGCTGATCTCCAGTGTATAAAAGTTACTGGTGCACCTCTTTGGACTATTTCATTTGAAAACTATAGTACCTTGCTCTTACAAAGACATTGAGATCGCTCTGGAAACGGTAGCGGCTGATGCACTTGGTAAAAGCGAGGTCTGTTGGAGCATAGAACCAAAACACTGTCAAAAGTACGAGATCGCTCCGGAAACGGTAGCGGCTGTGCTTACTACAGACATTGCCAAGAGTTTATCAGATCGCTCCGGAAACGGTAGCGGCTGTGCTCTGCAATAAGTACATAGCCACGTAGCATTTAATATAGAATAAAATAAAAAACATAAAAAAACCACAAAAACACAAAATATATAATCGTAGTTATAAGCATTTTTATAGTTGTTATTAGAAATAAGTGTTGTTTAATAAAGTCATAGTTAAGTTTTAAGTTGGATTTTACTCCTTTACTCTACGAACGAACCCCCACCTATCCTATTCTCGAAGGACGCCGCTCTCCGCTCGAGAACCTGCTAGCGTTTAGTCGTCCCCGGACTACCGAACGTTACATCGGTGAAAACAATGTCGGTGAAATATGTGTCGATGATTTCAATCCAACCCTATTATTACGCCGCAACAGTATCTTTAGGAAATCGGGTATAGCATATAGGTTATATTTTCTGTCACTTCGAGGACAGAAAATCTGCTCCTCAAAAGCTGTCAAAAACTCCGCTCCCCCTAGCCCGGTCGGTGTCGTGGAACCTCCTCCACCCTGCATTTGTGGTAGTTCCAACGATATTCTTCAGCCCAGTGTACAAACGTACAACCTGGTTTGACTGCAAAAAAAAATAAATTTAATTGTTACGTCCGAAATCGAGGTTTTTAATTGTTGATTGACTTCGCAACGTAAAGAGGGGATCTTGCCCCGTCGCCTCCGGCGCAACCGTAATCCCTAAGGCCGGTCACGCTTTTTGGAGTACTGTGCGGGGCAGGTGGATTGGCAGTTTCAAAGATTTAAAGATAGAGGAGGAAAAGAAGATGTGCGTTTCTCTTGGGACCGCCAGCCAGACTCATAGTAGGGCTATAGCTGGCGGCTCCTGCCCTAGACACACGGGGACTAAGAAGAATAAACTTGGAACTTGTATATATATGAACGAGATTAGAGTTTATGACTTGTGAGAGGATTAGACATCTAGCGGCGCTGGCGAAGACTAACCAAGCGCAGACCCCGTGGTGGGGCTGGGACGTCACATTAATAAAAATTACTTTTTGTGTTTATACCACTTCAATGTAAAAATTGATACTTGGGTCATTCCACGCCAAATCGATCACTTTTGTCCCTCGATGTCTCGGATTTTTTTAAAACTTCAATATGTTGTAGTCCTCGTGGAATTAGGGAGGGTTTAAGTCATCATTTTGTCGATATCGAGTTTGTTTAAAAAATACAGGACCTTGAATTTTGCGATTTTTGAATATTTATCTCAGAAACTATTTGTCAGATTGAGTTGTTTCTTACGGCATTTTAAAGTGGAAAGATTGGCCTTTCTGAATAAATTTTTTCCAGATCGAAAAATTAATTTTGCAACATTGAAAATTATAAACAAATTTTTATTTTTCAATTTCGGGCTCGAGGTCGCGATTTAAAAAAAAAAAAAAAATACTACTGTATTCCTTGAAGTTTTTTCTTCAAAATAAGCCTACGTCCAGGGTGGTGCGGCTCCTATTAACGTCGCAGTGGAGTGGTAAATACGGCGGTGCGCGCCGAATCAGGTCAGCGCACCGGGCGTCATGCGGACACTCCGCTATTACGGTCGTCTGACCGTACCGCTACCATGCTATATTACTTCAATGAAGTCTAAAAACAATGTCGGTGGATCCCGTACTGGTCTGAATTGTGCAATTTATACCTGCAGAAGTACTTTACTAACCCACTCTTGGCCAATGACTTCTTTTTATAATAATCAGATTTCTACGTATCAACTTGTCCTATCGTTGATTATTTGTTAAAAAATTGTCATTGCCCAATGGAAACCACGGGAAGGTGGTGGGCTGCTTTCATCAGGGAGGGGGGTAAGGATAACAAAATTGAGATGAGCTCTATCTTTAAGGGGGGAAGCCACTGTGAAAATTTCTTTTTCAGAATTTTTTTTCTTGCTTTTTCTTAATACTTGTAGTCTCAAGATTGTACCTGCACAGTTTCAAAGTAGATCTCGAAAAATTCTGGGAGCTACGGTAGGTTTTGTATAGGTTGCGCAGAGCTCATAATCGAGTGCACACATAGATAACTTGGTGTCAATCGCCCGGAAAGTTTATGTTCAAAAATCCAAATGCATCTAATAAGAGGGATTATGAGCTTATATGTATATTGTTTAAAACTAGGTAGAGAATCACTGGCCACGACAAGACCGTACACAGCTGCGATTTGTGAGCTGCAGAAAATAACTTCTGTCGAAACTTTAAACGCGAGTATCTCGAAACGGCATTTTTCAAACTGGGTGCATTGATAACTCAGTCAATTTTTATCGAATTTCACTTGAAATTTTCAGGAAACATTCGTAATACAATTATCTTCAATTGCACGTATCAGTTTTTTGATCGAATAATTCATTCAATAGTAACATTGAAAAAATATGTTGATTTTTTATACTTTTTGGTCAAGATTTCTTCTCAAGTCCGCCATTTCTTCAAAAATGAATATTTTTTTAAATCCGCACGTGCAACTGAAGCTATTGTAATATACTTTAAGAAACCGTTCGAATTTTTCAATTCGGATCAAATGTTGTAATATTTTTTGCAGAGTCTAACGTTATCGTATGCTGTGGCCATACTACCGAAAAAAATTTCAATCTGAGAGCATAAAATATTAGTTAAATATATGTATTTTCAGTTCGTAATAAAGATTTTTTGTAGAAAGTTACATTTCATTATAAAAGAATGTCTTGAAAATAGCCTTTATTTTCGACCGTCACAGTGGCTTCCCCGCTTAAGTAAACAGCATTTGTGATAGAGTAAAGATTTAAGTAAAGATAGAGCTCATCACAATTTTGTTATAATTTCTGAAAGTTTAGGTCATAATACAGCTGCTGTTCACCTATTGCAAAAACGATTATTAAAATATCTTGCAGATAAATTTGTAGGAAACGTAAAAAAAATAATATATTTTTCCGATGGAGCGGCTGCACAGTATAAAAATAGAAAAATTTCATAAATTTGCCATATCATATTAGCGATTTCGGTGTTGCTGCTGAGTGGCATTTTTTTGCAACGGCACACGGTAACGGACCATGTGACGGGATTGGAGGTGCCGTGAAAAGACTTGCAATGCGCACTAGCTTACAAAGACCAGTGGATAATCAAATACATTCTACCCCCCTCCCTGATGAAAGCAGCCCACCACCTTCCCGTGGTTTCCATTGGGCAATGACAATTTTTTAACAAATAATCAACGATAGGACAAGTTGATACGTAGAAATCTGATTATTATAAAAAGAAGTCATTGGCCAAGAGTGGGTTAGTAAAGTACTTCTGCAGGTATAAATTGCACAATTCAGACCAGTACGGGATCCACCGACATTGTTTTTAGACTTCATTGAAGTAATATAGCATGGTAGCGGTACGGTCAGACGACCGTAATTGCGGAGTGTCCGCATGACGCCCGGTGCGCTGACCTGATTCGGCGCGCACCGCCGTATTTACCACTCCACTGCGACGTTAATAGGAGCCGCACCACCCTGGACGTAGGCTTATTTTGAAGAAAAAACTTCAAGGAATACAGTAGTATTTTTTTTTTTTTTTTTAAAATCGCGACCTCGAGCCCGAAATTGAAAAATAAAAATTTGTTTATAATTTTCAATGTTGCAAAATTAATTTTTCGATCTGGAAAAAATTTATTCAGAAAGGCCGATCTTTCCACTTTAAAATGCCGTAAGAAACAACTAAATCCGACAAATAGTTTCTGAGATAAATATTCAAAAATCGCAAAATTCCAGGTCCTGTATTTTTTAAACAAACTCGATATCGACAAAATGATGACTTAAACCCTCCCTAATTCCACGAGGACTACAACATATTGAAGTTTTAAAAAAATCCGAGACATCGAGGGACAAAAGTGATCGATTTGGCGTGGAATGACCGACCTACTTACAATTCCTGAAGAATCCATTATTATTATGTCCCATTTCTTATCCTTATCCTTACTAATATATAAAAGTGAAACGTTCTCTGTTTGTTTGTCCTTCTTTCACACGTAAACGGCTGAACGGATTTCAATGAAATTTTTAATATACATTATATTCGTCCTAGATTACATTATAGCCTACTCATTTTATTTTTTACGCTTTGTCATTTTGGAAATATCACAAATAATTCCCGGGTGAAACCGGGTAACGGGCTAGGCTAGTTTCTTATAAATATTTTCTTGCAATGGCACTGACCACTTTCGATTCATGTTAGTTGTCATAGAACCTGTGATAAAAAGTTAGAACGAGGTATAATCTGAATGCAATACAAATGTAAATGTATGTATGTTATTTACTTATCTTTATGCTTGTGTTGTGCCCTGCGTGGTGGCTCGCAAGGCTGGTACGGAATTTGGCGATATCGTAGGTTCGGGAGTGAGCAAAAGATGGGAATCTACTGGGTGAAGTATGCTAAGTTTGGTTAAACTCAGAGACTAAGTCTTTATTCAAACTTTTAGCTAATCTAGACTGAGATATACAAGAGTTATAGCCGTCTTAACAGGTCGAGTGTCAAGTCTAGAATCTGTCTTTAGCGGTATCGGATTGATTTTTATATTCTTCCTGGGCGTGGTACGCGTTACCATGCTCGGTCGTGGCGATGCGTTCGCATATTGCTGATTTGGTAGATTCGGTCGCTAGCGGCTGTCTTAGCTTGGAAACGTCTCGAACGTTTCGTAACGTAATATAATATGTATAATATTTAGCGGTATGCCTGGCACGTGTACTTGGGCATTGCCTGGGCATAACATCCCTCCCCCCTAAGGGAGGAAAAGCCATAGCTTTTTCTTATCGGTTGGTTAACATCGATTCTTATGCTAGATTATAATAGTAATTCGGTACGTATGAATATTTTTACAATAATGGTTTATAATATTTGTATTATACGATTATAATGTTTCAAAGGGAACTTGTGGAAGACACTCCTTCCTTGCTAACTATTTTGATTGTTGCTTCAGGTTTTTGTGTGGTTTTGTCGCGACTTGTTTTGTCCGTGGTACAATGTCGCGGTGTTCTTGTTTTGAAGTGTGCGATACATTTATATAGTGTAAAGATACATAGTGTAATTGTTATTAATCCCGTTATCGAAGATAGTGTAAAGAAGCTGTGGGCGTTGCGTGAAACGTGTGGAAGGTTTGACGGAAGGAAAGGAATAAGTGACGCTGGTTATAGTAAGTATATTTATTAGATAGTTCCGTTCACAGTGCGTGGCTTCGACCGACTGACTCCCTGCGGGCCCTCTGCGCCGAACTTTGGGGAACGTCGTCACTCGCGCCGCCCAAAGATTGTTTTTACAACTTCCACCGACGACGGTGCCCGCCGCGTTCCGAGAAACCTTTTGTCGTACAATCGCGGCGCGACGCAACGGCGCGGAAGTTCGGCCCATCACGGTTGTACGCAATGAGGCGGCGTGCTTGTTGCCCGAGCCGCCACATCACCCCCCTTGGTGAAATTACGGGTGCGCTCGCGCTTAAAACTACTCTACGTGCTTGCGCTGTAGCGATCCGGGAATCGCACGCGTCTTCCCGATCGTGTCGTTCGTTCGGGTGTTCGATCTGTCGTGGTCTCTGCGGGAACCACCCGCGGAGTCGGTTCCCGTGATTCGTCCTGCTCGCCGTCTTGCAGCAGGTACGCGGGCTTCAAGCGGTCCAACGACACTGGAACCACTCGATTTTTAATGCGTATGTTAAAGTGTTTCGAGCGCCGCTGGACTATCTCGTAGGGACCGTCGTATGCCGGTTGCAAGGAGCCTTTGACTCCGCCGTGTCGCACGAACGCGTGCGACGCTGTTGCCAGGTCCTTGAAAACAAATGTCTTTCTGTCTCCGTGGCGTGATGCCGGAGACGGTCGCAGCCCGCGGAAATGCTGGCGAAGCCGCGAAACGAACGCCTCGCAATCGTCGGTAGGGGTTCGCGAGTCGGCTAAAAATTCGCCCGGTAAACGAATCGGTTCGCCGTAGATCATCTCCGCAGGCGTTGCTTTGATATCCTCCTTCCAGGCCGCTCGAATGCCCAAGAGAACGACAGGCAGTGAGTCCGCCCATCCCGCGTCGGCGTGGCAGATGATCGCGGACTTTAATTGCCGATGGAATCGTTCCACCATCCCGTTTGCTGCGGGATGGTACGCGGTCGTGTGCAGGTGCCGTGTGCCGATTAGGCGCGACAACTGTTGGAACAACGTCGACTCAAACTGTCGACCCTGATCGGTCGTGATTCGTTGAGGTGTTCCGAACCTCGAAATCCAACCGGAGAATAGCGCGTACGCCACCGTTTCGGCGGTGACGTCCTCGACGGGAAAAGCTTCCGGCCACCGCGTGAAACGGTCGACGCACGTTACGCAATATCGATACCCCCTCGAAATCGGCAATGGACCGACGATGTCCACATGTAAGTGTTCGAAACGAGACGAGGGTGCTTGAAATCGGCCGACCGGGGTAGACACGTGTTTGCTTGTCTTCGCTCGCTGGCACGGCACGCATGCTCGTGCCCAGGTTTTGCTATCCTTTTGGATACCCGGCCACACGAAGCGTTGCGATACCAATCTTGCGGTCGCCTTAACCCCGGGATGCGCGAGGTCATGCAATGACGCGAACGCCCCACGTCGGAATGGCTTCGTTATAAACGGTCGCAATGAAGGGGTCGCGGAATCGCAATACAATTCGATACTTGTCCCGGGCAACGTGATCCTTTTTAGGGCGAGGGACGAATTTGAGCGTAGGAGAGCATGCAGCTCCTCGTCCGCTTGCTGCGATTCGGCAAGTTCTGCGTAATTTAGCGCCGGCGATATCTCCGCGATCCGCGATAACGCATCGGCGACGACGTTTTCCTTGCCGGACACGTGCCGGATATCGGTGGAAAATTGTCCGATCAAGTCCAGATAGCGGAACTGACGCGGAGTGTGTTTCTCCGGTTTCTGTGCGAACGCGAAAGTTAATGGCTTATGATCGGTGAAAATCGTAAATACGCGACCCTCAACCATATGGCGGAAGAACCTGACAGCTTTATATATAGCCAAGAGCTCCCGATCAAATGGGCTGTAATTTCGCTCGGCTCCCGTTAGCTTCTTGGTAAAGAAAGCCAAGGGTTGCCATCCGTCTGACGACCGTTGTTGCAGCGCAGCGCCTACCGTGAAATCCGAAGCATCCGTAAAAATCGCCAAGGGCAGCGTGACATCGGGATGTGCCAGGAGGGCTGCACGCGCGAGGCTCTCCTTGCATCGGTCGAAAGCCTCGATCCTGTCCGCTGACCACTCGACGGGAGCTCGACCCCTGGCGTTCCCCTGTAGGGCCGCGTTGAGAGGAGCCTGGATCCCGGCAGCCGCTGAAATGAACCGCCGATAGAAGTTCACCATGCCCAGGAACTGCCGCAGCTGTTTCACTGTCTCCGGGCGCGGAAATGCTCGAATCGCCTCGACCTTCTCCGGAAGCGGTCGGGTGCCCTGCGCAGACACCGCGTACCCCAGGAAAGTCACTTCTGGAGCACCGAAAACGCACTTCCGCGAGTTCACTAACACTCCGTACGCGGTCAGACGACTGAACAATTCGCGCAAATGTCGCTCGTGTTCCTCCTTGGAACTGGACGCCACGAGAATGTCGTCGATGTACACGTAGCACCAATCGAAACCGCGCAACACCTCGTCCATAAAGCGCTGGAAAGTCTGAGCCGCGTTTCGTAGCCCGAATGACATGTATGGGAACTCGAACAGTCCGAAGGGCGTCGTAATCGCGGTTTTCGGAATATCCTCTGGGTGCACCGGAATCTGATTGTATGCGCGCACCAGATCGACTGTCGAAAATATTGTTTTGCCGGCCAACCGCTGCGCGAAGTCCTCGATGTGCGGCACAGGATACTTGTCCGGAATTGTTCTCGCGTTCATTCCCCGATAATCACCGCACATTCGCCACTCCTCGAGCTCGCCGTCGTCGGTTTCTTTCTTGAGAGTTTTTTGCTTTGGGACTTTTTTCTTCCGAACCATGTGCAGGCCCGACGACCAGCAACTCTCAGATCGGCGCGCCGTTCCATCCCTTACCATGGCCTCGAACTCGGCTTTTGCAACTCTCAATTTGTCGGGGGCTAAACGTCGAGGTTTGCACGACACGGGTGGACCAGGAGTGGTCCGAATGTGGTGACACGTCGCGTGTTAGATCGTTCGATGTCCTCCCGACGGCCGCGTGACATCCGGGAACTCGGGGAGAATTGCGTGATACCCCGAGTCCCCGGCTATTGCTTTAACGCTATCGGGACGGCCCGCGGCGACGCGCCCGGCCGCGGACAACGCCGTTACGCCGTCGATCAACCTCTTTGAGCGTAGATCGACGAGGAGGCCGTAGAATCCCAAAAAATCCGCTCCGATGATGGGCATCGTGACATCCGCGATGACGAATCGCCACGAAAAATCCCGTCGCAGCCCGAGATTGAGATGGAAGGTGATGCACCCGTACGTTGCAATTGTCGAGCCGTTCGCCGCGAAAAGTTCGTACGTGGTTTTCTCCCGCAGACCGCGCACTCGCGAGCGCGGAAAAACGCACAGATCGGATCCGGTATCCACCATAAACATTAGTTTCGTATCACTATCTGTGACGAATAGGCGGTTGGTGGTCGGCTCGGAATCGCTAGCCGCCATTAGCGATCGGCCGGAGCGTTTCCCGACACAAACTTGCACGGATCGCGGCACTTTTTTGCGCGAGCCCCAAACTCGTGGTGGTACCAGCACAAACCATCATCGGGGGTGTTCTCTTGGCTTTGGTCGCGCGATTGCGAGGCGCCGCGGCGCTGTCCCCGAGACTTCGAACGTGCCCGTCGGGGGTTATCTTTGTCCAAGCGAAGGGCCGCGATTTCGCGACGCAGCTCGGATATTTCCGCGTGGAGATCGTCTTGCGGCTTCGATGCTGCAGCGACCTGGATGCCAGGTGCTACCTCCATCACCGCGTCGGCGAGGGAGGCGAGCTCGTCAAGGGTCTCGCTCTGCCGCGTGATAAGAACGGCGTGGACCGTCTTCGGGAGGCGGCCCAACCAAAGCGTCTTCAGAAAGTCGTCCGACACCGCGTCGCCCGCGAGGTTCTGCAGACGCCTCAGAAAAATCGACGGTCTTCGGTCGCCGATCTCCTCGTGCTCGAGCAGGTGTCGAATGTTCTGATCCTTCGAGTCTGACAATCGTCGAATCAATTCCGTCTTCATCTTCTCGTACATACCCGTCGCCGGCGGGTTGTTGATGATGTCGATCACCACTTCGGCGTATTTGTTCTCGAGATTCGCACTGACATAGTGGTACTTCGTCGAATCCTGCGTGATTCCTGACAGCACGAATTGTGACTCGAGTTGCCGGAACCACGTTGTCGGGTTTTTCTCCCAAAACGGTGGGACCCGAATGGAAACTCGCGCTACCGCCGGCGAAGGTGCGGCAGCTGTCGTCTCGGAGGTGCTCGCGGGGTCCGACGCTGGGTTGTTCGTGGGGACCAACGTTGGATTGTTCGCGGAGCTCGTCTCCGGATTGCTCGTTGGGTCCGCCATCGCAGCCGATTCACAAAATCGCACTTTCGACGATACACGCCGTTGCACACGCGGGTAATGTACGTGCGTTCCCACAAAAAAAAAAAAACGAGAATCTGCCTTTGCGCGACAGATCACGTCGGGGTCACCAATGTGGGCGTTGCGTGAAACGTGTGGAAGGTTTGACGGAAGTGTTTGGAATCAGGATTATAATAAATCAAACTCACTTGATTATGGATTACTGAACAAAACTGTTTATTCGTCGACTTGTTGCCGATACCGCATGGCATACTCTACTAGCAGGCAGAGACGTCCCCCCCACCGAGGGCCTCACGTGAGGACGTGCGATCGTCGCTTGTTTTGCATAGCGCGAAATTCAAACACCTCAACACTCCCACTAATTGAGCGTTTTCCAAAGCAAATCATCTTACATTTGTATGTAGGAACGGAACTTACAAAAATATTACATTGGTCTTATATGGTACTCTTATCTTAATCTTTCTTACCTAGTTGTAATACGAGAGAGTGTGCATTCATTATACCTAATTCGTTACGCAGTGTTTCGAACTGACTACAAGGGATCGCTTTAGTTAGTATGTCTGCTAATTGTCTTTTGCTTGGCACATAAGGCACGTCTATCTCGCCAGCGGCCAATTTTTCGCGTATATAGTGATATCGTATGTCCACATGCTTTGTTCTTTTATGGAATTCTGGATTATGTATCAATTTGATGGCGCTTTGACTGTCCATGAGGATTGGCGTTGGTCCCTTCGTTGGTTCCCCCACATCGCACATCAGTTGACGTATCCACACAGCCTCTCGTGTTGCGCAGGAAGCTGCGATGTACTCCGCCTCTGTAGTTGACAGGGAAACTGTTGGCTGGCGTTGACTACTCCAAGTCACAGGTCCGCTGCTTAGTTTAAAGGTGTAGCCACTAGTGGATCTCCTCGTGTCGATATCATTTGCGAAGTCTGAATCCGAGAATCCTTGTATCGCCTCTGATCCCTGAGTTTTTGTGTACAATATTCCATGATCGCGTGTAATTTTCAGGTATCTGATTATCCTCTTGACGGCATTCCAATGGGAATGTCCATGCTTGTCCAAATATCTGCTGACAACTCCCACTGCAAAAGCAATGTCCGGTCTGGTAACTATTGCCACAAATATCAGGCTACCGACCGCTTCTCTGTAAGGCACCTGTGCTTCATTTTCCTTCACTGAAGTTAAATGCGTGTGAGTGTCGGCCGGAGTAGAAACCCCCACTGCATCCTCCATGTTAAATTTTTTTATAACGCGATCAATATACCCTTTTTGGTGTATAAATATTGATCCTTCGTCTTTATTGTGCGAGATTTCCATTCCTACAAAATTCCGTACATTGTCGCAGCTCGTGATTTCAAAAGTTGCTTTGAGTTGAGAGATTATTAATTGCAGTTCCCTCTCATCATTCCCAATCAGTAGTCCATCGTCGACGTACAAAGCAAGAAGAACCCTTGATGCATCAGAGTGTCTGTAGTAGACGCATTTATCAGCATTACTTTGTTGGAACTTAATGGATTTTAGGAAACTGTCAATTCGCTCATTCCACTGTCGGGACGCCTGCTTAAGGCCATATAGTGCCTTTCCCAATTTGCATACCGTACCTTCTTTGAATTTCATGCCTTCTGGTGGGAGCATATATACATCGTCCTGAAGATCACCGTTTAAGAATGCTGTCTTGACGTCAAACTGAGTTAGCTTGTAATTTCGTTGTACAGCTAGAGCTAATAAAATTCTTATTGAATCATATCTAACAGTCGGTGAGAAAGTATCGCGATAATCAATACCTTTTCTCTGTGTATATCCTTTAGCACACAGCCGTGCTTTGAAACGAGGACTGCTTCCACCGTTAATACCTGGCTTCACACTGAAGACCCATTTTGAATCAATGGCATTTTTGTCTTCTGGGAGAGAAGTTACATGCCATGTTCTGTTGATTTTTAGTGCTTGTATTTCTTCTCGTATTGCCTCACGCCACTTTCCTTTTTCTGCACTATTTATTGCTTCTTCGAAGGTTTGTGGAATGCGAATATCAACAGCATGCGCCTCATAACGTTCTGGTCTCCTTATATTGTCTCGATCACGCAGCTCATATCCTTCCGAGCTTGTGTCCGTGTCATCGCTGGTAGTATTCGGATTTTCTGTGTTCCTTGCCTCTCCAGTTTCTTGACTTTCTTGTTCTTCACGAGTTGATTCGTCTAGATATACATCAGGAAGCATTGCTGGAATATTCACTCTCGCTTCATGTATCGTTGCTTCTTCGTCGAATGTGACATTACGCGAAACCTTAATTTTCTTAGTGTCTATGTTGAACAAACGGTAATTCGTCGAATTGCCCTCATACCCTACTAACATTAGTTTCTCGCTCTTTGGGGCAAGCTTGTTTCTTATTTCTTTAGGCACATGCATGAACGCGTTACATCCAAAAGTTTTTATATGATCTAATACCGCGGATTTTCCGGTCCACATTTCGAACGGTGTCGAATTTGGTGCCTGACTTGTCGAGGTTCTGTTCAGAATGTAGACAGCCGTGTTTACGGCTTCGGCCCACAAATATAACGGGACATCCTTCGCATAAAGCATTGAACGCGCGCTCTCTACGATTGTTCGCATATCTCGCTCCGCTCTCCCGTTCTGCTCGGGAGTATAGGGAGCAGTTGTTTCTAATTCTATTCCTTTTTTGGAAAGAAAAACCTTAAATTGGTTATTACAGTATTCACGTCCATTGTCAACATGCAAGACCTTCACGGAATTCTCAAATTTATTTTTCGACAGTCTACAAAACTCTTTGAAGCATTCCAAAGTTTCATCCTTATGTTTGATAAAGAACACTACCCTATACCCCGATAAGTCATCCTTAAATAGGACAAAATATCTGGCACCCTGAACAGAAGGTACAGACATCGGTCCGCAGAGATCACTGTGTATATACTCGCCAAGTTTAGCTTTAATTCGTTCTGCGGGGGCAAAAGATAGTTTATGCTGCTTGCCATACATACAAGCCTCACAAAAGAAATTTTCTGTATCCGACAACTCTACACCTTTGATTAGGTTCTTAGACACCATCTCTTTAATATATTTTATGTTTATATGGCCTAGTCTTTCGTGCCATTTTCGTAAACTATCTCTTGTCACCACATTTGCCTCCTGTGCCAATACTGTTTTGAACTCCATGTGATATAAATTGCTTTCTTTGCGTGTAGCAGTCGCGATGGGCATCTTATTGTTGTAAACAATAGCATTAACACCTTCTTTTACAATTTTCATCCCTTTCTTCGCGATTATACCCTCTGAAAATAGGTTTTTGTTCAAATTAGGAACATATAAGACTTCAGTGATTATCGAATCATACCATTCGCCATTCATCAATTTCCTAATTTTTACATCACCTTTTCCTTTTACCGATAATTCCTGTCCATTTCCCAAAACTACAATCGCATTGTTATTCAATTCCTGAAAAACAGCAAAGAAATCACGACGATGGGTCATATGCGACGTCGCGCCACTATCGAAAATCCAGACTTCATTGTCTAAATTCATCAGTGAGTTACTTTCTAATACACTAAAAGCGGAATAATTTCCCTCGTGCGTGCCCTGCTGGTTTTCAGGTGTAACCTTTCTCTCTCCGCGACATTCTGTAGCGAAATGACCTTTCTTCTGACATTTGTAACAGGTTATCTTTGACTTGTCGAATTTCGGACGCGGTTTTTGCTCGTCGCTTTCAGCCATCTTGTTTACATGCGACGACGTTACAAGGGCTTTCTCATTCTCCTCGTACGCGGTCAAACTGTTTTCTTCGTCTATCAAACGTGACGTAAGATTTCGGATTGTTTGCTTCGTCTCATCTTGCGACAACCATGCTTGCCGAAAGCTTCGAAATTTCGGCGGCAAGCTTCCTAGTATTTTGGTTATAATTGCGATATCGCTTACCGTTTCGCCTGTGTCTTTTAGCTGCTGTGCAAGATTCTCGACCTTCGCAATATGCTGCGCAATAGAATCCTCCGAGTCCATTCTATATCCCGAAAACCTCTCATGCGCCAACATCTTATTAGTTTCAGTCTTTTGTTCGTAAATTGCGTCCAGCTTATCTAGAATTTCCTTGGATGATTGACAGTTTTCGATGAGTGTTACCTGTGAATAATCCATTGCAGAGGTTAACAAAAACATAGCGCACGCATCATCCTTTGTCCACTTTCTGCCTGCTGCGACCTCTACTGCCGTCGGCACTGCCGACATTTCCGGCTTTATTCCTATGCCCTTTGCAATTTCAAAAAGGCCCCTTGCACGTAGTGCACAACATAGCTGGAATTTCCACTGATGGTAGTTTTTTCCATCAAACTTAGTAATTGATGATACGTCGATTTTGCTTTCCGACATATTTTTCTTCACTGTACTTAACGTGAATACGTGTGACGACTTGATTGTACTCGTACAAAGGAAAAACAAGGTTATGTCGGACACGTGGTCTTTGCTCACTGTATTAATTAAATCCGTCTCCTCGTTACTTCACGTATACGAGAGGCTTTTACGCACCAGAAAGAACCTGGGCCCATAACCTGTTTGGAATCAGGATTATAATAAATCAAACTCACTTGATTATGGATTACTGAACAAAACTGTTTATTCGTCGACTTGTTGCCGATACCGCATGGCATACTCTACTAGCAGGCAGAGACGTCCCCCCCACCGAGGGCCTCACGTGAGGACGTGCGATCGTCGCTTGTTTTGCATAGCGCGAAATTCAAACACCTCAACAGGAAGGAAAGGAATAAGTGACGCTGGTTATAGTAAGTATATTTATTAGATAGTTCCGTTCACAGTGCGTGGCTTCGACCGACTGACTCCCTGCGGGCCCTCTGCGCCGAACTTTGGGGAACGTCGTCACTCGCGCCGCCCAAAGATTGTTTTTACAACTTCCACCGACGACGGTGCCCGCCGCGTTCCGAGAAACCTTTTGTCGTACAATCGCGGCGCGACGCAACGGCGCGGAAGTTCGGCCCATCACGGTTGTACGCAATGAGGCGGCGTGCTTGTTGCCCGAGCCGCCACAAAGCTGTAGTGATACTCAGTCGGTATAATCTCGGGTTTTTCTAAGTCGTTTTGTAATTCGTCTAATTTTTTGCTAACTTTATTTAGTTCTTCCGGGTGTTTGATTATCCTTTTTAGTTCGAAATTTGTGTTACGATACGAGTTTACAGTGGTCTGTGGAAGTGTAATTTCGTCTAGTGACAAATTGTAACCAGGTAAGTAATTCCATGTTTTTTCTATTCCGTATTGTTTTCCGGTTTCTATCGTAAATTCGGCGGTAGTGATAGTACATTTATTTCTTATCGTTATTATACCAGAGTCCTTAATACTATACATGTTTGTGCCTTTATCGTCGCAAGTTGCTGCTAATTGTATCGGTTTAGGTGCGATATAAATCAATGCGCCTGGTTGTTGTAATTCTATTAGGATTGTGTGGTTTAGTGTCATAATGCGTATTTTACAATTGTTCGGTTTTTTTGTTAATTTGGTGTATAGCTGTACTTCGCAGGGTCCGTATGTTATCGCTTTGAATATCGGGTGGTTAGAGGTGCAGAGATATAAATCGTTTATAGTTTTACATTTCGATAGGTCTTGATTGCTTAACTGTATGTAATCTTGCACGGCGGTATCGAGTACTACGTAGGAATCGAGGGGTTCTATATACGCGTAGAACGATTCGTTTATTTTAGTGGGTACTGGGTGTACCTTGCTTAGTTTGAATTTTTTCGCGTTTAATAATGGAATATCTAGTACTACCGTAACCGATTTGGTATCCGCAAATGCGGAGAGTGTAAGAATGTCGTATAAGACGTGCATGTTTTCTAATTTTATTCCGATGGGGAAGTCTAGTCCTTGTGGTATGTGCGCTAGTGCGGAAGTGAGGTAGGTTACGATTTGAGCTGGTGGTATCAGTCGTGGGTTTAGGGCTCCTTTCTTTATATCCATAATGAATTCTAATAAGTCTTGAGTGTCACGCAGGAGTGTTTCTGCTACGCTATTTATTAGTATGAAGTTTTCGTCTATTGTCTCGCGAAATCTAGTAATGTCAGTCGTCTGTTGAATTACGTATTGGAGTTGCCAAGTCGCATTCCAAAGGATTTTTTCGTTTTCTTTTATGTCATGTATAGTTTCATTTAAGAGTTCGGCGTTAGCTCTTACAATTTGCATTTGTCCTTTGATAGTATTTTTTAATCTGCTGTCCTGTCTTTTTAGATCATCTATTTGGTCGTTGATTTTCTTTCTATCTTCAGAATCCATTAGTCCGAAGAGTGATTTGCCTATATATCCTAATCCGTCTATTAGGCCGCGACGCTGTTTTGGTGCGGAGCTTAGGGTTTGTTGGACGTAAGTAAGGAGTTTTGCTACGCGGTCTAATTTACTTTGAATTTTCGTACCGAACGTTTTACAGAATTTTTGTAAGTTATAGGTAGAAGGTGTTTTACATTGTACCAGTATGTCATAAAGTGCTGTCTGGAGGTTTAATTCGCGTTTGTAAATATAAGATATGTCTACGTGTAGTATTAATTTCCAACTATCTCGGTAAATCTGTAGGTCTCCTATATTTTCGAAGTAAATGCCTGGGTGATCTTGAAATTCTTTTATTGCGAAGTTTGTGACGGGGGTTGTCCCTCCTACGAGTCGTATCGTCATTTGTAAGGCGGTAATCCTGTCAAATATAATGTCGAGGTGTAGTCGGCGCTTACTTTCGTTGGTCGTGAAGTCTTTAGTCGTGCGAGAGCACGGCTATTCGAGATAAAATTTTGCTAACGTCGGTCAGTTCGTTTGCTTAGAGGCTCGATCGTTTCGTCGCTTCTTCTCAGTCTTCATCATGCTTTCGATGATGGATCTTCCGCGCGATATTGCGATGTTTTTATTGGTGGGTGTAATACCGTTAAGTGTGTCTTTTTTCTTCCAGCGATTGGAATACCCTGCCCCGCCGGGATTTATTAATATAGGGTACCGAAAAGCGGTGCGCATGTACCGGGCCGATGTGCGGCAGCTTCGGGAGGAAGCGGCCGACTGGTTAGACGAGGAAGATTCGTGGGGGATTCGGGCCATGTTTGGTGAGTTTCACAATGTTTTCGTTGTTTAGTGCGGTTTGTCTCAGGGGGAATTTTCTATATTAAATCATATCCTTCTGGGTATTGTTCCAGAATGCTATGGGGAGCATTTCCTCGGCCCCGCTATGCGTAGGACGGCCTGGAGCATGTTCGAGGACGTCGATTGAGCCCCCTTCATTATTACATTGCTTACAATTTAATTATCCGTTATTATTGCAAATTTTTTTTTTTTCCAAACTTTTTAAATATACTCTCATTTTATTCTCTTTAATTCGTTTAGTTGTTCGCGTAACGTTACTTCCCTTCACTATTGCGATCCTTTCCTATTTTTGTCCTATTCTATGAAATGTTTTAATCGGTTTGCGTGTACGCGAAGCGTTCGTCGTCCTTTGTTTATGGTATAATTATTATTATCGTGTGTGTTTTGAATCGTATATGGACCTATCCAAGCGGGAGTTAATTTCTTTGATCGTCCGCGTCTCACTGTCTCGTCATGTAGGAGTACTAGATCTTTAATTTTCAAGGTTCTGTGTGCTGTCTTTTTATCGTATTGCTTTCTAGATTTTTCTTTATTGTTCCCTATTGTTTCGCGCGCTATGCTATTGGTAGACCGTAATCTTTCGCGTAATTCTTCCGCGTATTTGTCGTAGGTATATGTTAATTGCGGTGCCTGGTTTAGCGAGGTCGGTAGGGTAGCTTGTCTCCCGAAAACGAGTTCGTATGGTGTGTAGCTAGTAGACGTGTGTGGGGTAGTATTGTAAGTGAACATCGCGTACGGTAGCCATTCGTCCCAATCAGTCTGGTCTTCCGCGATAAAATTCCTTAAGTATTCGGCTAGTGTACGATGGCTTCTTTCTAGAGCTCCGTTTGATTGCGGGTGATAGGCCGTGGTTTGAATTTTTTCGATCTTGAGCAATTTGCAGATGTTTTTGAATACTTGACTAAGGAAATTGGTTCCTTGATCGGTTAGCACTCGTTGCGGTATACCGTATTCACAAATGATCCTAGTGACGAATTCTTTCGCTACAGTGTTTGCTTCTTGATTTTCGAGGGGTATGGCTTTACTGAATTTGGTTAATAGATCTTGAAAGGTTAATATGTATTTGTTCCGTCGGCTTGTTTCGGCCAAAGGTCCTACTATGTCCAATGCGCATTTCTCGAATGGTTCTGTGGGAGTGTCTGTAATTACCATGGGGGCTTTTGTTATTCTTGTTAGTTTATTTTTCTGACATTTTTCGCATTTTGAAATGTACCTTTCTACATCTTGGCGCATACCTGACCACGAATGGTTTAATTTTATACGTTCCAGGGTCCGTTTTACTTCTAAATGTCCACCTAAGGGGGTGTCGTGAAATTCGCGCAGTATTCGGTTTTTATCGTCCTCTGTATATGTCGTATCGTTCGTGTCTTCTTCTGATCGGGTCTCTTCTTCTTCGTTGATGCTTTCACTGGCGGCGGCTAGTGTTTCGGAGCTGAGCTGTCGCTTCATTCCTCGCGTAATCGCGAACATTCTACTGAGAGCGTCTGCGTTCTTATTTGTCTTTCCCGCTTTATATTCTATGGTGTAATCGTACTCCGCTAGTTTCAATTTCCATCTCATTAATCTAGAGCCGGGGTCTTTTACGTTAAAAAGCCAAGTGAGTGGTGTATGATCTGTTACGATTTTAAACTTTATGCCGTATACGTATGGTCTGAAATGTTGCGTCGCCCATACGATGGCCAACAATTCCTTTTCGATGGTGCTATAGTTTTCTTCCGCTTTGTTTAGCACTCTACTTGCGTATGCTATTGGCAAATCTTGTCCTATCTTTCCCTGTGATAATACTGCTCCTATTGCTTTTCCGGAAGCGTCTGTAGTCAGAACGAATGGTTTCGAGAAATCGGGGTATTGTAGGGTCGGTGCCGTTGTCAATTTTTCTTTCAGTATTTCGAAGGTTTCCTGTTCTTGTGCTGTCCATCTGAATGCTTGGTCTTTCTTTAATAGTTGCGTTAAGGGTTTCGCGATTTGTGAAAAATGTTCTATGAATCTCCTATAATATCCAGCTAAGCCTAAGAAGGATTGTATGTCTTTGACTCCTCTAGGTATTGGAAAGTTCCTAACAGCGTCGAGCTTCGAAGGGTCTGGCTTGATGCCGTTTTCAGTTATCACGTGACCTAGGTATACGGTTTCTTTTCGTAGAAATTCACATTTGTTAGGTTGAAGCTTTAGGCCACTCTCACGTATGCGTTCAAATACTAGTTCTAGGCGCTCTTGGTGTTCTTTCAACGAATGTCCGTACACGACTATATCGTCTAAATACACGAAAAATTTTATTCCTTGTAGGCCCGATAGTACGGTATTCATTAATCTTTGGAACGTCGCAGGGGCGTTTTTTAGCCCAAACGGCATTGTATTATACTCGAAATGGCCATAAGGTGTCGAAAATGCTGTCTTTTCGCGATCTTCCTCTTTCATGGCTATGTGATGGAATCCTGAAGCTAAATCTAGGGTTGAAAAATATTTTGCTCCGCCCAATTGGTCTAAAATATCTGTTATATTCGGCAAGGGGTATGAATCGCCTATGGTTGCTTCATTTACTTGCCTAAAATCTGCTACCACCCTGAGTCTGAGTTTTCCCGAAGCGTTGGTTTTTTTCGGTACTACTAGCAACGGTGCGTTCCATTGGCTGGAGCTCGGTCTAATTATTCCTTCTTTTACCATTTCCTGAACTTGTCTATTTACTTCATCCTTATGCGCTTGTGGCAATCTATACGGCTTTACGTATATAGGTTTAGTACCTGGGATTAAGGTAATCGAATGTTCTGCCATCGTGGAGTATCCTAACTTATCTCCTTCTAACCCGAATATTTCATTATACTTTTCGCACAGCCCGCGTAAGCTGGCTTCTTCTTCCTTATTTAAGTGTTCCGTTCTAAGATTTTCACGTAAGATTTGCATTCTATTTCTTCCGTGTATGGCGTGTACTACGTATGCCGGTGTGTCGCGCTCCTTGTCGCCTATCGCGTCTGTCGGGTTGATGTCACAGCTCGTCAGCGCTTGTAACGTTACGGTTGGCGTATCGATAAGGACTTCTTTCGTAGTAGTATTCATTACGCTTATCACACATCTCCCGTTCCGGCCTACAGTTAGCGAATTTCCTATGAATACTCCTGGCTTAATAGATTGTCCTTCTACTATACCTTCGCCTATATCTGTCGTTCTAGCTAGGAGGATGGTTTCAGATCGCGGTTTCAAAGTCAAGTTTCCTCCTGAGTAAGGGAAATGTATTCCGTACACTTCTATTCCTAGGTTCGCTCTGATGCATACTTCGTGTTTGGCCATAAAATCTTGTCCTAGGATTCCGTCCGCTTCTAACGGGAAGTCATTTCTGACTAAACGGCAAGGGTGTGTTACTGTTTTGTTTCCAATTTTTATGTTTAATTGCACTAGACATAACGTTTTTATTTCCATAGGGGCTATTCCTCTCAATGAGACTATTTCGTCTTCGGCAGAGACATTGTCCTGCACTTTTCCTATCTTTATCAAGGTTATATCGGCACCGGTGTCTACTAACATATTCGCTTTCTCATTTATCAATTCCGGCGCCCTAATTTCGATAGTGTTTTCAAGCTTGGATGTCACTACCATATTCGCTCGGTATGACTCTACCCTAGGTCCTGCGTTCGTTTGTCTATCGTCAGTCGTTCCGCGGCTCGCGGAATCTCGGTTATCGCTAGTTTGTTCTCGACCTGGGTTTCTGTTAAAATTCTGTCTAGTATCATCGCGTCTGCAATTCGAGTTCGTGTGACGCGGTCTATATTCTCGTCCGTTTGCTCTTTCCCTAGCCCTGCATTCTCTGTTTAAGTGTCCCGGTTTTTTACAGTAGTGGCAGACCATGGTGACGCGTTGTACTTCCTTTTTTACAGTCGCTTGTTGCGTCGGATAGTTTTCTCGCGGTATGCTCAATTGCGTATAGCAATTCCTAGCTAAATGTCCTAATTTATTACAGCGACCACAGCGCGGTATGTTAGATCCTTCCCTTCCTTTGGGCTGATTACCGAATTTCCTGTAGTTTCGCGAGGTGTTTAGACCCATCACTTGTTCCTCTTCTATAGCTGCGGCGATAGCTGCATTTAACGTTGCGTAGTTTCGAGACCTTATGATCGTTCTCAGTTTTAAATTCAACCCGAGGGTAAAAACGTCTAGGGCGCGTTCTTGCACCGATTCCGTTAACGCGTGATTTACTTCGTCGCTGTTCCCTGGTTTTACCGATAGTTCAGATAATTCTCCTGCTAATTCTTCTACTCTACAAGCGAATAATTTTACGCTTTCGCCTTCTCGTTGGTGACAGGCATGGAATTCTGCTCCAACTGCTCCTATAGATCTTTTGTCTACGAATAAGGAAGTTAAGATGTCCTTTAATTTATCGAAAGTATCTACATCTTTGTACTCTAATACTTTGGCTGCTTTGCCTTTTATTTTTGTACCTATTACTGTTTTCAAGAATCGTGGTAATTCGTTCACGGAGACAAACTCCGATGCGCTTGTATAGGACTTCAGAAATTCTGCAAGTTCGTCTGACGATTTTCCTACGAATTTATCGACTAACGACAGCGCGGTAGATAGTCTTTTCACGTCTGGTTCCGGGAGGTTATTTTCCGCATTTAGTGACATTTCGCTTTCTTCCGTTCCTTCTATGTCCAACAAACTAAAATCCGCTAGTACAATCGGATATTCTCTATTCGGTGTTACAAAGTTTTCTGGGGACGATTCGGCACTTGAATCGTTGTTTTTTCTAACGCTTAGTCGCAACGGCGACGGTCGAAATGTTCGGCGAGACGTTCTTGGATGCTCTATAGAAGGTAGGAGGTCTAATTCCTCTCGTACGAAGATTAGTTTTTTATCGAAAAACGATTCGAATGATCGTGACAAGCTCCTTTGACCCGGGAGTTTAAATTGATTTGCGCGTTCGTCTTCTATAGACATGCATGTACCGTCTTTAACTTTATAGGACTCTGGTTTACAATTTGTACGTTTAAACTATTCTGTTACTCACAAAGCTACTCGCAACCACATGTCGTCAGCTCGGTCAGGCGTCCTCTCGTCTGTGTTCCAACGGCGGTGATAAGGCGAATCGGACTCAGCAAGGTCGATCCGTACAGCTGTTTACTGCGTGCTCCGACGGCTGCTTCCTTCGTACGGTTCTCCGTCCGTCCTTCAGGTGCGGCTTCCACTCGATCTTCAGTCTCCAATTCCTCTCGTGCGTCCTGGTCCTCGGATCAGTGACGTCCTCGTAGATGGATTTTGGTGTTAGACTAATGGTGGTTTCACCCGTTCACTCGCAGGCTGATTTTACTCGTCGCCAGGCTCGTCGTCGTTCGGACTGCGTCGAACGTTTTCTCAAAGGCCGTTCCTCGGTCCTCTGTGCTACCTCGGTAGCAACGACAACCTGTTTTAGCCTATTAGACTACGATGATCCGGTAATATTGTCGGAGGTAGTTCAACCTCAGTCAACGTCGGTCAATCGGTTACGTCAAGGCTCGGTAAAATTTTTTACGATGCAATCCCACCGCTGCCACCAATTGTTGTGCCCTGCGTGATGGCTCGCAAGGCTGGTACGGGATTTGGCGATATCGTAGGTTCGGGAGTGAACAAAAGATAGGAATCTACTGGGTGAAGTACACTAAGTTTGATTAAACTCAGAAACTAAGTCTTTATTCAAACTCTAACTAGACTGAGATGTACAAGAGTTATAGCCGTCTTAACAGGTCGAGTGTCAAGTCTAGAATCTGTCTTTAGCGGTATCGGATTGGTTTTTATATCCTTCCTGGGCGTGGTACGCGTTACCATGCCCGGTCGTGGCGATGCGTTCGCATATTGCTGATTTGGTAGATTCGGTCGCTAGCGGCTGTCTTAGCTTGGAAACGTCTCGAACGTTTCGTAACGTAATATAATATGCATAATATTTAGCGGTATGCCTGGCACGTGTACTTGGGCGTTGCCTGGGCATAACAAAGTAGAGGTGCCAGAAATTCTTGAAACTCCAGAACATATAGAACAAGTATTAGAATTACTTCGTACTAATCATTTGAATGCCGAAGAAAAAGAAAATATAGAAAACCTAATTCGAAAATATTCCGACAGATTTCATCTTCCCGGAACAGGACTAGAAGCTACTAGTGTAATTAAACATAGAATAATTACAAAAAATGAAATACCAATAAACACTAAACAATATCGATATCCGCAGGTACATAAGGAAGAAATTAACAAACAAATATGTGAATTATTAAATAATGACATTATTAAATCTTCATTCTCTCCTTATAACTCTCCAGTATGGATAGTCGCGAAGAAACCAGATAGTAAAGGAAATAAGGGATGGAGAGTAGTAATAGACTTCCGCGAATTAAATGATGAAACAATAGGAGATGCATATCCACTACCAAATATATTAGACATATTAGATCAACTTGGTAGTGCTAAATATTTCTCAGTATTCGATCTAGCTTCAGGATTCCATCAAATTCCGATGCATCCAGATGACCAACATAAAACAGCATTCTCTACTCCTTATGGACATTATGAGTTTAATCGAATGCCATTTGGATTGAAGAATGCCCCTGCTACATTTCAAAGATTGATGGATCAAGTTCTTACTGGATTACAGGGTGTAGAATTATTCGTGTACTTAGACGACATAGTAATCTATGCTCGCTCACTCCAAGAGCATGCAATAAAATTCGAAAAATTAATGAAAAGACTTAGGGAAGCAAACTTAAGTTTATAACCAGACAAATGTGAATTCTTAAAAAGAGAGGTAGCGTATTTAGGACATATTATTAGTGAAAATGGAGTTCGACCAGATCTAAAAAAATTAGAAGCTGTTAACGATTTCCCATTACCAAAAACAATAAAGAATGTGAGACAGTTCCTTGGACTGGCCGGATACTATCGTAGATTCATAAAAGACTTCTCTAAAATAGCTAAACCATTATCTGATTTAACAAGGAAAAATAATAATTACGTTTGGACAAGCAAACAACAAGAAGCTTTCGAGGTATTAAAAGACGCGTTATGCCGCGAGCCTATATTACAATACCCAAATTTTAACGCTCCATTTATTATCACAACGGACGCTTCCGGATACGCCGTGGGAGCTGTCCTCAGTCAGGGAGAAATTGGAAAGGACCTTCCGATCGCATATGCCTCTAGAATCCTAAATAATGCTGAAACACGTTACGCACCGACTGAGCGTGAATTACTAGCATTAGTATATGGCATGGAACATTTTAGACCCTACGTTTATGGCAAGAAATGTAAACTAATAATGGACCACAAGCCTTTGGAATGGCTGCATAAATTGGCAAACCCAACTTCAAGGTTGATGCGATGGAAAATTAGGTTAGCTGAATATGATTATGAAATCATTTACAAACCCGGGAAATACAATACCAACGCTGATGCCCTATCAAGAAATCCAATATCTACTCTTCCTCTACAAGTAACCGAGAAACGAACCCGATCACAAATTACTACTAATACGGAATCCGGGAATCCAAGACCATTAAAACAACCCAATGGAGATGCGTCATCATGGGACTCAGATGACTCAGACGACACCGATAACCCAATGATGTATGATTATCAAATAAAACGAAAAACAAAACGAAAACATCAAACAACAACAACATCACCATCTGGTCGACCAACTCAGAAGAAACCAAAACCAGGTGACGCAAGTGATACAGATGACTCAACCGATTCTGATGACCCGATATTAAAACACTATCAAATAAAAAGAAAATTAAAGCGAAGACATCAGACTACGACGACTTCACCGACAGGTCGACCAGTCCAAAAACACATAAGAGAAGAACTATTAACCAAAGAATCTTTAAGAACTAAACAGTCTACAGATAGTTACGAAATAAATAAGAATATTCAAGTGTCAGTAGAAATACATCCTCCTCCTAAATCAATCACCAATCAAGAAGAACCGGAAGAACCCAGAATGGAGGTCGAAATAATATCATCCGCGAATCAACGAAGACAAGGTGCAGAACCAATAGCAAATAAATGCATAATTGACGGAGACGAAATAATGGAAATAGATGAAAATGTAGAAATTCCCAAAACCCATGTATATCGTGATCCTCCTAAAATAAATTCTTCTGGCAGCAGCAGTAACAGCATCAGACCCATCCTTCCTAAAAAAAGGAATGACTTAGAATCTAGCGGAACAGAATCAGGACAAGTATCACCATTAACATTAAAAGAAAAAGGAGATGGAAAATATGAAATAATTCCTAAAACCCCTAAAAATAAAAATAAATTTATTAAACCTACTAAGCCAGGAAAAAGGAATATTAAACAAAAACGAATACCCAGGATAATAAGTGATATTCCAATCAGATGTAAGATTATGGAAATAAATGATTATTTATGGATGAGAAGAGAAACATTAGCGATATTTGTTAATACAGAAGGCAATCCAGTAGAGAAGTCAGGAAAAGAGTTGAGGGAAAGAAAGATGTTAGAGATAACCTCAGAAACCCCATTCGAAATAGGAGAAGTAATAAAAATTTCAGAAGGAAAACAATTAATTTTAGGAATGGTAGTACAGGATCCTCCGACAATACAGACATATGCCACTGTATTAGGAAACCTATGCCATAACCTCACGGAACGGGGTATTAAGAAAATATCATTACCCAAAGAAAGTAATAATACATTATGGGAAATAATAAGAAATATAATTAAATTAAAATTTGTTCAGGCTAAAATCACGATAACTATTTGTAATGGAACTATACAATTACCTATGGAACAAGATAGGAAAACCATAATAAAAGAAAATCATGAATCACCAGTAGGAGGCCATAAAGGAATAACAAAAACGTATGAGCGTATTAGATGTTCATATTATTGGAAAAATATGAAAGCAGACATTAAACAATATATTAAAACCTGTATGAGTTGTCAAAAACAAAAATTAGTTCGAATAAAAACGAAAGAACCTATGGTGATAACAGACACACCATTGGACGCGTTTGATAAGGTATCTATGGATATTGTAGGACCATTACCATATACTCGAGCAGGAAATAGTTACATACTTACGATACAAGATAATTTAACTAAATATTCATTAGCCATACCATTAGTCTCATTTACGAGTGAAGAAATAGCAGAAGCATCTATGAAAAAATTTATATGTCAGTACGGATGTCCCAAAGCAATTTTAACAGATCAAGGCTCTTCGTTTATCGGATCCGTTGTCACGTCCCGGGTGAGGTCTTTGGGGATATGACATAGACGGGGTAATATTTTGTGGGAACTCAGGCGCCAATACCAGATTCGTGGCACCGAGGGTAAAGCGGGAATGCAGGCGCGAATGCCAGATTCGTGGCACTGCGGAGAGTGAGGATTCAGGCACGAATACCAGATTCGTAGCACCGAACGTTCTTAGGAATACAGGCACGAATGCCAGATTCGTGGCACTGCGGAGAGCAGGATTTTAGGCGCGAATACGTGATTCGTGGCACTAGACGTTAGGAAACAGGCGCGAATACCAGATTCGTAGCACTGAACGACCAGGGAATGGTTAAATTGTTATGATCCCACCGGTGACACCCGTTAGAGCACTTTGTTTTTGTTTTGGCTAATCGGATTTACCGTTGCATAGGCACAAAAGTTACTTGTAATATTTCTGCGAAACTCGTCTGGACGTGCAGCTGTACACAGGCTGTCGATGCGTCAATTGGACACCCTTTGCCGGACCACCCTGTAACAGGGACAGCGCTGTAAAATTTATTGCGACAGGTAACACTTGAGGTTTGACCTGGTCGTCTGCGTTGCAGATGTGTACTTTCCAGAGTTCGGCACGAACCTTTGTCAAAATTTAGTGGTACTTGACATTGAGTATTGCCAGATACACGTTAGGGAAAGTCGAGGTGTCCTCGCCGGCGATGTTTTCCCACCACGGTCTTGACTTCGCCCACTATTTTCAGGCGACCAATCGTCATAGCGATTTTCTCACCGGTTTTTGTCAACAGCCAATGATTGGGCTTCGTAGTTTTCTTGCGAAATGGATGTACGCCTCACCAGGCAGAAAGAATCTAGATTTCAATACGAACACAACACGTTTTCTAGAACTAGACTTGTACTTTGATTTTTTCTCCTTTATCCAACAAAGGGGATGGTCCTTCGAGTGAATTTTATAGTCGGCACACCACGTGCAAACTTTACAATACCCGAACGATCTGAATGGTCAATCACGGGTCAAAACATTGGTCCTTCGAGCCGGATATATATTACGGTGTTCGGATAATTACAACGTTCCACATCGTACGGCGAATCTTTTGCAACCAAATTGACAAGGACGTTGGTGCCGCACGCCTGTTGAATCAAGTGGATGACAGCCAAATAGCATTCAGGAAGGCATCAGGTGAACTGTTGGACATCACCGCCCCTGGACGAGATAGTTGGTGCTGTCAATTCTATATTAGCGGAGGTGTGTGCATCACAGCATTCAGGAAGGCATCAGGCGACGTCAACGTTGGACATCACCGCCCCTGGACGAGATAGTTGGTGCTGTCAATTCTGTAGCAGCAGAGGTGTATGCACTGTGCATCAAACATCATCAGGTGACATCATCGTAGGACGTCACCGTCCTTGATCGACATCGGTGGAAGCATCAGTGATCTGGACTGCCAGCATCGCCAATCTTCCGTACAAGTTCACCTTCCCGTAAGTCGTTCTTCATTTCTTTGATTTGCGTAGACATCAAACCAATATGGAAGGATTAGCTTCACTTATCGCTAGTCGCGGTCATATCAAGGCAGCTCTGACTCGTTTTAAGCATTTCTATGACACATTTGGTAGTGATACAGATGTGGATGTGTTAGAAAAGCGTTTACAAATGAACTCTCCGTTGTACGACAAATTTGATCAAATTCAAGTTCAAATTGAGGCACTAGTTTCCGGAACTGATCGGGAAGTTACGCACGCTGCTGATCGCGACACTTTTGAATCGATATATTTCGAAATCATGACAACGGTCGAGAAACATATATCACGTATTCGCATGCCACAAGGGCATCAGAGTCCTGCCACGGGGCTTGCATATCCGGGCGTTTCACCCATGCCTTTGATCACAGACACACAACAATTGCCGCGACTCCCAACCATAAATTTACCAAATTTTGACGGTAATTATAGTCAATGGTTGAAATTCCGCGAAACGTTCGAATCGCTTATAGTAGAAAACACAAGGCTTACTGATATTCAGCGCTTCCATTATTTAAACTCGGCTTTAAAGGGTCCAGTAGCACGTGTAGTACAAACTCTGGGTGTTTCTAATGCAAACTACAGTGCGGCATGGGCTGCATTGAAAGAACGATTTGAAGATCCCAAGGCGTTGATTCACCATCACGCAACGTCATTTTTACGAATGCCATCCATTCAAAAGCAATCGGGTTCCGAGCTTCGTGAATTTATAGATAATGCACGTAACCACATTCGCGCTTTGGGTGCATTAGGCGAAGCAGTTGACTCTTGGGATACTTTAATCATTTTAATTCTATCAGAAAAATTGGATTCAGTAACTTTTAAGGAATGGGAAGAAGAATATATCAAATCTTCAAGTGCAGTGAAATTTAGTGATTTCACAAAATTCTTAGAACGGCAAGCGAAACTTCTTGAACGAACAGCTTTGAAATCATTAGGTACTGTAAAGAAGTCTTCGCCTAAACAAGGTGATAATAATAAGCCATTTAACAAATTTCAATCACCTGTAGCGAGTCATGTGACAAGCACGCAAAATCAGTGCGTACTTTGCAACGGAGAACACATGTTACAATATTGTTCCCAGTTGAAGGCAATGTCTCAGGCGGATAGGCACGAGACTGTTAAGAAGCTACGATGCTGTTTTAACTGTCTCTTACTCGGGCATAGCATCAAGGTTTGTACGCGTGGAAACTGTCGGAAATGTGGTAAAAAGCATCACACTCTCTTATATATTGAAAATGTGGTTGGGAACAATGCAGACTCTGCGCAATTTTCAAGCAGCGCTGTAGCACGTGACGCTCCTTCCGAATCTTGCGTGTCTAACACCGCTAGTTTATCATCTAATTATACCGTTTTATCAACGGCAGTAGTACTTCTCGAAGACAGTCAGGGCAACGTACATGAATGTCGTGCGTTATTAGATGTAGGATCACAAGCCCATTTTATCACAGAATCATTTTGTAAAGATTTCGGAATCACTCACACTCCCGTTAACGCAAATGTCATTCAAGGGCGCGAGTAACAATGAAGTCTAGGTGCAATAGTTTCCGGGCAGATTTGTCGTGCTTTGTTATAAAGGACATTACAGACGATATGCCGAACGTACCTCTTGATCGGATGAGCATCCCTATACCTACGGGCATTACACTTGCTGACCCACACTTTGCGAAGCCTGGCCGAGTCGACCTGCTAATCGGCGCCGCCCTTTTCTGGCAATTGCTTTGTGTCGGTCAACAAAGGATTGGTTCCGGTGATTTAGTGTGGCATAAAACTCGACTTGGTTGGATATTAGGAGGACAGTTAAGCGGGAATTTGGAGAATAAGAACAAACATTCTAACGTTTGTCATGTAGTGTCGAATGAAGCTTTACAACACGCGATTTCACAATTTTGGGAAATTGAAAACCACAGTTCGACGCATCATCACACTTCAAAGATCGACGATTGCGAACGACATTTTAGTGACACCACAACACGTGACGCACAAGGACGTTACGTAGTTAGTATTCCATTTAACGATAAACTTGCCGAACTCGGTGAATCGAAGAGTCAAGCTGAAAGCCGGTTACTTAGTATAGAGCGTAAACTAACTCGAAACCCGACTTTACGATTGCAATATCATGAATTTATGCAAGAATACGAGGCATTAGGGCACATGACTCGACTTGACGATCTGTCAGTGGGGACTGAACAGAATTATTATTTACCACACCAAGCCGTATGTAGGGACACTAGTACAACAACCAAACTTCGCGTTGTTTTTGACGGTTCAGCAAAAACGTCTTCTGGAGTGTCGTTAAATGATGCTCAGCTGGTGGGTCCGACCGTACAAAGTGATTTGTTTTCGATATTGCTCCGCTTCAGGAAACACAAATTCGTTCTCTCGGCTGATGTAGAGAAAATGTATAGACAGGTGCTCGTCCGATCCGAGGATCGCAGATATCAACGCATTCTTTGGCGTTCAGATATCAATTCTTCGATTAGTACGTACGAGTTAAATACGATCACATACGGTACGGCCTCGGCTCCGTTCCTTGCCACGCGAGTATTGCGAGAAATAGGGCAGGAACAATCGACACATTTTCCAGTCGCAAGTCGCGTAACTATCGAAGATTTTTACGTTGATGATCTTCATACGGGTTGTGAAACTTTAGATCAGGTTCAAAAGCTCAAACGGGAACTAACTCAAATTTTAGATCAAGCTGGGTTCCCTCTGAGAAAATGGGCAAGTAACGATAGTCGCGCACTAGGAGCAAGTGATTTTCAAGGTACATTAGAGATCAAGGCAAGTGACAAGGAGTGTAAGATTTTAGGTTTGTTGTGGTTGACAGGTACTGATGAACTTCACTATGCTGTAAAAAGAGATCTTTCGGCTAGAATAACCAAACGCGTAATTCTTTCTGAAATCGCGCAAATCTTTGACCCACTTGGCCTGATAGGTCCTGTTGTCACAAAGGCCAAGTTAGTAATGCAACAACTTTGGCAATTGAAAGTAGGATGGGACGAAAGTCTATCGCAAGATGTACATACTTATTGGTCAACATTTCGAGCAGAACTCAATATCGTTAGGTCCCTAGTAATTCCACGACGCGTTATGTGCAACGATGCTCGGCAGGTAGAACTGCACGGATTTTCGGATGCCTCGGAAAGGGCCTATGGCGCATGCATCTACCTGCGGACCTTGAGCCAGCAAGGTGCATGGACGGTTCGGTTATTGTGTTCTAAATCTCGGGTTGCTCCTTTGAAATCAGTCTCGTTACCACGTTTAGAGTTGTGTGGAGCCCTTCTTCTAGCTCAATTAGCCGCAAGGGTTAAACAAGCCATACCATTAGATATCGATAGGGAATATTATTGGTGTGATTCCACAATAGCCTTGGCATGGATAAAAGGGCATCCAAATAGGTGGAAAACTTTCATAGCTAACCGTACCTCAGAAATTCAAGCGTTAACCCATGTCGATAGTTGGAGACACGTAATATCTTCAGACAACCCAGCTGATGTTATTTCACGAGGTACCAGTCCAGAAACGTTAATGAACAATTCTCTATGGTGGGTTGGGCCACCGTGGTTATCACAAATGGCCAATCAGTGGCCATATTCGGATTATGTGCCATTGGAAAATCTGCCTGAACAACGGCAAACAAAGGTAGCTTGCATCACGGCATTGAAGAATAAACCATGCGAACTTTTTTCGCGCTATTCGTCTTATATAAGATTACAGCGCATCACAGCGTATTGTTTGAGATTTATCAACAACACATCAAGCAAATTTAGAAGTAAGGGAACTCGCGGAATTAGGGCAGGGAATGCAAACTCGGGTAATTCCGGCAACCTAACCGCGTGTGAACTAATAAACGCAGAAACTATTTTAGTGAGACTTGTTCAAGAAGCATCTTTTGCCGCAGAAATTACTGCTTTGAAGAATGGCAAACCACTTTCGTCAAAGAGTAAAATATTGTCACTGAATCCATTTGTTGATAGTGCCAATGTCCTTAGGGTGGGCGGCAGACTTGTAAACGCCCCCATAACATATGAGCAGAAACATCCAGTCATTATGCCTGCAAATCACTCATTCACCACTTTAGTAATAAACTATGAGCATCAAAGATTGCTTCATGCAGGTTCTCAGCACACGCTTGCGTCATTGCGCACACGATTTTGGATTTTATCGGGAAAAAACACAGTAAAAAGGATTTTGCACCAATGCGTTAAATGCTTTAGAGTGAAGCCGACTGGCATAAATTACATTATGGGTAACCTGCCTGCTTCACGCGTGACACCTGCTCGACCCTTTAGTACCTGCGGAGTGGATTACGCGGGTCCGGTATTATTGAAAGAAAGGGGACGGAGTCGCGTAACGCACAAGGCGTATTTTTGCATTTTTGTGTGTTTTGTGACAAAGGCTGTCCATATTGAACTTGCTACGGACCTGTCCACCGATGCATTCTTGAATTGCTTGTATCGTTTCATAGCGTGGAGAGGGCGTATTCAACATATCTACTCTGACAATGGGACAAACTTTGTAGGTGCGAAAAACGAACTCAATGAGTTAAGCAATTTATTAAACAGTAAATTACATGGAGAACAAGTAGAGAATGCATTATCGCGAGAAAGGATTCAATGGCATTTCATACCACCACGCTCACCACACTTTGGGGGTCTCTGGGAGAGCGCGGTAAAATCTATTAAACATCACTTAAAGCGAGTCATAGGTGAGCAACGAATGACGTTTGAGAAACTGTATAGAATGTTGACGCAAATTGAAGCATGTTTGAATTCCCGTCCTCTTCATCCTCTTTCTTGTGATCCTAATGATCTTACCCCTCTCATGCCGGGACATTTTTTAATTGGCGATGCTCTAACAGCAGCACCGCAACTTGATCTACTCGATTGTAGACAGAATCGACTTAATCGGTATCAGCTTATTCAGCAGAGTGTTCAACATTTCTGGAAGCGATGGCACGTCGAGTATTTGCATGAACTGCAGCAACGCAGTAAATGGAAGTCATCGGCAGCGGACGTCCTCCAGGTTGACACTCTTGTTGTCATTCGAGAAGACAACACCCCTCCTCTACAGTGGCACCTGGGTAGAATTTTGGAGCTACACCCTGGTTCCGACAACGTAGTTCGAGTGGCAACCATCAAGGTGGCTGAGGGAGTCGTCAAACGACCAGTCACCAGAATTTGTGTGTTACCACAAGCGGGGAAACCCAATCCATAAAGACTCTAACCATCTTAGTTGTATAATATGTTTTTCCTTTTCTGACTTTCTTTGTATTTCGGTTATAATATTAACTAACCGTGTATTTTGTATTACTCATATTCGAAATATGTTACTCTTACGTTATTATTATTGGCGTTGTTGTGTTGTATCATTAGATCTTATAAGTTTGATGTTTATACATTAGCTCACGATATGTTTTTTGAGGCGATTTATCTGTTTTTATTTGCGACGTAGATTCTTTGCATTTTTGTATTCTTAGTTGAACCTGACCGTTCAAGGCGGGCGGCATGTCGATGCGTCAATTGGACACCCTTTGCCGGACCACCCTGTAACAGGGACAGCGCTGTAAAATTTATTGCGACAGGTAACACTTGAGGTTTGGCCTGGTCGTCTGCGTTGCAGATGTGTACTTTCCAGAGTTCGGCACGAACCTTTGTCAAAATTTAGTGGTACTTGACATTGAGTATTGCCAGATGCACGTTAGGGAAAGTCGAGGTGTCCTCGCCGGCGATGTTTTCCCACCACGGTCTTGACTTCGCCCACTATTTTCAGGCGACCAATCGTCATAGCGATTTTCTCACCCCGGTTTTTGTCAACAGCCAATGATTGGGCTTCGTAGTTTTCTTGCGAAATGGATGTACGCCTCACCAGGCAGAAAGAATCTAGATTTCAATACGAACACAACACGTTTTCTAGAACTAGACTTGTACTTTGATTTTTTCTCCTTTATCCAACAAAGGGGATGGTCCTTCGAGTGAATTTTATAGTCGGCACACCACGTGCAAACTTTACAATACCCGAACGATCTGAATGGTCAATCACGGGTCAAAACACAAAGCTAGATGTATACATCATTGCACGCGCGCTGTATTGGTCCCACGATTCATGCACGTAGGCGCCAAAAAACGCGTTCAATACTGCCCGGATATAAACACGCGGCATGGCGCGGTGCAATGTTTATTCCATGGGCTATCGCGATGATTGATTTACAATGATTATCGCTCTATGTGTAAAGCATTGCACGCGTAGGCGCCAAAAAACGCGTTCAATCCTGCCCGGATATAAACACGCGGCATGGCGCGGTGCAATGTTTATTCCATGGGCTATCGCGATGATTGGTTTACAATGATTATCGCTCTATGTTTAAAGCATTGCACGTGCGCTGTATCGGTCCCACGATTCGAATATAAACACAAGGAAGGAAGCGCGTGCACGTAGGTGTCACAAAACGCGTTCAATCCTGTCGCGCGCCATGATTCCTTATCTTTTCTCAGAAATCCTGGTTCGCCCTCTTTCTCAGAAATCATCATCGAAGACGCCAGTCGAATTTTCGCGAATCGGTTGCGGTTGTGGCTGCGCACCGATCCCTGTACGCGTACGGAGATTGCGCGGCGGCGACGCGCGCCCAAAGTACCTTAAACATCCACCAGGTGGCGTCAATACGAAATGCATGAAAAATATGAAAAATTACCCAACGCGGGCCCAAATACCGACGCGGGCCCAAAGTACCTTAAACATCCAATAGGTGGCGCCAATACGAAATGCGTGCGACGCCATTTTGAAAATTTGAAAATCCTCCCCCTCCCCTGTGACGTCACCCCCTCACCTACGAACTCGATCGACGCTATCTTGAAATCCCCCTCCCCTGTGACGTCACCCCCTCACCTACGAACTCGGTACCCCCCTCCCCGCCTCACCCCCGCGCCCATCTCAGGGAAAAGCGCGGTACCCACCGCCCCGCCTCACCCCCTCGCCACCACTTGATCCAGAATCGGCATAGACTAACTAGTCTGGTCGCTAAATTTTCCTTTTCGCGGTTCTATTAGAACGAAGACCGAGTCGCCCGGTCTGAAGGTCTCCGCGTTTATGTGTCTATTGTGGTAGGTAACGGGCCTACTATATCTAATGCTATTTTATCAAAGGCGCGTCCAGGCGTGTCGGTAAGGATCAGTAGCTGCCTGGTTTTAACACGGACGAGTTTTTTCCGCTGACAGTCCTCGCATCTTCGAATATAATCTTCTACTGCTTTTTTCATTCCTTTCCAGAAGTAATAGTGACGAATTCGATTATAGGTCTTTGATACTCCTTTGTGTCCAGCTAATGCAGACGCGTGATTTTCGGTAATAATGCTTTGTCCCTTTGATTCTTCGGGAATCTGAACTATTTGTAAGCATATAGTTACACTGATGTCTTCTTCGTTAATGGCTTCAAGAACGTCCATTATAATATCTTGCTAACTTAGTTGATCAATATTTGTCGTCTTGGCAATACTGAACGAGTATATGATTAATTCGCGTATTACATCCTTAAGGGAAGAAAGAGCTTCGTTCCAATTTGTCGTGGTTAGGGGAGTATTTTGAGTTTCTTTGATAACTAACCCTACGAGAATTTGTCCCTTTTTATAGGACACATGAGCCCTGCCTAGAGTGAGTTCGCTTGTTATTGTCAGTTCTCCCGCTTCCTGTAATTGTTTGGCTCCTTCGTCGCAAGGTTTTCCGTCGGCGTTTAGAAAGAAGACGTAGGGACAATGGGTCTCGACTGATCGACGGTATTATCATGATTTCTCGGTCTAGATCTGGTTCGTATGCTGTATCATGGGAATCATCCTGCTCAATAACTGATAAATCCGAGTCAGTTGTTGACTCGTCTGACATGTTGGATTCCACTTCGGAATCGGGTTCTGATTGTTCCTATGGTACTGGGGATTGCGGAGGCGAAATACTTTCATAAGGACTGTCTATTTGTTCCCCCTCATTTTCCTGATTCTGCTCTTCGATACTACTAATTGTTTCTGGTGGATTTTCTGGGGCAGATTCTATTATAGGCGTTGAATCTTTTCGTGCTTTCCGGTGAGGCTGAATTCTTTTAGGTGCCGTTCTTAGGCGGGTTTTACTTGTAGCTGCTGAAGCAGAGGTGAGTGATTTGGAACCCCGTGGTCTTCCAGGGCCTCGTTTAGGCGGAGGTTCAGTTTCTTTAGTAGTACGCGGTTTTTTGGGATTTTGTGTGGGCCAGTCCACCCAGTCTTCGTCGGCTTCTTCTCGTGGCCGTATCGGGCATGCTTCCACTGTAGGGGGATTACGAGATAGAGCGTCGGCAAGTTTATTACTTTTCCCCGGTTGATATCGAATTTCGTATTCATATTCAGCTAACTTTAATCGCCACCTGACGAGGCGCGAGGTTGGGTCCTTTACGTTATGTAACCATATCAACGGTCGGTGGTCAGTAAATAAAATAAACTTCTTTCCATATAAGTAAGGTCGGAAGTGTCTAGCACAGTACACTATAGCTAAAAGTTCTTTTTCTATAGTCGCGTAGTTTGTTTCTGCTTTAGTTAGGAGGCGAGAAGCATAAGCGATCGGTAATTCTTTTCCATTGATAGTCTGACTTAATATTCCTCCTATAGCGTAGTCAGAAGCGTAGCATCTGTAGTGACGTGGAATTCCAGTTCAAAATTTGGGTATTGCAGGATTGGTTCCTTCTGCAATGCTGATCTTAAATGGTCGAATGCGTTCTGCTGGGACGATCCCCAGTCGAAAGATACGTCCTTTTTTAATAGGGAGGTTAAAGGACGAGCTGTTTTAGAGAACTCTGGGATAAATCTCCTGTAATAGCCGGTCAGACCGAGGAACTCTTTAATTCCTTTTGGTGTACGAGGTGCAGGGTAGTTTTGAACGGCTTGAATTTGGTTTCGGTCCGGTTTTACCCCTTCTTCGGTAGTTACATGTCCCAGGTAAGCGACTTCCTTACGTAGGAATTTACATTTCGTAGGTTGTAAGTTTATGTTTGCTTCTCGTAAACGGTTAGCTAGTTTTTTTTTAATTTAATTAAATGCTCTGTTAGGGAATTTGCGTAAAGGACGATGTCGTCCAAATATACGAACATTTCCGTGCCTTGGAGTCCAGTAAGGGTATGGTCTATTAGACGTTGGAAGGTAGCTGGTGCATTACAAAGTCCAAATGGCATCCTTTTAAATTCGTAGTGTCCATATGGTGTTGAAAAAGCTGTTTTATGTGCATCTTCAGGTTTCATGGGTATTTGGTGGAAACCTGAGGCTAGATCGAACACGGAAAAGTACTTGGCCCCCCCCCCCCCTAATTGGTCCAATATTTCGTTAATATTAGGAATCGGGTAAGCATCAGGAATGGTCTTTTTGTTCAGATCTCTGAAATCAATCACTACTCGCCACAGGAGTTCCCCATCGGGTCCTGGATTTTTGGATACAATCCAGACGGGTGAATTGTAAGGTGATAGTGATGGTTTTATTATTTCCTGATCTAGTAATTTTTGTACTTGTTTATCAATTTCCTTCTTGTGTACTGGAGGGAAGCGATATTGCTTAGTATTGATAGGCACAGGGTCCGTTGTCTGGATTCCATGCTGGATAGCGTTCGTATGACCCAACTTCTCATCTGGTAGATGGAAAAGGTCATGATACTTGTTTAAAATTCCTTGTACATGAAGTTTTCCTTCCGGATTCATGTATTCCGTTGAAATTAATTCGAGCACTTTTTCCATTCTTGTTGTAGGTTTTTCAGAATTTATAGATAAATCCGCACCTGACGCAATATTAAGAGACTGAAGGACTTTTGGGCCAAGGGTTGATTTCGCATAATGCAAAAGGGGTGTGAGTGAGTGCACCTTCACGGGTGCCTCAATAGGGTGGATCAACGGATCCTGAGGTAAGAGGGATTTGTTTGTATTTAGGGCGGGGATAGGATTGACGCTTTTTGACATCATAGTCTCTTTTTGTCGTTTTTGTTTGGGTTCTGGAATTACAATTTCGAATTCTTCCAATTCAACAGTAGGTATTGTGATCGTTGTGTCCACTTCATTAGAATTTATTATTTGTAAGTTCGCTTTGCCATCCTGATTACGGACAAGAGCGTTACCAGCACGAATCCCAGTGCCTAAGTCTAACCGGGGTAAATACCCTTCCTTTATGTTTGAATTTGATACGTTAACGAAGGAAACGGTTTTTGATCTAGCGGGTAGCACGATTTGAGCTTTGTTTACAAACGGAATAGAGTTTCCGTCGAATTCCAACTGCTTCTTAGAATAATGTATTGAGGCATTTTGTTTTATAAAAAATTCAGTTCCTAGTATGCCGTGTAGTTTTATAGGGAAGTCGTTTTGGACTACGTGGAACGTAACGTCGTTGCCCAATAGAGTTATTTTTATTGTCCCAAGGGTGGAGACGAGGTCCTTCGCGATGCCCCTAAGTTATAACTGTTTGTTTGTGTCTATTTCTTGATGTTGTTTTATAACGTGAATTTTCAATAAGTTCACTTCAGAGCCAGTATCAATCATTAATTCCGGAGCTATTTCGAAGTCCGGGGACTGGATAATTACGGATGGGGCTTCGTCAACATTATTCAACCATGCGGTGGCGATTCTAGTCTTGACATTCCCGGTTCCGTTTGAGATTGTATTATTGGACGCGCTCCCGCTTGGCCCGTTCCACGGTACGCCTCCATAGTTGACCGTAGGGGCAGGGCGTTTCCTGATCCTCGTTCCTCGAAAGTTCCAGGGCTTCTCTCATTACGATTGAATATGCGTTTTCTACATTCGGAGATTAAGTGTCCGGGCTTTTTACAATACGCGCAGATACGCAATTCCGTAGGCCTTGAGGGAGGAGGTCGAGTTTTGTCCCAGTAAGGGAGCAAAGGGGTAAGAGAGGCCTCATTTCCATATCCCGCAACTCGGTTTTGGGGATATCGTTCGAAAGGTTGGAAGGTTACCCTTTGGTTACTTCTGCAGGACAGTGCGTCGTGTCCTGCCTTATTACAAACTTGGCATATTATTTTTGGAGCCTTCTGCTCGGAAAATCTCTGGCGGTCTCTATCAATTTTCTTGTCCACTAATACAGCTAACTCGAAAACTTCATCGAGCGTGTCGAAGTTATGTTGCAGTAATCTTGTCCTTATGTGGGGAGGAAGTCCATCCACAAATGAATCCAACGTCAAACGGTCTAAATCCTCGGGATGATTCCGTGCAAAGTCACGATAATATTTCCTATCTTCTTCCAAAATAGCGAATCGGAGATCCTTAACGCGCGAGATGTATTCTAGTACGTGTTCGTTTGTTCCTTTAATAATATTTGCTAATTCTCCTCGATAATGATCGGACGTTTTCGCGGGAGAGAATGTACGTTTCAATTGTTTTATTAAGTCGTTTATTGAGTCGAAGACCCTATCCTCAACAGCCAAGCAGGCGTGGTCTTGCAGTTTATTGCGCAACAACCTCGCCAGCTGGGGTTCAGCCTGCGGGGGAACCAGAGCTTTAGCCCTATTGCAGGCCCTCACGAATTACTCCACTGGTATATTATGTCCATTAAAATTAGGGACGGTTTCTATAGCGTCTTTTAACTTGATCTGGGGTGTTGGGTCCTGGTCCGGAATATTATTACGATTCAATACCTCGGGAGTTTTATTATAGTTTAATACCGGTTTTCTATCGAAACGGGAGGAACCCGGTGTGGCAAAATTATTTGTAATTTGTGGGGGCGCAATTAGTTGTTCTAACATATCGCGGATGGATTGAATTTGAGCAGTGAGACCTTCTGACCCGGGACCGACCGATCCTGTAGCTACGCCCGAATGCATATTGGGTTTTTTACCAATAGCAAATTTTTCGCAACTTCTTTCGATTCCTGCTTGTTTTTCTTTTAGCAGTCGTACTTGTTCTAATATGTTGGCAATCGCGGTATCTGTATCATTACTTTTGGAAAGGTTCGCATCTTGGTCGATTTCGCGGAACTCTTCGATATCGCTGTGTTCAGACATTTTTTAATTCAGTAAATCCTATTATCTTAGGATGTTTTAGGAAGTTCCCTATATTTAGCGTGCGGCAGCAGCTATTAAAAATTTATGATATTCTCTACCTGGGTAGTTATTATCGAATCTAGTATGACTTTTCCTTACTCGACTGGAGTGCTCTGTGCACACGGCATTTAATTTGAACAAAAGGTTTTTGCAACGAGGGCATTCAGGGAATATATCGTTAGGTTGGTGGTAGTGTACTTGATTTATTTCATCTCCTTCTACCGGGTTTGAATTAAAACAGTTTAAGCAAATTTTTCCGCCTTCCGTGGTCGTAGCTGCTCCTCCCGAAACACAAATCAACGCGTTTGAATCTGTCAAAACGCCTCGCAGCCTGCGGCTTGGGTAAAATAGGGCGCTACGAAGTTGAATTTGGTCGCACATGCTAGTGCTAGGATATTGTGGGTTTAGGGGCAAATGAACGTTCCACTTGGTGACTAAAATTATGTCACGGTTGGTTTTCGTTCCTTTTTTTTTTAAAAATCGTTTTCGTCTTCTAAGTCGTAGTTCTCATTAGAGAGGAGGTAGTACTCCGTGCACACGGTGCACCTATCTATGGGACGGGTTTGGTATATTATGTTGTTGCACCGAGGGCAAGGGGGAAACGAAAAAGACGTTTGGTAGTAATGAATTAGGTATACTGTCACCGTATTCGCGGGGTCTAACCAGGAGCAGCACATACAAATTTCTTCGTCCTGGTTAGTTGATGCTAAATTTCCTTTTATACACATTAATGTCTGCATGCGTATAATCGTGTCTTCTAAACTGCGGCGTGTAATGTACATAACAGTATCGGGACTTTGTGGGTACCGCGTTAAAGAAACTATTTTCTTTCAACGGTGAACAAATCCCACCGCTGTCACCAAAAATATGTCACGTCCCGGGTGGGGTTTTTTGGGGACAATGTCACGGTGAGGGAAATTTCAGGCGCGAATCTAAAATCCAGCACTCTGAGATTTTGAGGGGACTCAGGCGCGAATCTAAAATCCAGCACTCTGAGATTTTGAGGGATTAGGCGCGAATATTAAATCCGTCACACTGGGGTTTTGAAGGAATCAGGCGCGAATATTAAATCCGTCACACTGAAGGTTTTGAAAGAATCAGGCGCGAATATTAAATCCGTCACTCTGAGGGTTTTTAAAGGAATCAGGCGCGAATATTAAATCCGTCACACTGATCGTTTTACAGGAGAGGTACGTCAGGCGCGAATCTATAATCCAGCACGCTAATCGACCAGGGAAGTTTGAAGGCTTGAGCGTATCAGGGGGACACCCGTTAGCTCTTTGTTTTGATTTTGCCTAATTGGATTTACGGTTGCAAGGGTGCAATTTCTCCAGATAGAAATTTTTGTCTCTAAAATTGAAGAGAAAAAAGCATTTCAACATATTTGATTCTTAAGCACCCTTGAATCACGGGCGCCCCTAGGCTATAGCCTATTTAGCCAGCCCATTGGTAAAGGTGGCCCTGTTTATGACTTGATATTTCAAACGTTTATAAAGCAACCGCCTTGGTTATTTTTTCTAATAATAAGTCATTTATTAATGTTAAACAAGATATATAATTTATTTAAAAAATTCACGTACATCGTATAATAATAATTGCTACAGGAAATGATGTCACAAAAATATTAGGACAATGTAGAATATAATATTTTTCCTACTAAATTTATAAGTAGATATATCATTTTAATATGTTGTGGCAAAACCATTTTGCTTTAAAACATATTGTAATCTATTTGGCATATTATATATAATTTTTTAAAAATATTCTATCGTTATAGACACCCATTCATTGTCAAGTCTTTATTTTAATTCTTCTTTCGAATGAATTGGTGTTTTACGAATTTTCCTGTCTAATTCGTCCCATCAATTTTCGATAGGGTTCAGGTCCGGGGATTGTGGCGGGGGTGAAGAATTTTGGGGCATCTGTACAACAAAAATTCCTGCACAATACGTGCTTGGATGCTTGGGGTCATTATCTCGATAAAACATAAAACTATGTCTAATCCCCATTTTTTTCTGCACTTTGAATTAAATCGTTCTTAAATAGTAGTAGTAGTTTATTTCGCCATCCGTACATTCATTTATGTTTATCGGATATGGTGTATATAACTCAGTTCCGCTCCCGTAAATAATATAGACTATATAGTGTAACGTACCGCTACCATTCACTGTAAATTTTTCCTTTTGTTCATATATTGTTAATTTCCTTTAATATTTAAGATAACATACAACGCGTGCGAGAACAAGTTCAAATAGCGCGCGACATTAACCTGTGACACACGACGCATGTGTTTAGTCGCTCATTCAAACTACAGACTCAGTGCCGCGAGTAAATCGAGCACGCATGCGCACATCGCAGGGCCACCGGACGCTGAATTATCCGAGTGTAATACGCGAGTGGCGCGAACCGGATGTGAATTGTGATTGGTGCGACTAGTGCTACGAGCCGGTATAAATAGAGGCACTCCGGCAGCAGACGAGCAGACTTGGTTCTGCCACCGAACCAAGAACAAGACCTAGGTCGCTTTAAATAGCCCCTCTGTCTCTAAAAGTTTACCTTTAAATTTCCAAATCACTTCCAAATAGGGTCGCTTTAGCTAGCCCCCTTAACACCTATAAGAGGTCGCTTTGACTAGCCCCTCAAACTTCCATCTGAAGTCGCTTTCACTAGCCCCTCAACGCCTGATCCTACCGAGCGTGGGCCAGCTGATAGGCAACTGGAAGCATACACCAAATCCCAGAGAAGGAATCCTCTCGCACTTTCAAACATTCAAATCGACCTAGCGTCCTACTCCTGTATTACCGACCTAGCGTCATTATATGTTTATTACCGACTTAGCGTCGTAACCTAAACTAAATTATACTCTTTAATACCGACTTAGCGTCGTAACCTAAACCAAATTATACTCTTTAATACCGACTTAGCGTCTAACCTTAAACCGAACCAAAACCGAACTAGCGTTAAAAACCAATTACCGACTAATACGTAGCTATAGTAACTGTAATAACTCACATAACTGAGTTTCATATATGTTCATCAGACCAAGTGTCAAAACTCTTTGAATAAATCTTTGTTATATATTGTTAAAAGAAGGACTCTCGTATCTGGAAATTCATTTCTTAATCGCACGCCACACGAACCAAATCCCACAAATTCACAGGTAAACTGCTCTACTTGTGAAACTCCTGTAAAGAACGGCAACGTCTCGTTCGAGAACGTTACAATAGCGCAAATATACAACATAAACATCCCTCAGTCTTCTTCCTTCTTCCCCCTTTCCCAAAGATCATCACCTTCGACTTACAAACATTGATCTCTATATCACTCCTCTTGGCATATTTTTCCAGTTCTCTGAGCATATCCTCCAGTTCCCTCGCTTCCTCTGCAATCAGCGCCACGTCATCGGCGAACTTCAGCGCGAATATCTTCGTGTTCCCAATAACCGTTCCCCCTATATTCCTTCTCTCCCAGATCTCGTCGATATCCTCTATAAATATGTTAAACATTGTCGGGCTCAACGAACACCCCTTTTTCACTCCTTTCAGCGTTACCATCCCTTACGCTAGCCCCTCCTCTGTTTTTACTTTGTTAATCGTTCTCCTGTATATTCCCTTAATCATCTCCTTCAATGTTCCTTTTATTCCTACCCTCTCCAGTTTCTCCAGCATTATCCGCCTATTTACTTTATCGACCGCCGCTCTCAAGTCCATAAATGCCACATAGAATTTTCCTCTCTTCCTCTTTAGTCTATTAATTATCAGCGCGTTCAAGACAAAGATATGGTCCCTGGTTCCTCTCCCCGGGCGAAAACCCGCTTGGCTCTCCTTCAGTATCCTCCTCCTTTCCAGCCAATTCCTCAGTCTTGTATTCAATATCGTGGTTAAAATCTTGTATGCGACGTTTAGTAGCGACACACCTATAATTCTGTACTTCTTTCTCATCCCCTGCCTTGAAGATTGGGCAGATAACGGCTCTTTCCCAGCTTCTCGCTATTTTGCTCGTTCTCCAAATCTCATTCAAAATTCCCGTCCATTCCCGGTGTACTTCATCTGGCATCCTCTGGAAAAACTCTATAATTAGCCCATCCTCTCCCGGGGCTCTATTCCTCTTTATTTTCCTTGTTGCTTCGTTCACTTCCTCCTCACTCAATCCCTCTCTCCATTCCCGTTCCATATCTTACTCTGTTATATTCTCTCTTTCTTCTTCTCCTACCTCTCCAAGCCCCCACCCCTCTTCAACACTTCCTTCCTCTGGTATCTCCTTCCCCTCCAACAACTCCCTGAAGTGCCTTAGCCACTGCTCTTTCCTGATGCTTGTCACCAACCTCCGTCTACTCCCCCTAAAGCTTATCAACTCCTGCCAGAAGCTAGATGTATCCCTACTCTCCTCGAGTTTTTTCCATTTCTTCTCTGTCCACTCCTTTACCTTGTCCCTATATAACCTTTTTAGTTTACTCCTACCTGTTACCGCCTTCATCCTATCCTCCACCCTTCTCATCTTTCTAAATCTTTTCAACATTCTCCGTACTTCCTTTTTCTCCCTTCTATATTCTGCATCCATACAAGCTCCAACTCTATTCCTATCTCTCTTAAGTCCCGATTCCCTCGCCTGCTGCCCGTATTATTTCTACCAAGAATTCCAGTCCCCACCAGTTTTTCCCTAAATTTCTCCCTCTTTTCCTCCTTTCACACCCAGCTTTCCTGCTTTAGCTTCCCCGTGCTTTAGTGCCCCTCCCTTTTCTTACTGCCCCTCTCATAACTACCTCCAATGGGAGATGGTCCGATTCCTCCCTCAGCTCTATTGACATTCCACACACTGACAAATTCGCCTCGCTCTCCCTGGCTATTAGGTAATCCACAACCGATGCCCCTCTTCCCCCGATACGCGTGTATTTACCTTCTATGTCCCCTCTTGTTCTTCCATTTATATAGTACTGTTAGTCCCTATTCTTCACATAACCCTAACAGCCTCTTTTCTTTTGCATTCAGCACCTTATCCTGCGATTGCTTCGTCCATTCATCCTCCCTATTCAACTCCGTTCTTGCCAAATTGTTCTTAAGTATATTTAAATAAACATTCTTGTCCATAATAGTGGCAATAAACACTAAGTTTCCAACGCCAAAACTTGAAATGCAGCCCCAGACCATCACACTGCCTCCTCCGTGTTTCACCGTACCTCGTGTATTGGTAAAATGGAACTCTGTGTTTGGCTTCCTCCACACCATGGTCCTTCCATCGGAATTGTAGATGTTAAATTTACTTTCGTCCACAAATATCACGTTTACCCACCACGATTTATCCATAGGAATGAAATGAAATTTATCCTTTGCAAAGTTTATTTGCTTCCTTCTATTTACCTCATTAATGAACGGTTTCTTCCTGGCTACCCTACCATTGTACCCAGTTTGTCTTAACGGTCTCCGAATTGTTTCTGCCGACACCTTTCTAGAACTTCCTTGTAATAGTTCGCTGACTAATTTTGGAGCACTTAATTGTGGATTTCGCTTAACTTTTCTTACGATACTTCTTTTCTCTCTTGTGCTTAGAAAACTTGGTCTACCAGCTTGTGGAACAGATTCGATGCGTTCCTCAGTACTAAATCTTCGAATAATATCTGCAACAGTGCTTTTACTCATCGTTAAGCATGGAACTAATTTGTCGATAGGATTTTCCTTGTTCCCGGTGGAAAATTATGAGCTGACGTATATTAAACGATGTATTCTTGCCTTTGCTCGCCATGTTGACAAGCGTCACAGTTGCTACTGGAGACTAGTGAGAAGGCATGGACTTCTAATGTTTGGTTTACAAACATACTCCTCTAATTTTCCGAAACTTCGGGTTCCCAGAAGGACGCAATCGGAAAATATATCATGTGTCCGAATATTTTTGTGACCTGAAAATTCCGCATTATTTCCTTTAGCAATTATTATTATACAATGTATGTGAATTTTTCAAATAAATGATATATCTTTATTAACATTAATAAATGACTTATTTTTAGAAAAAATAACCAAGACGGTTGCTTTATAAACGATTGAAATATTAAGTCATAAAGTTAGCCATACTCTAGTGTCCGAATATTTTTGGGAGTCACTGTATGTTTATGTCCGAGAATCAAATGCACTCTGTGTACTTGCACTTCCAAGAGACCTTTCACAGTCAGAAACCGAAGACCTTCTTGCGTCCTGAGAGCCAGGTCAGAGCCGAGAATGCAGTTTTTACGTTGATGATAATAGCAAAGAATGGGTGGGATTGTAGTAGTGTGTTTATGATAGGCTTGTTGTACCACGCACACTACTCTGGTTTCGCCCCAACCATACTATGAGTAGCAACATTAAAGGTCTGCGCATACATATCAGTTCCGTGCCAGTACCGTTCCGACTTACCAATGGTGTTACGAAAAAGAGGGGCGTAGAGGGTCTCTTCTTCTTACCACTGGTACGCCGGAACGATACTGACACGGAACTGATATGTGTGCGTCGACCTTAACCGGTTAACTGGCACGGCTTTTTTTATTATTCGAGGCCAAACTGGCAACATCGAAAACTTAAGTGAATCACAAAGTTATTCCATTTGATCATATATGATACAGAATTGGCAGATTTGGCAGAATTGGCCAGATTTTTTTGATCATATATGATACATAAGCAGAATTGGTCAGATTTTTTTTGATCATATATGATACATTGCCAGTTAACCGGTTAATATCTGCACGTTTGGTTCTGACTCGGCTCCCAGAAGGCAAGGACTTCTTAAGGTGCGTATCGACGTTGCCAGGCGTGCCTCGCAACGTCGATACGCATCTTTATTAGGCTCCCAACTGTGAAGGCGTCTGACTAATATATGTAGGTACACATGGAGAGTCAGCCCAAACGTATAATTAGCAAACCTTCTCGATACGAGACGACGGAGTCTGACGGACCTCCAAAAAAGAAAAAGATTGCGCCCAGCGCTACAAAACACCTGCAGAATTTTATGGATGATGTCCATCATTTAAAAAATACCTTCACCAGCACTATGGCCGTGCCTAACGCGCACAGCAAGCAATGCATGTCTTAGAATCCTACCCAAACAGTGGCTTCCACACGGATGCCGAAATGTACAAGATGCGATCTCCACAGCATCATGCGTCAGGTGGTACTCAGCCCCGAATAATTTCGGATATAGTCCTACCTCATGCGGGCAATGGTGGACCATCCTGGGCTACACATAACTTGGTACAGCCACAATATGGTGGACCTGTCGGGCCATCCAAACGGGAGGCAACGTATATTCAACCTGAATTTACGGATACTGGGTAAATATACATTCTCCATTTATCTCATTAAAATATTCATAGCATGCAGCAGAGAAGGGGACAATACATTCTTTTAAATGTTGATGATCGCAGGAGAGTGACGACGACCCTCCTCGACCTTGTGCAGTCAGAGCCTCTGACCCACTTGGAGTCGCAACACTTGCACCGTACGCAATCGCAGCGTACCGACCACGAGGAGTCGCAACGTTTAGACTGTGCGCAGTCACAGCGTTCCGGCCACGAGGAGTCGCAACACTTGCACCGTACGCAATCGCAGCGTACCGACCACGAGGAGTCGCAACGTTTAGACTGTGCGCAGTCACAGCGTTCCGGCCACGAGGAGTCGCAGCACTTTGAACGTGCGCAGTCACAGCGTTCCGACCACGAGGAGTCGCACCACTTTGAACGTGCGCAGTCAGGACAAATAGAACGCCTGAATAGAACTCATTCACCACCTAATTCTTCCGTGGGAAGTCACCACCTTGTCCGTGGGAAGTCACCACCTTGTCCGTGGGAAGTCACCACCTCGTCCTTGGACAATTATCACCTTGTCCGTGTGCAATCACCACGTCGTCCATGTGCAGTTGCCACATTGCTGTACGGATTTCACTACTCCACGTCCGTCTGGAACGATCACCTTGTCCGTGTGGAGCCACCACCTTGTCCGTGTGCAATTACCGCATTGCTGTGCGGATTTCACTACTCCACGTCCGGCTGGAACGACCACCTTGTCCGTGTGGAGCCAGCCACCTTGTTCGTGTGCAATCACGAGCATTGCTGTGCGGATTTCACTACTCCACGTCCGTGTGGAGCCACCACCTTGTCCGTGTGGAGCCACCACCTTGTCCGTGTGCAATCACCGCATTGCTGTGCGAATTTCACTACTCCACGTCCGTGTGGGGTGACCACCTTGTCCGTGTGCAGCCACCACCTTGTCCGTGTGCAAACACCGCATTGCTGTGCGGATTTCATTACTACACATCCGTGTGGAGTCACTACCTTGACCGTGTGGAGGCACCACATCGCCCGTGCGGAGCCCCCACCTCGTCCTTGCACTCAGTCACCACCTTCTTCCATTAGCAGTCACCACACAACGTGCAGTCTCTGTACTGTCACTTGCGCGCGGCACATAATGATTCTACAGGTACAACACTTGGCCCAGAATCCTTCACAATAGACCCAATAGACCCAATAGACCCAATAGAATAGAATAGTTAATGGTGGACCATCGTGTCCTATCCAACCCCTGTGCAGCCAACTTATGTTGTAACTGTTGCATCAACAGTTCGGGAGGAGCAGTTCTTATATTCGACAGCAACCGGTATATACGGATATTGGGTAAATACCTATATTTCATTTTTCTCGTAAAAATATATCGATATTTTTTTAAAAATTTTGATGTTTGCAGGCGAGGGTCGTGAACGCCGCACTCGTGTGCCGTCAGGAGACGTCGATTGCGTGCAGTCACCACCTTGTCCGTGCACTAAATCACCACCTTCTTTAGTATGAGATCACCACCTCATCCGTGTGCAATTGCCACCTTGCTGTGCGGATTTCACTACGTCACGTCCGTATTGAATCACCACCTTGACCGTGTGGAATCACCACCTCGTCCGTGCACTCAGTCACCACCTTCTGCCGTGTGGAGTCACCATCCCTTGACCGTGTGGAGTGACCGCCACCTTACTGTTATGTGTTTCGAAAAGTCTAGCTGCATAGAATTTGTTTTGCCGTTTTATACATATTTATCTGGGACGTTAAATGATAACATGCGGCATTTGAATCTTTTTGAAGAGATTCTGAATTATGTAAAAATTTTGTAAGCGACACAATAGTCGTATCTCTTCTTTTCGATATTTCCTGTTTAATAGCAACAAGGAATTCGTTAATTCAGTATACAATTTTTCTAAATTTTTAAATACGTGTTTAAGAGTACCTTCAGCGGTTATTATGGAGGGAGCCTGGTGTAACTAGCTGAAAATCGTGGAATTTTTGAGGAATTTTTTTTAAGAAGGTAATCGATCTTTCTGAAACTTTCAGGATATTGTATTATCAGATTAAGGTAGATGTGACGTTCGTCACTACTACGCGCTCCCCCCCCCCCCCCCCCACCCGAGCCGCGACTCATGAGGCGAACCGCGTCACGCGAGAGCATGCCCCACCGCGCCCGGCGACCCGCGAGACCAACTCGCGCCGAGGCCACTAGATGGCCGCGGGACTGATAACGTTCTCGCGGCAGCGTTTCGCGCCACGAGGGATAAAACCGGGACCGCGAGCAATAAGAGGCAGCTTGCTCCGTGGCTGCGCCATACATGCACGGCCGATACGTGAGAAGCTCTTTTTGGTTGTATTCCTCCTCCGTGGAAATTCTAGTGTGCCGAGAGCCTCACCGCCTGACCACTAGTAGCCCGATCCTTGGTCGCTACATCAGCCGAGTCCCGACTCGCGCTGGACCGTCCGGCCGTGGTGGTCAACCAGTGGTCACTGATAGCTGGCCCACCGCATACAAGCCGTCCATGTAGACTGCGCAGGGTCGAGGTTCTGACTCGCACGGCAGTAGACTCCTGACCGCTCCAACAAACACGGCCGAGCACCACTGAGTGCCGCCGACGTATCCGATCACCGCCGATCACCGCCGAGGTCGCCAGTACGCCGACCGTATCAGCCCCCGCTTAGACTAAGCCGCTAGCCTGCTAAGCCTTAGTTATTACTCGCCTCTAGATATAAGCAACTAGCTTTAAGAACTAGTTATAAGAATTAGCTTTAAGCCGCCTAGTTATAAGAATTAGCAATAAGCCGTCTCGCGACGCGCGATAACGCGCGTTCGGTCATAATCGGGAATAAATAAAGCTTTGTTACACCAGCACGGAGGTATTCATTCGGCGAACCCCAGACACCCGACTGAGCGAAAGACCGTTCCTCTGGGTCACTCCCGGACTCGACCAAAGCGGGTCACATAGATAAAAAATATTATTAAAAAAGAGCAGCAAATAACAGAATTATACGGGCTTATATCCCAGTCCGTTGGCGACACAATTGTTCCACTGCGGACAACGTAGCGTCTACTGTATTCTAAAAACAAAAATCAAACAATTTTTGTTTAGTTTATGAGTTCACGCACAAATCGTATAAATTCATAACTTAAAACATGCAAAATTGAACAAATGGCGGCCTCTTGAAAAAAGTTCTCTTATTCTAATAAAATTTTGCCTTAAATGTGTAAAAAAATTATTTATTTAAACAATATCATTATGCCAATAGCTAAGTGCAGTGAAGAAAGTGTTCACAAATATCCGTGCACAAGGGCTGTTGGCCACCGCCCTCGTTCGCGCTCGGTCGGCGGGTGGCGACGTGATCACCCTGCGGGCACTGCTAGACCAGCGCGCTCAGACGTCCCTGATCTCCGAGTCGGTTGTTCGGGCCCTCCGTCTGCGCAGTTGGCCGGTCCGGACGCTCTTAACCGGAGCCCTGGACGGATCGTTGGGAACATCACGGGCTCAGGTGCAGCTAACCCTATCTCCGGATAAGGAGGGCCCCCCCGGGGTCCCCATCACCGCCAACGTCGTCCCAAGAGTGTCTTCCTACCTGCCGGACTGGACGCCCTCCGCGAAGCTGCAGGAGCAATTCGCCGGACTCGCCCTCGCCGATCCACAGCCGTACACCCGCCAGCCCGTCGACCTGATCGTCGGGGCCGACCATTTCGGCGCGTTGTTACGCCTAGGGCTTCGCCACGGTACTCCTCCGGCCCTAATCGCCCAGGAAACCACCCTCGGGTGGATTATTTCGGGCCCGACCGGTCGCACGTCCTCCGCGAGCACCGTTCCCCACGCAACGGTTTGTGCATAGCGCGTCGTGCTCCTCCCGTGCATGTCCGCGGCAGACGAGAGGCGCGTCACGACGTAAACAGACCATCTGTAACTAGCCCCGAGATTGTGCGCCGCCACTCTGGTCCACCACCGCGTCCTTCTTCGCATCACGGCGGGCGGCCGCCGGGCTAGCGCAATTCTTTGAATTTCGGACCGCGACTCGGTCCAAGGCGGGCGGAATGTTGCGGCCGCGTAAAACGCGCCACGTCTCGCGTTCAAATGTGTCAACCGCTGACGAGTCAGCTGAGGGCGTTGACACATTTATGTTTACTTTAACGTCTTTTCGACGCGCTCGCCCGGCGACCGTTAGTTCGAAACTATCTCCGTCGTGACACGCACGCACGCACCTTTGGACTTTCTTTGCGCCCATTGCGCCGTTTGCAATATTGTTTGTCCCGCGACCCATAGTCGCGAAACGCCCACGCCTTCCTTGTACTATAGTCTGTTGTATAAGTGTATTTGTGTGTGTGACGTCCAGTGGCCCATTGAACCACTGGAAAATAAAGTGTCAGTCCCAAAAGGGGGTCTAGTTGTCATTCGCCTTCCCAACGAGTCGTCCCAGCGCCGGCAAGTTTTAAAGTTCGCTCCTGGCGAAAACAAGGGCAAGTCGATTAGTTGAATATGTTTGGAGTTACATTGCCCGCAAATTGTAAGACTGTCGTTCCGAGAAAAACATATTTAAAGTTTTCTGGTAACCTGGTGCTCCGTAGCGAAACCGGCTATAATATCCGCTTTAATTTTTTGAATTTCGTTTTGCGGCTTTGGGAGCATATTATCGTATTGTTTAACTATTGATTTATGCAAAAAAAAGTTTCTTCGCCCCGCTACACCAAGCTCCCCCTCCTTAATGTCGAGTCTTCTCTACTGAGATTTTCTATTATAATTCATATAGGTTCTAATCAGGGGTCAAAATAACCAGTTTTCTTTCATTTTTAAAAAATTCTGTTAAAACTTGTGTTTCGTTTAAGAAAATATCTGTTCCTGTGGAATTTTTATTGAAAGAAATATTACTCTCAGGAACTTCTTTAACACGTTGATTCGCCACGTCACCCATATCTGGGTTGCGGTTATCTTTCCGCGGGGGCCCCGTCACCCTTTTACGGATGACGCCCTTCGTTCAATTAAAACGACATTTTGAAGATAATTTATAGTAATTTTATTTGTAACATCGCGCTGTTCCAGCTTATCGCGCTGTTACACTCCGTGTTCGGATTTGGGCCCCGTGAGACACTCCACCGATTCACGTTGGGCGATCAATGTGTTAAAAACAGAATTTTAGAATTTCTAGAATAAAAGTTGCATGGAAACAAGTTATATTAGAATGTTTATTAAAAAGGTTGCATAAGATAAAGAAAACTATTAAACTATTAAGTACTAGTTTTATTTAACAATATAATATCATATTCTTCATATATTTATTTAATGAACGGTATGGAAATCATTACATAAGTAATTAATTTGTTTCATAAAAAATATTATTGAACAGAAAAGGGAACTTTGCAAGAGTGATAACTATATAAATAACATTTTTTTATAACTTGAACCGAAATGCATAGAAATTTGTTGGAGTGTTTGAATTCGCGCGCCACCTCCTTGTGTTGGCTGTGGGTGTGTGTATGTGACGTAGCGATGCCGGTTTTCCGGTTCCTGTCTGGTTGAATCTGCCGATCCGCGCACACGTGTATTATTTCGCTACAGTATTATAAAGGTCTAATACCTATTACAAAACGTCTCTATTTCATCCTAACTCTAACAAAATTCTATGATATCTACGTAGCAATCATCTACGTAGGTAAATATTACAAATAAATAACACATTCAGAATATCCCCCACAGCACTAAAACGTATCTTGTACGTAACTGCTGCGTAACCATCAGTTTTTGGTTACGTCACATGGGGGTCACATGAAGGTATCATCAGGGTGGAAATGTCCGCCTTATTTACAGAACAGTACGCGTCACATTAAGGTCATACTTTTATATAAATTTTACCTTTCTCTGTTATCTCTCTATTACGTAGCAACAGGATAACAGCAATAATTTTATTGTTACGTTATGGATAATTAGACTATTGGTATTTGAAAGGATTATTTTAATTATAAAAAAGTTAAATATCTGTGGGAATTTTTTTTATAAACTTTATATTATATATAACATGTCATATATACACATGTATATTTTTTTTGTTAGAGATACACGAATAATAGGATACATCGGTATCCCAATATGACTGCGCGCCGGTCATGAGTGTGTGTGTGTCGGCTACGCGTGTGTGCGTGCCGATGGGTGATGTATGTGTGTGCGAGAACCTTCGAGAACGCGACTGCGCAGCCACCTTTGGTGATGAACGCGACACGTGCGTTACGCAGCGGTAGAAACCGGCAAGTTTCCGGAGTACATACGATCCAATACGATCACATACGATTAAGCGTTTCTTTTGTCCTTTTTGTTGAGTGTATGTCACACGTGTTTATCAGAATAAACTGATTCTTTCTCGCATTCCACGTAACATTTTTCTCATCGTCACTTCTAAAAACCTTATTTCTCATGTTTTTCTGAAAGTGGTCGACTAGTGGTGGCTTCACCCTATTAGCTCGCAGTTTTAATATAAAAGGTTCATAAAATAAGTGTGTAAATACCTTTTATAACGCAGCAAATTCTGAACTAAACAGTTTGCTCTATGTTTGCCGAACATTATCTGCCGGCAATTTCCCACCGAATCTATCTTATTAAATAAACTGCAAAAGGAAACACGAAATAAGACATTTGAATCAATCATTTCATGTAACATGAATTTTACAGATGCATTTTGTGTTGAATTGTTGGAGATTCGTCTGGTTTTTGTCAAGAAGCACGCTTTCCAGCACTTCACCCTGTCTTTCTGCAGAAAGACATTAGAAAGCGTGGGAATAACTCCGATCGCCGTTACCCTCTCCTAGGCAAACCGATGGGGGCGCGAGACATTGTTTGGGTTTTTCCACAAGGGCTGCCTGCCTGTAGGACCCTTGTGCAGTCGCATTTTAGCAGCAGTCTGTTACTGAGCGTTTAAGCAGATAGAGCTGCTATATATTCTCCGTAAAACTCCATGTACCGAAATTAGTACTTTTTGCTTTTTAAATAAAGTTATCGTTTAAGTTATGAACGAGTGTCTAATTTCCTGGTACACAACATAATTTTTGGTGTCAGAAGTGGGATTATCTAACTCGACACTTGGTGAAATCAGCAGGAATATTGAAAGTTAAAATTTCACCACTAACCCAAGTGACAATTTCAATTGTTAATCTCGAGTTGGACAATCAAAGATCAACGGAGACGAGTATCACGACTGAGACAGAATTTCCGGAATCTATAAATTATACGGAACGAGTTGTGGCACGAATATCGGAAGAATCAAGGAGAATCAACTGCATCTTAATAACTGCACTGTGAGTACAGAATATCTGATATTTTTCCAATTCTATAATACTGCAAGAATATCCTATTCCTAAATCCATAATCTATCGTCTTAATTAAGAAAAAAAAAGAAAGAAAAATGACAGACACGGAGGCATCACAATCCATGAATGTAGCTTCTGAAAATCTTAGACTTGAGTTTCTAATAAAATTGATACCTGATGCGTTTGATGGTGATAGATATCGACTTCGGAATTTTATAAAACAGGTAGATTTTGTTTTTGAATTGGCTAAACCGGAGCAGGAGGTACCACTTTTGTTGTATGTGAAAAGTAGAATTGTTGGTAAAGCGCGTGAACAAATTGATATACATTGTAATTTGACTATGTGGCCGGAAGTTTCTGAACTGTTAATAAGTCTATATCAGGATAAAAAAACATTAGACCAGTTATTTGAGGAGTTACACAGCATTAAACAGGAGCGAAACGAAAGCGTAATTCAATTTTATCAACGTTTAGAAGATTTGTCCTCCAGAATTTTAGATACTCTTCATACAATACATTCAGAGGATAACACTTTATCTGGTAGACTTTCAATGGTCAATGATATGGTTTTAAATAGATTTGTCTACCATACGCATCCACAGATTTCTCAGATGTTACGATACCGCGAATTCAAATTAGTAAATAATGCTTTTACTGCCGCAGTTGAGGAAAAAAAGGCTCTTCGTTTACGGTACGATAACAATCAACTTTTAAAATGTAAAATCTGTTCGCGTACAAATCATTTGACAAAAGATTGTAGAGCTAAAAAACAATATCCAACACAAAATAGAGCTGTTAACTATAACACGCCAAACAATAGAATGGTGAATCCGCAAAATTATAATAATAATTTCCAAAGAATGCGAAATTCACCGGGTTCAAGTGCGAATACTAATTCAAATTCAACTTCAAGTGTAAATTCAAATCGTGCTGAGGACACTCAAGGATTAATACAATGCAACTATTGTAAAAAATTTGGACATTCCATTCATGAATGTAGAAAACGGCAATATAACAATAACAAGCGACAATTTCAAGCGTCACAGATTTCCACTCCTCCTACAAATACTGGAAGCGTAAATTTCCAAAATCAAAATTTTCATTCGCACAGTCACAATCCCAAACCACCGAATTCATTGATTCCCAACTCAGAAACAACGAACTCAATCAATCAAGTCACGCACATGTTCAACCAATTTCTCCAGTAGATATTCTTAATTCTTCAGCCGATGAAAGTGATTTAATATATGTATATATTATTCGAGACAAACCTAGCAAAGTCTGAGGATAAGGTATTAAAAGAGTCTAGCAGGGTAAGTATGTGCAAACGGCCCCCACGCTGATTCCAGGAGTTGTTATTTTTTAAACAATGCTCCTTGCCTGAAAAACCATTGTGTAAAGTTTTAGATCGCTACCCCCCCCGTTTAAGGGTAATACGGGGGTAAACACCCTTAGCGTTACTATTTTTTATCTCGGGTACTACTAAAGATATTTGAATGAAAAAAACGACAATATAGCTACTTACTAACTGTACTTCGTGTATTTTTTTCTAAATTTCAAATTTATTATTAACCCGCCGGCAGGCGCGCCTAAAAGTTTTACACGAGCAGGCGCGTCGTGTACTCCGTACACGGGGGTTTGTTTTGGTTGAAAAACCGTTTTACCGTGATGCATTGTACTCAGCACCCCTATGTATTCTTCCAGCGGATATTTCTGCATAATTCTACGTACTTGTCAGGTTCAAATTCGGTTTGAAAGTGTCTCTAACGCGAGCGCGCCCGTGTACTCACAAGTTTCCCAGGTGTCCGCCTCCGATTGTTCTGGTTTTTGGATATGTTTTAGGGGACAGAAAAATAAGATATACGTGTTTTTTTATTTTGGCCTGTTTGCATATTTAGGGGGTGAAACTACCCCTCAAAGCTAATATGTAGCTATTTTGTCGCTTTTTTTCATTGAAATATCTTAAGTAAACCGAGAAAAAAATAACGATAAGGGCGTTTACCCCCGTATTACCCGTAAACGGGAGGGCGGGAGGGAGGTAGCGATATAAAACTTTACATAATGGTGTTTCAGGCTAGGAGCATTGCTTAAAAAATAACAACTCCAAGAATCGGCATAGGGGCCCTTTGACCATGCTTACCCTGCTAGACCTTATTAATATATGGGAAATATTCGTATTTAGGGCATGCGTGTTGTTCAACAGCTACCTTCACCGTCACACTTCGATCTCCCAACCAAAGCGCAATCGTTACTTCCATTTGCATTTAAATGACACGTGCTTAGGCTCGCGATAAGTACTCTTTCTCGTCACAAAACCCCTCGTATTTAAAATATAATGATTTTCTTTAAATTATTTAACTATGTTCCACCATCTTCAGGATTTTTTATATAATAGTTCGATAATAGTGCATTATTCTTGATTTTATTGGAGGTTGTCACTTAAAGGGTTGTTTAGAAAAACCACCCCCAGAAAATTAATTTTTTTTTCCACCCTTAATAATAGATTTGAAATTTAGAAAAAATACACGAAGTACAGTTAGTAAGTAGCTATATTGTCGTTTTTTTTCATTCAAATATCTTTAGTAGTATCCGAGATAAAAAATAATAACGCTAAGGGTGTTTACCCCCGTATTACCCTTAAACGGGAGGGTAGCGATCTAAAACTTTACACAATGGTTTTTCAGGCAAGGAGCATTGTTTAAAAAATAACAACTCCTGGAATCGGCGTGGGGGTCGTTTGCACATACTTACCCTGCTAGACTCTTTCTAATTGATTCTGGTGCTTCGATCTCTTTAATTAAATCATCCAGTTTATCAAACTTTAAATTGTTAAATTTAAATGCAATTTCATTAAACGGAATTTCGCTTAATTCTGCTATTCAAACGTTAGGTGAAACTGAAATAAATCTACAAATACATAGGAAGAATATTAGTGCAAAATTTCAGGTAATAGATTCTTCTACAAATATACCATTCGATGGGATACTTGGAAACGACTTTTTGAGATCTAGAAATTGCAAAATAGATTATTCTAACAAAACCATTTCGATCAAGCCGATACCGTTTCCAATTCCAATACAGTTTAATACACATCAATCTTCAAATGCATATATAACTATTAATCCACGAACGGAAACAATTGTTCCTATTAAGGGAAGAGGTCACTGAAATTTGGAAATCCGAAAATATTTGAGACATGCGGAATTCCTTTTAAGGGAAGGAGTTTGAAGTAAAGGCCTTATGCCAGTGGGAACACAGTTTTAATCACTGGTTGTCATAGAATTTACATTACGTTACAAAAATCAAGCATAACTTCAAAAATCTTCTTGCGCAAAGTGTGCCTCCAGGATTTACAGCGAAGAAGGGTCCATAGTGAAGTAAAAAATTGTGTATCGAGAAGTTTCTACGTCTCATACTTTTTAAGCTAAAAATGATTGAATTTATTAAATGGCAAAAATGCAAAATTTTAAGGAAAAGCAAGCGCAGCGCAAAGAGTTTTGCAGATTTCTTCATGCCGATACACAATCTTTTTGGTGTCATGTCACTCTTGATGCACGCCAAGCTGTAAGAGAATCGGACCAACAGTTTTGCGCAAGGAACATTAGATATATTAAAAAAGTAAGTTTTGAGATAAATGCATTTTAAATCTAAAGAGTAAATTCCAGACTACTTCCCTTTTTGTATAGTCTAAAATCCACCTGGTTGATACACATTCTCATCAATCTTGCGTCTTTTCCTATCAGCAGCAATTTTCTTTGTGTTTTGTTTCTTCTTAAAGCGCTTTCTGGTAGTGGATTGCTGTTGTGAACTGCAGGTTTCTCTTCTGTTGTCTCTGTCTCTAGCTATACTTATAGCTGTTTCAGATACAACTTTCCCAGCTGTTTGTTTCCTCACTGTCAATGAGCGTACACAACCCATATTAAATTCTGAAACAACGCGTGCCACAAGTACTTCAAGTCTTGCCTGCGATACAAATGTTGTCTTCAGGCAGGATCTCCACACTTTTGGATGGAGAGATTAATTTGCATTTTCAGTGCCTCCCTTACAGCACCTTGCCATCAAATTTTCATTTGACAGTCTTTCGTATCGGGTTTTCACTTTGGTGGCCTCATCTTCAGACAGCTTGAGTGACATGTGTGTGTGGCTCATTGGTTTTAGTCTAATACTTTTTGCTCGATTGTAAAAGTACCACGATTGCTTGCCCTTAGGACATCTGGCATGGTTAGGTTTGCTGTCTATAGAGCTACAGTGATCTAAAATAGCCATCACAGCATATTCCATGGCCTTTACATTTGGCATATTTTTTACAATAGCATTTTTGTAACATTAGAAATAACTTTTGCAACCCGACAGAAAATATCAAATTGATAAAATATACATGTTTTCTACAAATCGCTTTATAACCTATAATAATAGCATGCTTCATTCTACTCCTACTCTTGCGATATTTTCTTCTAATGAGGTCCATTTCACTCGTTTTATATCAGCTAAGTTCACTGCACCGTAAAATCTCACTCTGTATTTTCACGTAAACCGAAGTTTTGAAAGATTTAAAAAAATATAGTGGCTAGCGCCCGGAGAGACTGACCTCTGTCGGCAACCACTGACCCTTTTGGGCCCGCTTAGAGAGTTACCTATTGTACATGGCGGAATTACATATTGGCCGCGTTACAGATAGCCGAGAGATACGCAACCTGACCACGACCTCCGTCACATACTGTACTTTGTAAGAAAGCGTTCGTAGTTTAGTAGGCGCAGTCGAATGCGTTTTAGAATTATGAAACACATTTTGGCCATTGAAGAAAATAAACAATGTCAAGTCCATGCAGTTAATTTGGATTTCCCAAAACACTAGCCAGCGATTGAACATACTCGAAGAGTTAAATAATAGAGAAATATACCGAAAAACCAAGGTTTTGGTTTTCGGCTCTTTCGCAACGTTTTGGAGAAATAGGTTTTTCTGGTAGAAAGACAACACTATGTGTCAAACCATGTTGTGTACGGTTGAACAAGGGTTCAGACTTGCCAAAAATGCAAAAAAAAATTCTTAGAAATGGTCGAAAATCGCGATTTTTTCAGTGTCCTCTTCCCTTAAAGGATTATTTAAAACACTATATAAAACCTAATCAGACCGATTGGGATGAATATATTCAATTCGCAATATTTAGCTATAATACTTCAGTTCAAAAATCGACCAATTATACTCCTCAGGAACTTTTCTTTGGTAGGAAGCCATATTTACCTTCCTCCATAACAAAGGAACCTGAATTCCGTTATACGTATGACGATTATCTTCAGTCACTTATTTATCGTATGGATACTTCTTTTAAAATAGCTAGAGAAAATTTAACAACTTCTAAATTCAAAAGTAAGCAATACTATGACAAAAAAATCAATCCTACAAAATTTCATATTGGAGATCTAGTTTGTTTGTATCAAAATCAAACAAAGCCTGGATTGAGTAAAAAACTATTACCCAATTTCAAAGGTCCTTTAAAAATAACTCGTGTATTTTCAAATGGCACTGTAGAAATTAAAATAGGGAATAAACTTCGAAAGTATCATACTAATATTTTGAAACATTATGTTTCAGATGAATCTGTCAATCTTGCTATTCCTTCTATTTCCTATTCCGATATTTAGTTTATATTTTACAAACACTCCTGTGAACCATTCTAGTGGAATATTTTATAATAAGAAAGGCGATGCATAAATATCCAATACGGAATTAACGTTATTAATATTTCTTAATATAACATATTTAAACGAGGTACGAGAAACAGTGACAGTAAATTACTTTAAATTGCAGAATCTCTGTCATATTTTTTCAAAAGATGTCATAGGTAGTAATGTTTATTGCCAACAAATATTAAAATTAATAGATGAACATAACATGGATAATAAACATGAGATGTTATACAATTTAATGGGTCAAAAATCTAATAATCGGAAAGAACGTAGTTTACTAAATGGGATTTCGTATCTATCGAATTTATTGTTTGGAACATCTGATGCTAATGATGCGCATTTTTATGCAAACAGTATAAATATTTTGTCGAATGATAGTTATCAAATAAAGAGGTTATTGAAATCGCAGGTTCAGATAATTTCCAGTACCGTATCTACATTAAATATCTCGTTACATACTCTTGAGATAAATGAAAAACAAATAAATGAAAATATTAAGTTAGTAAATAAATTTACCAACGAGACAAACTTATATTTAAGATCGTTGTCATTACAATCGTTGATTACTCAACAAATGACTGTATTGACATCTATAATTACAAAGGTTTTAACTGAATATAGTAAATATATAGAGGCTATCAGTTTGGGCAATCAAAACGTGATCTCACCTGAGATATTATCTCCGAAGACTTTGTGCGAACAATTACTTAAGTACCACGGTTATTATAATCTAATAGTAGAACCATCTTACAAAAATATACCAACAATTTATAAGTTACTTACGCTACAATTATTATCGATAACGGACAATATAGTATTGGTCTTAAAGTTTCCACTAAGCAAACGAATGCATTTCCATTTATATGAATTCATCCCGCTCCCAATTCAACAAGACAATACATCAACTTTCTCTTATATAGAACCTAAATATCCATATCTACTCCTATCCCAAAGCAAAACCTATTTTTCATTCTTGCAAGTGTTGTCGGATTGTGAGGAGTATCGAGATGAGATGTACATGTGCACAAATGTGCATATCAGCAAGACCACAGATGAGGAGATATGCGAAATTCAATTGATGTTATCACTTACAACCCGAATTCCTGAGGATTGTAACACAAGAAACATCAAAGCTTCAATTGAAGCATTTAAATACATTGGAAAAAACTGTTGGGTATATGTCTTGCAAAAGCCGTCCACGTTTACTATTTTCTGCAAGGATAACAAGGAGTATATGCAAGATATCACTTTATATCAAACAGGAATATTACAATTGGATGCTCAATGTAAGGGCTATAGTAATATTTATTTACTGGAGACAACACGGTATGCGGAAAAGAATACCCCTCAAAAACTTCAATGAAGTAAAAAAATTACGCCAAGTACATGAAATCACAAAAATAGAAGATAATAATAATTACAAAATTAAAAAAAGATGTGAAATCAGAATGAACTGCCAGTACATAAAGATGCTTTCCAACTGCGCTTTAGCTGACACAACTACATATGCACAGCTAAAATTCCATTACTCATAATGGCTATTTATACAAAGAAAACATGTAAATCACAAAACATAGAAGATAATAATAATTACAAAATTAAGAAAAGATGTGAAATCAAAATGAGCTGCCAGTACATAAAGATGCAGTCCGACTACGCTTTAGATGACACAACTACATATGTACAGCTAAGATTCCATTACTCATAATGGCTATTTATACAAAGAAAAAATGTATTAAATAATATTAAGCAAATATATTTTTACACAAATAAATATTTTAATACGAATAAATATTTGATTCAAAATACTTGGCGCTGCGCCCCGAATTGGTGTTGCTAAACTCAATAAATATGTATAAATTGGATTATCTTTTCTTTCTTTCTTGTACCTGCATATGTGTGTGTGTGTGTGTGTGTGTGTGCGTGCGTGCGCGCGCGCGCGCGCGTGTGTGTGTGTGTGTGCGCGCGTGTGCGTGTGCGTGTGCGTGTGCGTGTGCGTGTGCATATGCTACGTATGGTATTAGAATTACATATATGTAGAATCTAGAGACGCGGTAGCGTCTCGACGCCAAGTATATGACAGCGTTTCTAATATGTCTATGTATATGTATTTTATATTGTAATGGAGTTGTTGTAAATTATTAATTAATACTAAGGCAATTAACATTTTTTCGGTTGCGCAGCGCCAAGTATTTTGAATCAAATATTTATTCGTATTAAAATATTTATTTGTGTAAAAATATATTTGCTTAATATTATTTAATACATTTTTTCTTTGTATAAATAGCCATTATGAGTAATGGAATCTTAGCTGTACATATGTAGTTGTGTCATCTAAAGCGTAGTCGGACTGCATCTTTATGTACTGGCAGCTCATTTTGATTTCACATCTTTTCTTAATTTTGTAATTATTATTATCTTCTATGTTTTGTGATTTACATGTTTTCTTTGTATAAATAGCCATTATGAGTAATGGAATTTTAGCTGTGCATATGTAGTTGTGTCAGCTAAAGCGCAGTTGGAAAGCATCTTTATGTACTGGCAGTTCATTCTGATTTCACATCTTTTTTTAATTTTGTAATTATTATTATCTTCTATTTTTGTGATTTCATGTACTTGGCGTAATTTTTTTACTTCATTGAAGTTTTTGAGGGGATCTCACTTCTTTTTTCAAAGATTAATTGTACTATTATTTGCAAATTCATATTCATACACACGTATTAATTGTTTATTTATCCTGAATGCATGGAAAATCTTCCAGACGATTAGATCGAAACATTTGCATCAAATGTTGACGCATTAACGCATGATTGTACATTACTTTGTCTGGTAATTTATTGATGAATAATAATGAAACAGCAAATGCACTCGCAACAACTCCGCAATCCCGACTGTTAGGTTGAGCTTGTAGGGGAAGGTGGGACAAGATGGGGTAGTTAAGGTTTGATGATGAATAAAACAGGTTTTCATAATCAACTAATCATTTTTTTTTGTTTGAATCATTCTTTGGTAACAAGTCTTTCAGTTTAACTATGCATCAACCTAATCTCTATACAGGTTTTAATAGAAAATTTCAGAAAAAATCCTTTCTCCCGATTGTTCGGTTGAATTTGTACATGTGGACATTTAATAAATTCTTCGTCGATTTTTCCGCCATGTTTGGTCAAAAAAGGGTATAACTTCTTAAGGTAAATTTTAATTTGTACAAAATCTGTATGTGATCCTGATGAAATGAGGATGTTATAATTGCGGTGTTTCCACGTTTTCTTGATATATGAGTCTTTTGCTCTGTGATTGGCACGAGAATCAATTATTTTGGTCTAATTATTAGAAAAGAAGTATCATTTTCCTCGGTCCGTCTTACGTATGTAGTTTAAAACCATCCTGGAACAATAAGAAACTTTGATTTTTATATCTAGGTTTGTGAGGGGCATGATGGGTAACTGTCACTTTCATTACGCTGTCATACCCCTTCTCGTCTGACTATAATAATCATACATATGAACACTGCCCGAAACATTATTTACAAAAGCATAAAATAACACACGTACCTTATAGCCAGCTAAATTCTGCCTCAGAAACATATAATACATGGACTGGGGATCTTCTATATTATTATTAAATCACTGTCACAGGTCCTAAAAATAAGGAAAAAGTAAGAAAATCCCAATTAATGATAAATTCTGATCTATCTTCGTCACACGTCCACGTGTTTACGGCGCACTGCAGCCTATCGAGTGATGTTTAGAACATAAGGCGCGTATGCAGCCAGTAAAGCTTACGCGGAATACTCGGAAAAGCGCAAAGCAGCTCAGCGAGTTTACTTTACTTATTTTTTGATTAAGGATAACTTCTACGTAAGTTTAACATCTACGAAAAGAAACCATGTGCCCTGCATTGCCGATCTATATGAATTATATGTATAGTACTTTGTGTACAGTCATGGTGCGCGAAGCAGCTTATGGCGCTGAACGTATTTAACATTGAACTGTATTAACAACCACAATTAACACCTTTCGAAGAAAAATATGTATGCATTTTTAGCATTTCGTGGCCAAGCTTGTTTTTCTACTCGTAAATCATCAACGGATACCCACGTTGTGCCCTTACCCCTTACCATACTAGTGTAATGACCATCGGAAATACTTTTACCGTGGTGGAAAATCGCTGCCTTAAGTTTGTAATAGTGATCTACCATTTGTATTTTAGTAGTAGGTATTGCTTTGATGTAGAAATTTTCTACTTTCGTTGTTCCATTACTATCGTGATCGAACAAATGTAATTTTGCAATAAGAATTTGTTTGGAAGCAGTTATATCGACTTTCTTCATTGTGTTTGAATTTGCATTATCACAATTATTGCACGGATCTTTCAGATTTTTCCATCCTGTGAAATTGTGTTTTATTATATCGTGAAATTCAAATGATTTTTTTTTTACCATCTTTGGCAGTGCAAGATGTGCCACACAATTTGTACTAATAGTAGTACTTGTGTAATTACACGCTAAACATCTTAATACCGTTGTTATTTCGTGTTGTACTTCATTCTTAATAAGAATCTCATGATCACAAAGAGAGGTAATAAACTCAGCTGCATCATGCAGCTGATTGTAAGCGTATTTTTCTCCTGCGAATTGCCGTAATGATATTATGTTTGGATTTTGATCCGATTTATATTGGTCCATAAAGATTTTTATAATATGATCAGCTTTTTCAGTCGTTAATAAGTTTTCTCTTATGGATGAACAATATAACATGCATTGGATTGTGGCATTCGCATAACAAGACACACCATCAAAATTCGGGAGACCTCTTACGTAGTATTGAGTGATATCCACCATGTGATCATTAGTATTCTGACATTCAGATTCAGATATATTATAATTAGGTACCGCCCAAACAGCATCACAAACTTTGAGGATGCGTTTTTTAGAAATTGAAATAGTCATAAGATCAGGTCTATATTTTTTTCGCAATCTATTGTACTCTATTATAGCCGATTCTTGTGCCTTTACGGAAGATGGATCATAATTGATAAGATGCAATCCTTGTAATGTGGTCACCCGTGAAAGAGCAACGTAAATTTGTCCGCAAATAAATATTGAATTACCTGCTTCTACGACAGCATTCTGCAAGCTTAGTCCCTGACTTTTGTGAATAGTTATACCATAGCTGAGGCAAATCGGAAATTGTTTTCTAATAACGAACGCTCTATCCATTACTTCAAATTTAACACTTACCCGTTCTATCATATGTTCTTGCCCCGTGGGTAATATAATTTTCAATTTTTCAACGTCATTATCAACACCTCGTGTAACTGAAACAAGTTTAGCAATGGTACCGTTGACAAGACCTAATGTAACATCAATATTTCTTCTAATCATGATTTGCACTCCTGTTTTAACAATTACGACTCTTGCAAGTCCCGCCGTTCGGGAGCTATCCTCGTCATTATTGTTTAGTACCTTTGACACCTTTTTTTTCAAATACGGTGCACAATTCGTTGTATCATGAGCAATCAAATGTATTTCTTCGGATGGAAATCGACTCAGCATTGCAGCGTTCAAAACATCACACTGAACACATGTGGGAAGTAAACACACCGTATTAGATCCTACATTAAGCATGTAATCACTTAATTCCTTTAATCGGTCATTACAATTTGTCGCTTTGAAATTTAATTTCCTCGTTTCTAAAAGCTTTGTATCCGAAGCGGTCACTACTCCAGTGCGAATTCTCGACAAGATCTCTTTGTAAATATTATCACCCTGCTGTCGCATGTTTATTCTCAATTCGTCATAGCTAAACAAGGCAGACCATAAATTATAAGAACCTAATCCTCCAACATTTTTCTCCATACTCTTATTAGATAATTGTATAAAAGCAGGTTCTTCGTGAACAGGAGGAAGTTGTAATAAGTCACCAAATAACAGAATAGGTATTTTTCCGAACCAAGCATCATCTGAATCTGCAGTATCAAATATTTCTGTAAGTCGTAGATGTATGTACAGGAAAGTTACGTTAGAAACCATCGATATTTCATCGATAATTACTAAAGCAACATTTTTTAATTGATCTCGTACAATTTGAAGGGCTGCATCGCTAAGTTGCCTATACTGGGCTGTATGTCCATGTTCTACAGGTAATTGAAATAATCGGTGTATGGTAAGACCTTCGATATTAAAAGCTGTGATTCCAGTAGGAGCAGTTACTGCTGTGTCTTTTCCGATACTCTGCTTGATCCACTGTCTGATAGTTTTTATTAAAAAACTTTTCCCAGTGCCACCTTCTCCACTGACATAAAGTCTAAGAATGTTATCGTTAGACGTCAAGGACTTAGTAACTTTATCAAATATCCGCTTCTGATCATGGTTCAATTCCGAAATCATTTCTTGAAGATCACCACAGTCCAATTTTTTTTCCGTGTCTTTAAAGTCTTTCATGGCACCAACAGTTTCAATGGGGACACACTCTAAGGGGTGATCGCCTTGATCATTTTCTTCTTGTTCTACAGTATTCAACACGTTCTTTTCAATTTCTTCCTTTATATGATCACGCGCTTCTCGAATATCCGTTATTCGTTCGTGATACTGAACTGCATCTGTCAATTGTGATGATTCTAGCGACAAAAAAGATTCCGCATATGTGTTAAATCCATTTTTCAATTCGTCGGTGTTTCTCCAAGGTTGGAATAATAATAATAATGAGAAATAATAATTCTCAGGTTGGGTTTGAACATTGTACTTATAATGATTGATAAGATATCCTCTTTGCCTTTTTTTTCAAAAACAAAGATGCACGGATTTCATAGTATTCAGTTTTTTCAGACGGTCTAATTTTAGTAACGTCATACCACATAGCAAAATCGTACAGATGCATAGATTCTAATTCCTTGGGTCTGTTAGGATAGTGATTATCTATGAGGGATGGACAAAATATGTCTGTGGATTCACCTTCCAGATCCTCAATCTCTTTGCGAGTTTTCAATTTCCTACTTCTCAGTATATTTACATCTAACCATCTAATAGTAGTACTGGAGTCAGTGCCATACAATGATAATCCTAAAAGAGTATCAGCGCATTCAGGCGCTCCACATTCTCTATGATTTAGCATGCGCATTCCAAGGTTGCACAGCAGACTAGCTAATGACTTAGTAGAAGTGATTGCTGCCAAAGTGTCCGTAGCGTAACTTTTTTCCGGCTTTGACACGTACTTAGTACAGTAACATGTTACCAACCCTGTCTTTTCTCCAATATATTGTATATCCATGTTACCTCTCCAAACCGTGAGAACGGGAGCATTATAATCATTGATACGGACTTCCTTTATTGAACGTGGAAGATCATAGAGTCTACCTTTTGCTTTCAATTGTTTTCTAGCACCTATAGAAACAGCTACATCCCTTATTACCAAAGTATCTGTAACTGGACGTGGAAATGAAAATCTACATACTTTACGGAAGGAATTTTTAGTTTTTTTGTTGCGTAGACAATAGCTATTACATTTATGCATTTGATGTGCAATTACACGACTATATAATTCTGGCGACACATGCGGTGAGGGCAATCTGCAAGTGACGTATTTCCTAATGAATCGTGCTACATCTTCCTTCGAAGATTTATCGATTATAGGAGCATCTTCAATCCAAATTAAAAGATGAAAATGTTGTGATCCTCTGCTTTGATATTCTCTGCGCCAAAAGTAATGTGTCACCTTGCCAATCGGATTGTCGGGCGAACAAATGAAATCCAGCATAGCGTGGAATGCATTATCTATAAATCGAGCAGTTGAAACAGGATCAGAAGCAATGAGTTCGTTCGGGGACATTTTAGCCACCGATGGGCCGTTTACTTTACGAAGATATTCTATTAAATCTGTCCATAGCCACTCACTTGGACTAAGCGTGAGGAACCATGTAGCTGGTCCATAATGGTGTATCATACAGTTCAAATCGTTTCTCGGTTTGCGCCAATACTGTGCTGTATTACGTAATCTGGAAAAAATAGTGTTCAAGTTCGTTTGTAGCTGATCTTTAGAGAGTTGCTCTAGAAAACCAGCAGCTGTGTATTTTTCACGTGGATTTACGACGTTCATTTTGTGAAAAATTCCAGCGTTCAATTGCCGCATATTGGTATCGTGTAATAAATGAAAAATATATTGCATGTTCAATCGAAATTGCGAATGCTTGGACATCAGTTTGGACTTAATGAATTCATGATCAGTCAAACGTACCAATCTTTCTTCATGCTGTCCATTCACCCCATAAGGATATAAATCTGGGAAACATTTCACATCTAAGTGTTCAGCACGATGGCCCAACGGAATGTCATGAACTTTAAGCATTTGATAGAGTGCGGTAGCAGATTCATTAACCCTTTTGTCATACATTGGATAAATCGTAAACTGATCATAATATGGATCAGATTGTGACATTTGCGTCATTAATGCACGTTTGATATTTTCATCGATATTAAGTATTTTACCGTCAACGTCCTCGATAACAACTTCTTCTTGAAATTCTGTATCTGGTAATTTGGCATTTAGCAATAAATCGTACGATTGTGGTAAAACAATTTCTGAGTACAGAGGATTATTGGCTTTCAACCATACTAAGGCATTCCATACTTTCTTCAAGTCAACTAACTTTTCCCAAACTATTTTAGATTTTGTTGGAATGCCTCGCACCAATATGTATAATTCATGATTTTGATTTAAAGGTTCAGTCGAAGGACAGATTTTTTTTAAATTTTCTTGTAACGGCAAAGGAAGGTGAAATGTTCTCCCCTTTACTTTTGGAAACATATGTTTATGTGGCATATTTTTACGCATTACTGTATCCATTCTCACAATCGTTTGAAACGGTTTAGCTCTTTGAATGAGAATTCGTTCGTAATCGTTCAACACTGCTATTTCTGGAATTGAACGTACATCAAGCTTATTTAAAATACATTTTGGTGGTATGGAATCTTTGCGAATTTTATCGTGACAATATCGGCAAATAAAATGCATGTCACCAACTTTGTATCCAATATGATTTAACAATGTTTGCATTACATTTCCCTTATATGTTCTTTTAGAAATATCAAACTTAAGAACCTCTCTTTTAAAACAGAGTTTCTCGCAGGAAACACACGGAATGCGTGATGTGTCCATAGACCGCTTTGTGAAAGCTCTAAATGCTAAATAATATCGAGATATAATCTCTTCTTCGTTCAGGCTTATGTCAGTATTATTTTTTTGTAACGCTTCAGCTTCTTTCCGAGCTTGCAGTGTTATTCGTTCAAGTGTTTCAAGGTCATTATCGTTTAAGGCTTTGTCTAAATTATGTAATTGGTCTTTATAAATGCTCGCTATTTTATATATCATTCTCTTCAAATGTCGTAAATCCGGAAAGTGAGGTGCCAAAATCTCAATGGCTAAAAAATTGGACTTACATACTTTAGGGTTTATGTAACAACCATGAGAATGACCAAGTTTTTCAGCATGCGTTTTATTAGAACAGCTACTGATATGGTTGTTCAACTTATGTACCTTTTTTAATGAGCATTCTAACAATCGTTTGAAGAAATCCTGTAAATTATACAGAATTTCAACATCTTTTGTTTTACAAAGATAACTACAATGCCACGCTTGTGTCTTCTTCTTCGATTGCAATACAGGTAGAACGTTTATAGCTTTCCCTTCCGAATTCAGTATGATTGATTCAGAACCAGTGAAAGTATGGTACGAACTTTCCGCATAATATGATTCTGAAGAAGATGTATGTCCGGATTGTCCACACAAAGCATTAATCCTGTCATCAACTTCTAAACATTCTGCTGCGCGCGTTAAGGAAACTTCCACTTTTTCTTTACAATCTTTTAACAGTTTCCTGATTTTCAAAATGTACTTTTGCCGAATATGAAAACACCATTTTATTATACGCTCAGCTTCCAATCTACTTGCTTCTCCGGACGGCATGCTAATAATTTTTGAAAGTTTTCTGATATAAGTTTCTTTATTATTTTTGGTTGCTATATTGTTGTTTGTTACAGCAATATAACGATACTTTTTTATTATTTGCAAAACAGCACGACGTTTTGCTACTTTATTATAATCATCTCCTTTACGTATTTCATGATAATACACCTTCCGCTTTTTGGACATAACTTCTTTATTTAGCTGATAAAATTTTTTTCGCTTTCCGCATATCACTTCTTTATTTGCGTCATACTGCATTTTTTTATTTGTTAATATACCTTTGTGTGCGATATAATATTCATAATTAGAAAGTTTTTTGTCTTTCTCGCCTTTTTTACAATCTTTGCCTTTTTTCATATTCCACTCCTCTTTCTTTGCTTTATAAACAGCTTTTCTTTTTAAACTAATTTCCTCTTTATTCCTTTTATAATAATCAGACACGTATTTCGTCCTATTTCTTGGTAGATATACTTTTTTACACTCTTTGCCTTGTTTCGTGTTACACTCCCCTTTCTTTTTTTTATTGACAGCTTTTTTTAAATTAATTTCCTCTTTATGTTTATTATAATAATCAGACATGTATTTCGTCCTATTTCTTGGTAGATATACATTGCTGATTTTTGGCTTCGCAACTAATGGGGAATCTGTCTGAATTACATTTTTTGTATATATGGTGCCTTCTTTGTCAATATCACTAAGTACTACATTTTGAAGTGGGGATATTTTATTATCTGTTTCGGTAGTAATGTAACTTTTACCGATTTTAAATGCAGGATCCTTTCCACAAGAAGGATTTTTATTAATTATACTACCAATTGCAGATTCACATTCTTGCACAGAACGTGTTAATTGTTGATTCTGATTGCTTGGAAAATGTTCAATACTATTAGATTGAAACATTTGGAGCAAATGTTGTCGCATCAACGCATGTTTGTACGTTACTTTGTCTGGTAATATATTGAATAATAACGAGACAGCAAATGCAATCGCAAAAACTCCGCAATCCCGAGTGTTAGGTTGAGTTTGTACACGTGGAAATTCAATAAATTCTTCGTCAATTGTACCGTCATGTTTGTTCAAAAAAGGGTATAACTTCTCAAGAAAAATTTTATGATGATTATGCAATTTCGAGAAATTAAGAGAATCATAAATATAAACTCTTCTTTCATCATGTTTATAGAAGCTACAAACCCAATGTCCCCCTGCATTCCTTCCAATTTTTTCGCTTTGGTGCAAAATCTGTATATGATCCTGATATTCAGGAACTGGTTGAATTGTATCAGGCAATTGAATTCTCCACGTCTCGCGTGGTTTATAATTAGAGTTAGCTTCTAATAATTTATGAAAATATTCGATATGATCATCTGTTAACCATTCGCCATTAATGATAATTTGCACATTATTAACACTGAGCGGTAAGATATTAATACTACGATTAATTACAGACATGACGAATTATACTTTTATTTATATATAATATATAATATAAGATGATTTGGTTATGATATATATAAGCGTAGCGGTTATATGCGCTCGCGGATGACCAACTTTATTGAAAGTGGTTATACTCGAGATAAAGCGCACTGCAGCCTATCGAGTGATGTCGTAAGATAAGGCGCGTAAGTATGCAGCCAATAAAGTTTACTCGGAATAGCGCACAGCAGCTACTTGAGTGTACTTTATGTATATTTGGAATACTCCAACCTATAAAAAAACGAGAAATTTGTAATAAACACTAATATCATACGTATTATTATAAATAAATGTAAAGGTCACTTACCAAATATAATATTTTTACTTTTGTTTCTCTTACTAGCCGTTACTAGTCGTTCTTCCAAGGGTCTTCATACTAAAAAGATACATATTTCTTTAAAAAAATTAGCAAAAATCTGCGCAGACTATTATTTAACACGTGTAATGAAACAACAATAACCTATTCGTTAAAAATATGTTCGTTTCATTATGCGTACAGCTTAATTAACAATAATGTCTGTATACATGTAATGAAACAATAACCTATTCGTTAAAAATATATTTGTTTCATTATGCGTATGCACGTAATGATATACACGTAATCTGTATACACGTAATGAAACAATAACCTATTCGTTGAAAATATGTTCATTTCATTATGCGTACAGCTTAATTAACAATAATGTCTGTATACATGTAATGAAACAATAACCTATTCGTTAAAAATATATTCGTTTCATTATGCGTATGTACGTAATGATATACACGTAATCTGTATACACGTAATGAAACAATAACCTATTTGTTGAAAATATGTTCGTTTCATTAGGTGCACAGCTTAATTAAAAATAATAATAATAAAGCACACTTACATTTTCGGACGCTGGGACCATAGACCAGGTATAGAATAATAGACCTCTCACTCTATTGCCTTCGGTGCTCTAGAACCCCATTACCATTTCCGTGTCCCAACCAACGTTAACGGCTAAGCATGAAATAAGAGTGCAGCGCTATAAGCGGTAGGAATGAAAGTTGAAATAGCAGTGACAATTTATATACAAGATGTTCCGATGTCAAATTAATACAGCATTTTTAAAAGGCAAATAAAAATTTCTTCATTTTTTTATCAATCAGCAACTTTACAGACCCATATAACGGAGACGCATTGTATCTGCACTGCTATCTTATAATTGACTAATAAATTATTTGCGGACATGTGTTTATATTAACTTTTTCAACTTTTCAATTTTTTTTCAACTGTAAATTTAACCGTGTAAAAAGCCTTGTTATAACTTCGCTTTATATGATATTATATATAAATATATGTATATACGTTCTCTTTACATAATATATATAATGTTACTTAAGGATGTATTGAACCTATTTTCAAAATAGTTCCAAGTTGATGAAAATTCGTGAGATTGTTCTTTTTAACCTTCCTGATATGCTCCAAAAATTTTAAACGAATTCACTAAACGGTTACTGAGTTATAACGATTTTAATTTTCACTGATTTTACACGTACTCTTATGGAAAGAGACGATCTTGACGAATAAATCATCTGAAAAAATGTTGAAGAAATAGTACCAATGTTTTAAATTTTTTTGTACATGCAGTATATGGGTAGATGAAAATATCTGCCGAGTTTCAATTGATTTCTCTACACCGTTTTAAAGTTATTTTAGTTATATAGTCTGATATTTAGGTTCTTTGTTACGGTTATTCCGAATAAAGGTTCTTCATAACTCTTTCAGTCAGAACCTTTATATAACAGTTTGAAACAGTTATTTTCGAACCTTTTCAAGCCCTGCTGTTGGGCATCGGAAAATATTATTCGAGAAATTCGATTTTGATAAAATGCAAATTTTCCACTTTGAACATCTTTTGAGTTCAAACAGTAATAGTTATTATTCGGTTGCTTGTTACGTCAAATTATTTTATGAACCCTTGCGATTACAACGATATAAGTTATTACTGTATTATTAGACGCAACCCCAGATGCAATTTTTTCTCACTAGACTGTTTCGAGATTCGAAAATTTGATTGTTTGGTCCACCCTACTACCCATACCGACAAATGAATGTATATATATATATATATATATATATATGTTTAATATTTAATATATATTTAATATAAATTACTTGCTATACAGTTACTATCTATATCTGTGCGACTATCTAAAATAAATAAAAAATGTATTTCTTTATAATTATTACCAAGATGTTTAAAAAAAAGTCATTTGAATTTCAAGGTCAAAGTGTCGATGAATAAGAATTATTTAAAAACGCAAAATAATGAAAATGTACTCATATCGTCAGAGTTTTAAATTGACAAATTATCTGGAAGCCTGCGAGAGGGAAGGTATGATCATTTATTAAAAGTATTAAAATAATTTTTTTTTTTAAATATTAAATTTTTTTGTACATGCAGTATATGGGTAGATGAAAATATCTGCCGAGTTTCAATTGTTTTCTCTACACCGTTTTAAAGAAATAAATTATAACTTGAGAAAATTGTGAATTCTGAGCATTTTCACTGCCAAAAGTTTAGCAAATAATGCTTGAGAAAGCATTTGTAAAGTGAAAAATACCTTCCCAGGATTAAAAATAAGACTCCAACTGTCGTTCGAATTCCTTACATCTAGATTTACTATGCGTAAGACGTAGCTGTTCAAGTATTTCAACTTTGGTCTGATATTGTACGACCAATACATCCTTAACGCGAAACGTAATGAAGAATTTCAATCGATAGATCGATATTCACTAAATACTTACTGTTATGATGATGCTCTGGCATTGTCGAACGTTTCGAATGTTTAACTAGCATCTGGGCCACCTTCAGCTTGTTGTGGTTCTTCTTCGCGTCTTCAGACAGGGATCGGCGGGCTTATGGAGGGGGAAATACCTACAGGAGGCTCCTGTAGGTATTTCCCCCTCCATCAGCGAAGCTAACTAACGTATCCCTGTCTTCAAACGATCAGTAAATATCATCATGTCGAAGCAAGACAATGTAAGTACTAGAATTACTATTTTCATATATACACTTACTGACAAAAGTTAAGAAACAAAATAATCGTTTAGGATGTACTGTATATTCTTCATCTTCTGAGATACATACATTAGAACCAAAATTAGCACAAAGAGATAACATTTCATACGTCAATATACAATAAATGTTTTTTCGAATATACGCGTCTAAAGACTACAATTAATTTTGGTCGCAGAAACGAAACACACGCCTTGTGACAAAAGTTAAGAAACATACGTGACAAAAGTTAAGAAACATAATTTATAATCACTTTTAACAACAAATTGACTTGTTTTTCGCGGTCTACCGGTTCCTGCCGCCGTTTTAATAGTTCTGTGTTCTTGAAAACGTTTTATAATCTTCGTGATAACGCAACGATTCACACCAAACACTTTTGCAATGTCAACTTTTCTCTGGCCTTCTTTAAACATTTTAACTATTCTTTCTTTCACGGTTTCAGCTAAATGTTGTCTTTTTGCCATATTCAATCCAGGTTATAATACAAACCACTTTCGATGATATCAGGAAGGGGACTGACCGACGGTCAGTGACCGTTTCCAAACATGTTTGTTTACATTGCGAGCTTGACTTATTCGAGAAGTACACATGTTTCTTCACATTTGTCACAAGGCGTGTGTTTCGTTTCGGCGACCAAAATTAATTGTAGTCTTTAGACGCGTGTATTCGAAAAAACATTTACTGTATATTGACGTATGAAATATTATCTCTTTGTGCTAATTTTATTTCCAATGTATGTATCTCAGAAGATGAAGAATATACAGTAAATCCTAAACGACTATTTTGTTTCTTAACTTTTGTCAGTAAGTGTATACTCGTAGCAGATTATTATTATTATTCATATATTCATATATATATATATACTCTAGTCCTGTTATCTGTATTCGTTAGTTTTATTCGTGAGACATTTATTATAAATATTATAAATATGAAACACATCTGAGTTAAAATATGCTTCTATGTATCCAATATGTTCTTGTTGTATTACTTGTTGTACAGTTACGGTCTACGTCCACTGACATTTAACGTGGACAAAGTAGTTTACATGTTCGTTTACGTTCAACTCAGATATGTTTGATGTTTCTAATTGATGGTGTTATAAGTTAGAATATGCTTCAACGTGACTAATATGTCTCCTTGTGGTATTACTTGCTATACAGTTACTATCTACTTCCACTGATAGTTAATTTATGACTATCTTTCTTCTATCACACGCCGCTTTTATGAACTTTTCATCTTTTTTTACTAATTAATTGTTTATTATTTTTTTAGAATACACAGGAGGCCGCCCTACTGTCTAGTAAGTTTTATTATGATGATAAACTTACAGAAGAATTAATTAATTAATAAAAAAATTGTATATATACACTTATTTTAATTTATTTTTTAGATTCTGAGGAAGATATAACAATGGCGACTGCCAGTGGTAGCCAATCGGCTGCCGTGGTGGCAGCCACAACAACCGCGCCGCCGCCGCCGCCACAGCAGCCTGCACAAGGCCCGGCCACGGCATACGGTATTAATGCTTAATACTTTAATTAAATAAAAAATTGGTAGAAAATTAATCATTGCAGAATTTAATTGAAACAAGTTTAAAAATTAAGATAAATTTTCATATAAATGAACCAGATTTGAGCATTAATTATTTACATAACAGATAAAATAAAAGTGACTCTAATTATTTTATTTTACTGATTACAGAAAGATATGCAACCCGGCGGCACAGCAGGAGTGGCTGGAGGGTGAGGGCCCAGCAAAAGCACTGGGCCGCCCTCCACCTGGCTCGGGAGCAGGCAAAAAGCATACGGGATCAGGCATCTATGCTGAAGGCCCTGATCCTGGAGCAGTGCCGTGGCTGGGGCCGTGGCCGTGGTCGCGGCAATAATTAATTAATTATTTTATTTATAATCAATTAATTAATTACATAAAATAAACAAATAATTTCTAACATAATTATTTTAATACTTTGAATAAAAAATCATACCTTCCCTCTCGCAGGCTACCAGATAATTTGTCAATTTAAAACTCTGACGATATGAGTACATTTTCATTATATTGCGTTTTAAAATAATTCTAAGATCATTCATCGACACCATGCCTTTGCATTATACCTTGCCTTTGACAGACGTACAGCTAAGTATTTTAAAATAATTCCAACATCATTCATCAAATAATTTGTTTGTCAATTTAAAACTCTGACAATATGAGTACGCTTTCATTATTTTACGTTTTTAAATAATTCTTATTCATCGACACTTTGACCTATCCTGGCCACGCCAAATATTTGACTTCCAGGCCGCGAACATCTAGGGAAATATCTTTCCACCTTCGTTGTTTCACTACTATCGTGATCGAACAAATGTAATTTTGCAACAAGAATTTGTTTGGAACCAGTTATATTGAATTTTTCATTATGTTTGAATTTGAATTATCACAATTGTTGCAAGGATCTTTCAGATTTTTCCGTCCTGTGAAATTGTGGTTTATTATATCCTTGATATTCAATGACTTTTTTTTGAACATCTTGCTAATATTTATAAAGAAATAAATTTTTTATTTATTTTATATTATACATATACATGAAATTGTGCTTGTTTCATTTGCTCGTGCAGCAGGGTTATTTTCTCTTTCAGCTGTTGAAATAATTCTCATCGTCTGCATCGTTAACTGAAATATGACACAATTACTAATTATTTATAAATTATCACATATGTCAAGATTGTGACGAAGTCACGTCACGCGGACCGCGCGAGCGCGCAAAATCAAAACAAAGGGCGAGGTTCATAGATATATAGAAACTCTAAATTAAAAATAGTTTGCTAGTATAAAAAAATATCTGTCAATTTAAATGCAATTTGTTCCAATACATTATTTTGTAAATACACGGTATTTCCAGGAACTTATGCCAAAGAAAATGATTCTCTGTCGAACCTTCTCTGGACAATTCTGCGACTCTATATATAAATATTACAAAATTTTTGTGACTTACCTTGTTAATTGATTGAGACAATACTTCTGTGTCCTAAGTGGGATAAAAAATCATGACATTTCAAATTTGGACAACTTCGCACGTTATGATATGAGCGATTAACATTTGGCAAGTTATAATTCAATAGTATATAGGTATATATGTACAATGACGGACAACGATCCCTGTCGAATGATCTCGAGAGTCGACGAACGAAACGTGTGTACTGTGTAGCTTCTTCGATTTTATTTTATTTTACTTTATTTTACTTTATTTTACTTTATTGTACTTCACTTCACTTCACTTCACTTCATTTTATTATTATCTTTATGTACTGGCAGTTCATTTTGATTTCACATCTTTTTTTAATTTTGTAATTATTATTATCTTCTATTTTTGTGATTTCATGTACTTGGCGTAATTTTTTTAATTCATTGAAGTTTTTGAGGGGATCTCACTTCTTTTTTCAAAGATTAATTGTACTATTATATGTAAATTCATATTAATACACAAGTATTAATTGTTTATTTATCCTGAATGCATGGAAAATCTTCCAGACGATTAGATCGAAACATTTGGGTCAAATGTTTACGCATTAATATTTACTTACTTATTTATAATAATTTTTAAACAATTTGGTTATACACGGTAGTATATAGTTGTAATATGTTGTCATTTCATTTTCTATAAAATTCTGTACAATCGTTACAAGAATCGGTTCTGTAACCGCTTTGGAACTTATATTGAATCTAAAAAATAAAAATTATTGAATCGGTTCTATAACCGGTTGGAACTTATATAGAACCTAAAAAATAAAAGTTATAGAGCTATATAGGAACCGTAACTAATACTTACATAGTCTGATATTTAGGTTCTTTATAACGGTTATTCAGAATAATGGTTCTGAATAACTCTTTCAAGCACCTAAATCTTTATAATAACGGTTTCAAGCCCTGCTCAACAGTGAAATATAAAAATATATAAGGGTGTAAGGGTAAAGGGTAAAAGTTATAACGGTATATAAGGGTAAAGGGTGCAAGGGTAAAGGGTGCAAGGGTAAAGGGTACAAGGGTAAAGGGTGCAAGGGTAAAGGGTGCAAGGGTAAAGGGTGCAAGGGTGCAAGGGTAAAGGGTGCAAGGGTAAAGGGTGCAAGGGTAAAGGGTATAAGGGTAAATGGTGATAGGTGTAACGGTATATAAGGGTATATAAAGGTATAAGGGTATAAGGGTATATGGGTATACGGGTATATAAGGGTGTAAGGGTATATATAAGAGTATAAGGGTATAAGGGTATAAGGGTATATGGGTATACGGGTATATAAGGGTGTAAGGGTATATATAAGAGTATAAGGGTATAAGGGTAGGTACATAAGAGTATAGGGGTATATAAGGGTATATACTCTGCGGAATGATCTCGAGAGTCGACGAACGAAACATGTGTGCGAATCTGATAGGTGTGTGTGTAACGCGTAGTATACGTATTTGGTTGACGAAACTTATTTGGTTGACGAAATTTTCGACTGGAGAAGAAAAATTTTTCTTACCAGAAATGACATTTCCATGAGACGATATTACGATATCTCTAGCATGCGTGGACCGATTTTATTGAAATTGGTCTTATTCGAAAGCTGATATGCGGTTTACATAAGAAAAATGCCTTTAAATTTAGAAAATATTGCAGGCGTAATAAGATATAATGAAATAAGTGTCAGAATGCCTCCGCGACGAGTAAAGATACACGGTACCGGCAGGGACAGTTCGATCGACATATACAGGGTGTTTTTTTTTTTTGTACTTGGCGTCGAGACGCTACCGCGTCTCTAGATTACTTACTATATTCCTGCAATCAATATTATTGAAAATGATTGCTGTATTACTCCATTTGATCGAAACACACCTGAATCAGTACCATTAAAATCTGTTAAGTTAACGAATATATATCTTATTGATCTGCAATATACAGATAAAAAATTAAAAGACTTTGATGAAACCTTATTAAAGAAACTCAAGGAACCAGTTTCAGAAGTACATTTCTAGCAATAGAGAGGTAACACATCCTGTTATTAAAAACTTTGTCAACTGCACCTTCGATTCCGATATTCGAAGTGAGTATCGAGAGATATCGAGGGACTTGGTTTCATACAACATTCGGGGCAAGGATCAAAGATTAATCACGGAACCTGATTTGGAATCCATGGAGGAGGATTTCATGAAACATGAAGTGGCTTCTTCACCGGATTACCCCTATAGAACAAAAATTCGCACCCCGATAGCTAGGAAGAGCACTACACCAATGTAATCTGTTACATTCACACTTTAAAACACTATATTATGTTTTAAAGTGTGAATCATTCAGGTGTGATACACAATACATAAGTATGTTACGAGCCGGGGCTGCGGCAACGCGAGAGGCCGGCGAGAGGGGTATTTCCCAAGGAATATGGTTTATGAGTTTGTTAGTTAGGTGCGCGGACGAACCTGATGCAAAATCAGGGAGCCGCTAGGATTATTGACGGTGAGGACGAACCTGATGCGAAATCAGGGAGCCTCTAGGAATAGAGTCAAGCGCGGACGAACCTGATGCGAAATCAGGGAGCCACTGGAGGGTGAAACGTCGTGAACGAACCCGATGCGAAATCGGGGAGTCACTAGGATAAAGTTCACAGACGAACCTGGTGCGAAACCAGGGAGCTGTTAGGAGGTTGGATTATTCACAAACGAACCTGGCGCGGGACCAGGGAGCTGTTCGGAAGTTGGTAGATTTACAGACGAACCTGATGCGAAATCAGGGAGCTGTAGGATGCGGACGAACCTGACGCGAAATCAGGGAGCCGTAGGAGGGTAAGGTTTTCGTGGACGAACCTGATGCGAAATCGGGGAGCCACTGGGTTGGAGAAGATTCCTTGTTTTGGATAAAGGGTTGCGAACGAACCTGATGCGAAATCAGGGAATCGCAGGAAATGTTAGTAATGCCTCGTAACTCTTAATTAAAGTTGATACAACTCGAGCGGTAAAGTTGTGGGTGAGTGGTACAATTTTTATAAGGATTGCTGGGTAAAAGATGGGTTGAACGAATCGACTCGATTTACACGTGGATACCATTCGTATATTCAATAATTAGTTATTGTACAAATGTAAGTGTCGCGATTAGATAATTAAATAAGTGTGTAAGTTACCACTAGTTGCACGGTGTTGACGCACTGACGATGCGGGGCGTAAGAGTGGCTATTACAATATGCCAAATACAATATAAACCGAACTCGCGGATTCTATGAGGTTAACTATTGATTCTGAGAGGGACCTTAGCCCGATCTTACTGAATATAACCAACTCTGTACGAGCGTGACACGACGTGACTCTACGCGTGACTGTATAGCTTTGAACCGACGAGGGTTGAAACCAAAGGGTTTATATAGTCCAAAATGAGTGGGAATTCGTTAGGAATTTCCATATAAGGAAATCCTTCGGGGTCGTCGTCGTGTCACTCCCGTTCCCATGGTCATGATCCAGATGGTCGAGATCACGACCCCCTTAGTGGTATATGATAAACAAAAAGGCTTTTAGGGCGTTTTCCCTTCGCAGACGCGAGCTCGAAAAATGGTTGAAAGCGGCGTATGGAAAATTCCACATACGTAACAAGTATAACACTATATTATGTTATACTTATGTATTGTGTTTATTTTTACATGAAATGTGCGTTGAGTATTGTTGTCAATATAATTTGTCTTTTTTTTGTAACTGTAGTTAGATAAGTATTTTTGAAAAAGTATTTTTAGCTTAGACAGCTTATCATAACATTCCAAATCGTATCACACTGTCGTATTCCTCGTTAAGAAATTTAGTATTAATATTACTTCTACACTGAACTTACGATTATTGCTAAGTATTACATATCATTAGATTTAATTGTAAGTCGTTTCATCAACATCCCATTTTTTAAAAAAAAATTGTATCTTCGTACATTGTGTACTCGCGTACCCAAATTTTATAAGGGGAGGTGTTGGAGATTCGTCTGGTTTTTGTCAAGAAGCACGCTTTCCAGCACTTCACCCTGTCTTTCTGCAGAAAGACATTAGAAAGCGTGGGAATAACTCCGATCGCCGTTACCCTCTCCTAGGCAAACCGATGGGGGCGCGAGACATTGTTTGGGTTTTTCCACAAGGGCTGCCTGCCTGTAGGACCCTTGTGCAGTCGCATTTTAGCAGCAGTCAGTTACTGAGCGTTTAAGCAGATAGAGCTCCTATATATTCTCCGTAAAACTCCATGTACCGAAATTAGTACTTTTTGCTTTTTAAATAAAGTTATCGTTCAAGTTATGAACGAGTGTCTAATTTCCTGGTACACAACAGAATGTATAATATTTCTCTTTTACGTAAGAAGAGTTATGTAAAAATTATATGTCTTGTGTGACTTTTCAGTTATGGTCATAGGTTATGTTGCTGCTATGTTCTATCTATGTAACAAAAGTTACAGAACATTGTGACACCTGTATTACGTAGCGGTTATATTTTGTATATGTAACATAAGTTACAGAATTTGTGATTTCCATGTTACGTATAAGTATTTACAAGTTGTGCTGTGGGGGATCTTAAGTATAAGAATAATTTAACTGTAATAATTATTTAATATTGTAATATTGTTCATTATATTGTAAGCCGATATTGTATTGTAAACGTGTATTACACATTGTAATACACACTTTATTAAAAAATAAAAACTTTAAAAACATTTAAATTTGTATTTTAAATAAATAGAACCACACAATCCACTCGATTTCTGCCGCCAACCTGCGGTCGGTTTTTCACAGCAAAATCTGTTCGAAATCGGATATCAATCTGCTGTCAGATCCTGACATCAGGACCTGCTCAATTTCTGCCGCCAATCTGCGGTCGGTTTTTGTCAGCAAGATCTGATCGAAATCTGACATCAATCTGCGGTCAGATTCTGATGTCAGGTTCTGACCGCAGAACCATAGTTTAATGCGGACATAGTAGGCACCGAATCAGACGTCAGAATCTGCTCCGTATCTGACACCAATCTGCCGTCAGAACGCGCTGCGCAGGATTTGTTCGATTTCTGCTCTCAATCTGCGGTCAGACCACGGCAGCAAAATCTGCTCGAAATTTGATATCAATCTGCGGTCAGATCCTGATGTCAGGCTCTGACCACAAAACCATAGTTAAATGCGGACATAGTAGGACCCGAATCTGACGTCAGAATCTCCTCGAATCTGACATCAATCTACTGGCAGACTGCAGTCAGTTTGTTTACTGGGAGACTTTAATGGTAACGCTTGTGTGAAATTTACAATATTTACAATTTATAAAATAAAGGTCCGTTGTCTCGATTACAGTGATTATTTTGCAGCTCTAATTCACATAGCGGCACTAATTCCTACGCGGTAGGTAATTTCTACTTAAGCGGCGGCAAAGCACGTGCATTCGGCCCGAATCCAGTAATAAGCGAAGCAATCTAAGCGAAAGCGATTAGAAGCGTGTTACCTGGTGGACGGCTCGTCGACAAGTAGATCGAGGAAATCTTGCTCGATTTCCTCGAATTCGCGTGCTCTCTCGGAGATAGGATCGATGCTCCATATGAACAAGGGGGGGAGGAGGGATAGAACAATGCGTCACCACGCTTGAGCTAACTCGGTCTCGGGAGATGGCGCAATAAGTATTATTTCTCGAACATATGTACAGAATTTTTATAATGGATTTTTGAATATTTACACTTTTTGCACTTAAGGGAAGAGGACACTGAAAAAATCGTGATTTTCGACCATTTCTAATAATTTTTTTTGCATTTTTGGCAAGTCTGAACCCTTGTTCAACCGTACACAAGATGGTTTGACATTCAGTGTTCTACTTTCTATCCTTTCTACCAGAAAAACCTATTTTTCCAAAACGTTGCGAAAGAGCTGAAAACCAAAACCTTGGTTTTTCGGTATATTTCTTTATTATTTAGCTTTTCGAGTATGTTCAACCGCTGGCTAGTGTTTTGGGAAATCCAAATTAACTGCTGTTACGTCCGAAATCGAGGTTTTTAATTGTTGATTGACTTCGCAACGTAAAGAGGGGATCTTGCCCCGTCGCCTCCGGCGCAACCGTAATCCCTAAGGCCGTTCACGCTTTTTGGAGTACTGTGCGGGGCAGGTGGATTGGCAATTTCAAAGATTTAAAAGATAGAGGAGGAAAAGAAGATGTGCGTTTCGTCTTGGGACCGCCAGCCAGACTCATCAGTAGGGCTATAGCTGGCGGCCCCTGCCCTAGACACACGGGGACTAAGAGGAATAAACTGGGAAATTGTATATATATGAACGAGATTAGAGTTTATGACTTGTGAGAGGATTAGACATCTAGCGGCGCTGGCGAAGACTAACCAAGCGCGGACCCCGTGGTGGGGCTGGGACGTCACAACTGCATAGACTTGACATTGTTGTTTTTCACCAATGGCCAAAATGCGTTTCACGATTCTAAAACGCACGCATGCTCTGTAACAGAATCCATTTGACTGCGCCTACTAAACTACGAATGCTTTCTTACAAAGTACAGTATGTGACTGAGTTCGTGGTCAGGTTGCGTATCCCTCGGCTATTTGTAACGCGGCCAATATGTAACTCCGCCACGTACAATAGGTAACTCTCTAAGCGGGCCCAAAAAGGTCAGTGGCTGCCGACAGAGTGTTGAAGTATGTATAATGCTGTCTCTTCGTGTGCGCTTGCGCACCTGTAACAGGATGTAGTGTGGCGCCGCGTTCGGTCGTTGAGATGAGTTCGTTGTATGGCGTGCTTCTCTTCCGTTTGTTTTGTCGACTATGGTTTGTACGTTTGTACGAGAGTTAATAGAGAGAGAATTAATATTCAGTATTGTTATATATCAAAGGAAATATATTCATAGCTACGTGCACAAGAAAGAGTCTTATTATTATCCACAAACATAACAACAGGTTATGGGCCCAGTCTCGTGGATGAAAGTGGATTAAAAAGTAAAAGGTGACCACGTGTGTACTGAGACCAATTTGAGACTGAAAGATCGAGTGGTGTTAAAATGGCCATAACTACAAAGAATTATTTTAATATTGATCCGCTAAATGGGGATAATTATGTGACCTGGAAATTTAGAGTCACGACGTTACTTGTTGAACAAGAAGTGGTAGAGATGATTGGAAAAGAATTTGTAGAATCTGACTACACGGATGTGCAAAAAGGAAGAGAAGCAAAGAAAAAGGATGACAAATGTAAATTACTGATTGTTCAAAGTGTGGCGAATGGCCAAATTGATTTAGTCAGAGACAAACAGACTGCATTTGCTATGTGGGAAAGCTTAAGAGAGATGTACGAGAAGAAGGGCTTACCAGGGCAACTATTTCTGAGAAGAAAATTAATAACTATGAAGCTAAATGAAGGTGAAAATCTGGAAGAATTTATTTTGAGATTTGAACAAGTACTGCACCAATTAAGGGCAACGGGTGCAGAAATGAAGGATGAAGACGCTATATGCAACCTACTTTTAGCCTTACCTAAATCTTATGATACAGTAGTCACAGTACTGGAAAATATGCAAACTGAAGGCTTAACGTTTAGCATGGTAAAATCGAAACTCAGGGCAGAGACAGAAAAAAGAGGCGTAGACTACAAGAACAATATAGTGTTTGGGATTGGCCCAAACGGCCACAGGCCAAGCCGGCGCTGATTCGCTGCCGATGTCGCGCGCGATTTAAAACAGGCTAACGCGACCAGATCGCGGTACGCACGATCGCGGTGATGAGATCGGTCGGGCCATCTGTTGACGCGCACCTCAGCTAATTAGGCAGCTCTCTCACTTCAGCGCGCGGGCAGCTTTGTTCTGCCGCTGCGGTCCTCGTCCTGCTTAGGACGATCAGCTGTTGGGTGGGGTGCTGACGTCACAGAATTCGGCGAAACGGTCCGATCCATCACCGCGATCGCTCTCTCTTCTACGAATCGTCGCTTCGATAAGTACTACATCTCTCGCGTGCTTGCGCTGTACTGGAACGCTCCAGTAATTGTCTAATCCGAACGGCTCCGTTCGCGCTCAACTTTCGCGTGCTTTCGCGTCATAGTTGATTAACTCTTAAATATAATTAATTAAGTCTTGTGCCTTTTGTGTTAGTTTAAGTGGACAACATTGTAATATATTGTGCAACGTCTTGTAAATACAGAGTGCCCGTGACCTTAGTTTAAACTTAACGACTATTTTAACGGTTATCCTTATAGACTAACTTACACATTAAAATAAGCCTAAACTAACTTTAATTAGCGAACGCTCGACGCTTCACGTTCGTGCGCAAACATTTGGTCCTTCGAGCCGGAGACGGGATAATCGCGAGAACGTTCGAGTGACCCGTTCCGGAATCTTCTACCGCGACCGCGTGGTGACCGCGTTCACCTTCGACTTTCGCGATGGCTGACAAAATTAACTCTCAGATCGAGGTGTTCCACCGCTTAACCCGGGTCTTCGACAACCTAAAAAAGAAAGGTATGGCTAATATCACGAGTGGGATGATACAATCCCGTATTACCATGCTCGATAGCCACTGGCAGCAGTTCGTGGCTCAACACGCAGTGCTGATGGAGTCACGAACCTCCGAGCAGGAGAAGCACGAGTACTTTACTAAGGACTGCTTCAGCATCGCCGAAGAGTCGTTCATGGACCAGCAGGCCCAGTTGCTCGACCTGCGCGAGGAACTCATCGGGACACAGCCTCACGCGAACAATACAACGCTGCCGTCGGGACACGGAGAAGGTGGTGAGCTTCGGCAACGTGCTTTGTTGCCACGCATTAACCTACCGACCTTTGACGGACGATACAGCGAATGGGCCCCTTTCCACGACTTATTCGTATCGCTGGTCATGCAGGACACGTCGTTAAAAAATGTGGACCGCTTCCATTACCTGCGTGGCTGTCTGACGGGCGAAGCGGCCGACCTAATACGCAACATAAAAACGACGGAGTCAAATTTTAAACGCGCTTGGACGGCGCTCCAGGAGCGCTTCCAAAACAAACGACGCATGGTCCGCTCCCTGTTAGTGAGCCTTACTGACCTTCAGCCTGTCAAGGAGGAATCGTCCAAGGAGTTGAAGCAACTATATTATGCCACATGGGACATCGTCGACGCGCTCGCCGACATGGGCCGACCAGACCCGACTGATTGGATTGTCCATTTAACGGTGGACCGGTTAGACCTCCAATCGAGTCGCGAATGGGAGACAGCCCTTGGATCTTCTACGGAGCCACCTACCTTGGCGGAACTGAAGATATTTATCAATTCACGCATCCACAGCGTGGAGGCCCTGGAGGATCGACGAGCCAAGCAACAGACGGAGGACTTAAACAAAAGGCAAGCCGGAGCCAAATCTGCTGAGGTGCATCAGGTTACGGCTGGGCGCGATGCTACCAAGGAGTGTGGCCTGTGCAAGGGCTCGCACTACCTGCTCTTCTGCCCCCAGTACCAAGGGAAGACGCAAACGGAACGGAGGGAGACGATCATGTCGCTGCCACGCTGCCTAAACTGTTTAGGTAAGCATAAACTAACAGACTGCCCCTCTAACAAGCGCTGTCAGAAATGTGCAGAGAAGCATCATACCTCGATACACGATGCGGCTGCCGCGACACCCGAGGCGATGGTACAGCATGTGACTCACCACCACAGCCCGATGCGGACCGTGCTACTGGGAACGGCTCGAGTACGTGCGTATACGCCAGCTGGACAATACGCCGTCGTCCGAGCCCTGATTGATCCTGGCAGTGAGGTCTCACTGATCTCCGACCAACTCGTCACACAACTGGGGCTCAAGCGCCAACGGACTCCACTTCCATTGACTTTTGCGGGCGGCGTACGCTCACACCGTACCCGCGGCTTAGTTTGGACCGAGGTGACGGCAGACGATGACCAAGGGCGCTGCCTACGAGTCCCTGCCTTTGCGTTAGCAAACTTGTCCAGCTACCGACCGCGTGCTCCACCCGACTTGACCAGCTGGGCTCATCTGCATGGCTTGCAATGGGCCGATCAATTGCAGGCTAACCAGGACCCCGTGGAGCTGTTACTTGGGGCTGATGTGTACAACGAGATCCTGCTAGACGGTGTTCGCCGGGGACCTTCGGGCTCACCCTTGGCTCAAGAGACGATCTTCGGCTGGATTCTCACTGGTGGAATCAAGGGATCTCGCGCTCTCCAATCAGAACAACCGGGCCCTACAGTACAATTTTGTTCAGTGCAGGCGGACTTGTCGAGCGTGCTTGAACGATTTTGGGAGCAGGAGGAAGTCCGGGTGGAACCTACCTTGAACCCCGATGAGCAGGCCTGCGAGGAACACTTCCTCACGACTCATCGACGCACTTCCGAAGGACGGTTCGTCGTACGACTCCCATTCAAGAGCCGCCCGGAGCTGGGCGTCTCCAAACCTGCAGCTCTCCGTACGCTGACTTCTATGCAGGCTCGGTTCCAACGGGACGCTGAGTTTCATAAGGCCTACAAGGAATTCATGCAGGAGTACGAAGGCCTCGGACACATGCAAATGACCAAGCTACCCCCGAGCGGGTCGGGGTATTACCTACCGCACCATGGAGTTCTGAAGGCAGCAAGCACGACGACGAAGCTTCGCGTCGTTTTCAACGGATCCATGCCAACCAGCTCGGGTAAGTCGCTCAACGACTTTGTTTATATCGGAGCCAATCTGTTACCAGTACTGGCGGACGTACTGACACGCTGGCGGCGGCACCCCATCGTCTTCGCCGCCGATGTGGAAAAGATGTACAGACAGATTGTGGTACATCCGGACGATCGGGACTTCCAACGCATACTCTGGAGCAGGGGTCCTGGCAAACAAGCAAAGGAGTTCCAATTATGCACTGTAACCTATGGCTTGGCATGTGCACCTTACCTGGCGCTGCGCTGCCTGCAGCAATTAGCTGAGGACGAGTCCGTTGAATACCCTGTCGGCTCTCGAACACTACGATCCGACGTCTACATGGACGACGTCCTGTCTGGGGCCCCCACGATCGAAGAGGCACGGCGGCTTCAAGGGGAACTGACTCGTCTCTGTAAGGCGGGCGGCTTCCGACTACGGAAATGGGCGTCCAACTCGCAAGACTTTTTACGAGCGATCGCTAGCGACGACTTGGGAACCTCGCGTCAATGGGACTCAGACACTACCCACAGCGTACTAGGCATCCAGTGGTTCCCAGAGTGCGACCGGTTCCGAATTCGATGTCTTCAGGACTGCCCGTCGACGAGGGCCACGAAGCGCATCGTACTCAGCCAAGCGGCCCAGATTTTCGACCCCTTGGGCTGGCTCGCCCCTATCACAGTCAGGGCAAAGATATTTATTCAATCACTCTGGCTACTCAAGACGGACTGGGACGCACCGCTGCCTCCGACGGAGGAGTGCCTGTGGAATGATTTCATCAGCAAGCTACCTGTACTACGCGACATTCAAATTCCCCGCTGGCTGGGCCTGACCTCCACCCCGCAAACTATTGAAGTGCACGGATTTTCAGATGCCTCTGAACGAGCTTTCTCGGCCGTGGTTTATCTGCGGGTCGGCGAGGATAGCAGCCACAGCCAGATCAGCCTCATTACCGCTAAAACAAAGGTGGCCCCACTTAACCGAGTGTCGCTACCGCGACTCGAACTGTGCGGGGCGCACCTACTCACCCGACTGACCGCACGGACGCTGGATGTGCTGGGACTGACGGTCGATGCTGTCCACCTGTGGACAGACTCGCTGGTTACATTGGGCTGGATCCAATCGCATTCAAGCAGGTGGCAGACTTACGTGGCCAATAGGGTGGCGGACATCCAACGCACGCTGCCGAATGCCCGGTGGCATCACGTCCGGAGCCAGGACAATCCGGCGGATTGTGCCTCCAGGGGACTATCACCGACGGAACTGCCCAATCATCCACTGTGGTGGGCCGGTCCGGCGTGGCTCGCCGTAACGGATCACTGGACCGATGAGGCGATCCCGACACCCGACCAGGACGTGGCGGAACAACGACAGGCGCTGCACATTCAAGCAATGCCGGAAAGCGAGGTGAGCTCACTCCTTGCTAGATTCTCAAACTTTCGGCGTCTTCTTAGAGTAACTGCGTGGTGCTGCCGATGGCTGCGACAGCATCAGGCCGCACGGAAGCCCTACCTCACCGGACACGAGCTTCAGGAGGCCCAACTCCGGCTGGTGCGACTGGTGCAGGCACAATTCTTCGCCCAGGAGCTCGACTGCCTTCAAGGACAACGGCCCATCCCGAACAAGAGCCGCCTCCTACGACTCAACCCGTTCCTGGATGAGGTCGGCACCCTACGTGTCGGCGGGCGGCTGCAGCACTCGCTGCTTTCTTTCAACCGGAAGCACCCGGTCATTCTGCCTGACGCGTCCCACTTGGCCACACTCTGGATCGACATGGCGCACCGACGCTGCCTGCACGGCGGCATACAACTCACGCTGTCTACGCTGCGCCAAGACTGCTGGGTTCTTCGAGGCCGGCCAATGGTGAAAGCATTCATCCACCGCTGTCCCACCTGCGTACCTCAGCAATGAACACTGCACCTGTGTGGAGGTGTCCGGGCCGTTCGGAAACCTCTACCTGGCAAGCATGTACTTCCAATGCTCACACAGTATAGAGCCGTACATCGCACATCTGCGAAAACTCCTAGCACACCTCCCGCGGCAACGCTTGATAATTGGAGCGGATGTAAATGCCAAGTCCACCCTATGGCATGGCCCGTTCACTGACGACCGCGGCGAAGCCCTTGAACTCGTAATCGCGGATCTGAACCTCGTGGTACTCAATGAGCCCGATACGATTCCCACTTTCCGATCACACTCCGGCAGCTCGCGCATCGATATCACTCTGACCACCGAAGCGGCCCTGAGGCACGTGCGAAACTGGGATGTCAAGGAAGGTTGGACAACAAGCGACCACAATGTACTAATCTTCACCTACCACTCGCACACAACGGCCGCCTATCCGAGGCAGCTTCCCCGCTATAATACCAGAAAAGCAAACTGGGATAAATTCCATGAAGTACTGCCGCGTCTACGAGACCAAAACCTAAGACACCTTCCTCTCAACACCGCGGAGGAAGTTGAGCACGCCGCCGTCGCCATCCGGGACACCATCCAATCGGCTTGCGAACAATCCATGCGGAAAAAATCACCATACTCCAAATCCGTGCCCTGGTGGACGAGCACACTGATAGACCTGAAGAAGCGTAACTACAAAGCCCGTAGGGAATTCCAACGCGAAATGGATCCGAACGCGAGATCCGAAAAACACCGAGCGTATACAAAAACCAGGAGGGAATACACCTCCGAGGTCCACCGGGCAAAGAAAGCCAACATCCACGAATTCGTTACGGAGGAGGGCAACAGCAACCCCTGGGGAGTCGTGTACAAATTGCGCATGAACAAAATCACGCCCGAGAGAGCCCTCGCGGTCTCGGCCCGTGGACCAACCGACCCAATAACCTGGTCCGGCGCTGCCTCGAAACTTCTGGACTCCCTAGTGCCCGACGACACGGAAGACACCATGGACGTTCAGCGCGACCAAAGGAGGACACGCGACACCCCCCCGGATACCGACGACGCCGAAGAACTCGACACAGAAGAGATCCGTAATGCGCTCCGTCGTCTTCGTAACGGGAAGGCCCCCGGTACTGACAGAATCGAGGTGGAAGTCCTAAAAGCTTCCTACGGAACCATACACAATGAGCTGCAACAGCTGTATAATGGATGCATGAGGCTCGGAATCTTCCCAAAAACGTGGAAAGTCGGCAGTATCCGCGCCCTTCTAAAAAACCAGGACAAGGACGAGACCCTCTCGTCGTCATACCGTCCGATTTGCCTCCTGTCGGTAATCGGGAAGTGCTTCGAGAAGCTCCTGGTCCAGCGGCTTCAACCAGTGTTCAACCATCCCCAACTCGCGTCCGACCGGCAATATGGCTTCAGGAAAGGCAGATCCACCGAGGATGCCATCATAAGAGCCAGGGAACTTGCTGATCAGTTCGATAACCCTCACTATATTCTGGCGATCCTTTTCGACATCACCGGCGCATTCGACAATGTCTGGTGGCCTAGCGTCCTACACCGGCTCAAGGAGAGACAATGTCCGAAAAACATCTACCGAGTCATCGCGGATTATCTAAGAAACCGTACGGTTAAACTCGCTGGCAAGCACGACGAAGTAACAAAAGCAGTATCGAGAGGATGCCCCCAAGGCTCCATCTTAGGACCTAGCCTCTGGAACCTAATCTTCGACAACCTCCTCACCACCCTCGCCGAAGAGGGCCATGAGACGATCGCCTACGCAGACGACCTGCTAATTCTCATTCCGGGCAATTGCAGGCTCGAACTCGAGACACGAGGACAACAAGCCGCCACTCTGGTTGAGAATTGGTGCCAACAGGAAAAGCTCTCCCTATCCGCACCAAAATCCGAGCTGATGCTGCTCAAGGGAAAATTAGACATCAGGAGGCCCCCAACAATCAGAGTGCTGAACCGACAAATCCGTATGACCAACACCGTTAAATACCTCGGCGTGCATTTCGACAAAGGGTTCGGTGTCAGAACCCACGCGGAAAAAACAAAGGCCAAGTGCCTTGAGAAATTTAACTCCCTGGCAGCAATCGCGAGGCGAGAATGGGATCTGAAGCATAGGTGTCTCCAAACGCTGTATCGCGGACTCTTCGTCCCAATCGCCACCTACGCCGCAGCGGCATGGCATGACAAGCTGGATCGGACCAGCACGACTGAACTCCTAAGAGCACAGAGACACGCCCTGTTAAAAATTACGAAGGCCTACAGTACGACACCCACCGAGGCACTACCGGTCATTGCTGGAGCCCTCCCGATCGACCTTAGGGTCAGAGAGGCAGCCCTGTCGTACAAAACAAGGAAGAATCTACCTTTCCAAATCGGCGGGTACAGATTCCCTGAGGACGCCGAAACCACACCACCGGAACAAGCTATCAGATCAGCTCTCCTGGCCGAATGGCAACAACGATGGGAAACAGCAAGCACAGGAAGGCATATATTCGGTATCTTCCCGGACATCAAGGCGAGACTGGAAAAAACATGGATCTACCTCACCCATTACAACACGCAATTTCTCACGGGACACGGCGACTTTGCGGACAAACTCCACCAGTTCGCACTCTCCCAGTCAACGCGATGCCCATGCAATTCAAGCGCGGAAACCCCACAACATGTACTTCTGGACTGCCACTTGTACGCGGAGCACAGAGAAACCTTGTGCACCCTCACAAGGAACATCGGTATCAACTGGCCCCCGCCGCTCGACGCACTCGTAACCGAGCCCATATTCACCGAGTTTACGAGAACTGCTAGGACAATCCTCCGGAAAAAGGAAGAAAGGTGGAAGAACATCTAGGAAACCGAGGAAACGTAATCCGGCAACCGCGACCCAGAGGACTTCTTCTACGCCCAGGCAAACGAGTGCCAAACCCCGGACACCAAACCTTGACAGTCAGCGCAGGCGGTGGGTAAGCACCGTGGCTGTAAGGTTCAATGAAGGAGACGTAAGTCAAATCCGTCCTGCTGGGATCGAGCGTTACGCTGGCGGCTCTACCTCCCCGTGGTCCCCACTGGACAGCGCTGCCCGTCGCTTGCGACGGGCAGAGTTGACTAAACGAGCCGTCTCCCCTCCGGGGGTAGATCCAACTTGTCCGATGATTCCTAACGGATGAGGGCAGGGTTTTTCCAAGTCGCGTGCACTTCCATCCTCGCACGCCGCTTCCCCTGGCAATGGCTAGCTAGAAAGCGCATAACTAACACCTTGCAAAGCTTCAATTGCTGCTATAGAGGAAACTCTGAGGCGCAGCGCGTCCGTCGGACCTTCAAAAGCTGACACTATCTGTCCCACCTGCGTGCGTTGGAAAGGAAACAGCATGAACCAGCTTATGGGTAATCTCCCCTCGGTTCGCGTAACCCCCAGTCGACCCTTTTTGCGAGTAGGTATCGACTATGCTGGCCCCATCCTTTTACGAACTAGTAAAGGGCGCGGCCAGCGCGCATACAAGGGCTACATTGCGCTTTTTGTCTGCCTGGCTACCAAGGCAGTTCACTTGGAGGTGGTGTCGGACGGTACGACTGACGCTTTCCTCGCCGCACTTCGACGATTCATCTCCCGACGGGGCCGATGCAGCCAAATACTGAGCGACTGCGGCACAGCATTCGTGGGAGCAGATAGAGAGCTGCGGGCCCTGCTGCAAGCTACCAACTCCAGTCAACTCCAGGACGCAGTGGCTTCTGAGGGGATCGAGTGGACCTTCAATCCACCGGCGGCACCACATTTCGGGGGAATCTGGGAAGCGGCAGTTAAATCCGTCAAACACCACCTCCGACGTGTAATAGGTGAACACAAACTCACCTATGAAGAAATGGCCACGTTACTTGCGGAAATCGAGGCATGTTTAAATTCGCGTCCGTTACAACCTTTGTCCGACGATCCCGAGGACCTCGGCGTACTCACACCCGGCCACTTCTTGGTCGGGGAGGCTCTCATCGCGATACCGGAGCCGAATCTAGAGGAACTCTCAGTCAATCGACTCTCCCGGTGGCAACTTGTGCAAAGGATGCAGCAGCATTTCTGGCGGTTATGGGCTCGCGATTATCTAAACACGCTGCAAACTCGGTTTAAGTGGACACGCGCTCAGCCGTCTATCAAAACAGGCGACTTGTGCCTGATAAAAAGCGAGTTACAGCCTCCATCCAGGTGGCCGCTCGCGCGCGTGATGCAAGTGCATCAGGGCGAGGACGGACTCGTGCGCGTAGTCACGCTCAAGACAGCACTCTCCGAATTTACACGCCCGATTCATAAAATTATCTTATTGCCTTGCACCGACGCCACTGAGACCGATCCTGAGAGCTGCTCGAACAACACTAACAATAACCGCGACCTCAATGCGAACGTACACCAGACTGTGTGATGGTCGAATTCTCGGAACCATACGATACGTACCAGTCTTTGTTCACACGGCCAACCAAAGACACTTCATGGACGAAACACGATACTTCACATCACTCGATGTCCACTACGCGTGCTCGCGCCGATGCACTTTACTCTTGCAACTGCCACTATTCTTCTACGTTAAATACACGTTATTTCTTTGCAGAATTAGCCACTACGCGACGGGCAATCTCAGTCATTCACGACCACCGTAATCGCGTCATCCCGACACACAATACTGAATGACACGTCTCTGCCAATAAGCTTTAAGAAATTTCGTCATACTGACGAAGGCGGGCGGGAATGTTTGGGATTGGCCCAAACGGCCACAGGCCAAGCCGGCGCTGATTCGCTGCTGATGTCGCGCGCGATTTAAAACAGGCTAACGCGACCAGATCGCGGTACGCACGATCGCGGTGATGAGATCGGTCGGGCCATCTGTTGACGCGCACCTCAGCTAATTAGGCAGCTCTCTCACTTCAGCGCGCGGGCAGCTTTGTTCTGCCGCTGCGGTCCTCGTCCTGCTTAGGACGATCAGCTGTTGGGTGGGGTGCTGACGTCACAGAATTCGGCGAAACGGTCCGATCCATCACCGCGATCGCTCTCTCTTCTACGAATCGTCGCTTCGATAAGTACTACATCTCTCGCGTGCTTGCGCTGTACTGGAACGCTCCAGTAATTGTCTAATCCGAACGGCTCCGTTCGCGCTCAACTTTCGCGTGCTTTCGCGTCATAGTTGATTAACTCTTAAATATAATTAATTAAGTCTTGTGCCTTTTGTGTTAGTTTAAGTGGACAACATTGTAATATATTGTGCAACGTCTTGTAAATACAGAGTGCCCGTGACCTTAGTTTAAACTTAACGACTATTTTAACGGTTATCCTTATAGACTAACTTACACATTAAAATAAGCCTAAACTAACTTTAATTAGCGAACGCTCGACGCTTCACGTTCGTGCGCAAACAATAGAGAGTACGTCAAGTTCTACAGCGTTCATGTCCAAGAGACCAGGAGTCTGTTACGGCTGCGGAGAGAGAGGGCATTTCAGAAGAAACTGTAAGAAGTCACGAGCTGAGGAACCAAATAGGTACGAAGGCAACGGAAGGACATTCAAGGAAGACAGAGGTAATATGGAAAATGGCCGAAACAGGGAGAACATCCGAGCCGCTAATGCACGAGGGCATCCACCATTCTATCCAAGGGGTTGGAGAGGAAGATATCGAGGTCATCAATTCACCAGGAGAGGAAACTACAATGAAAGCAATCAGGTGACTGGAGGACAAGAAGATGACAGCATCTGTTTTAATATTGAAGGAGATAGAAATCAAAAGACTGTAAGTGATAAAGACATTACGTTTTGCGTAGATTCTGGATGCACGGATCATCTGGTAAATTAGAAAGAATGTTTTTCAAACATTGTAATGTTAAAAGAACCTATTAAAATTGCAGTAGCAAAAGACAAGAATTATTTAGAGGCAGTAGGAATAGGAGATATAGAAGCATTAAGTCGAATAGATGATAAAGACATCAAGTGCAAGATAAAAGGTGTATTATATGTTCCTAATTTGCGCAGGAATTTGTTATCAGTTAAGAAGTTAGAAATATCAGAAATTAAAACAATATTTGAGAATGGACAAGTGAAATTAGTTAAGAATGAAAGATTAATAGGTATAGGATACAGAAGCAATTTGTATGTGATTACGTTTAAATTAATAAAGAATGAGTGTTTAAATGTAGAATGCGAAAACGAAACTGCGAGGTTATGGCATAGGAGATATGGTCATATTGGATACTCGAACTTAAGCAAATTAATAAGTAATAGAATGGTAGAGGGCATTCATAATGTAAATTTAAAAGGAAAAGAAATATGTGAAGACTGTTTGAATGGAAAGATGACCAGAACAAGTTTTGGAATTAGAAGGGAAAGTAATAGAATATTAGAGATTGTGCATTCAGATGTATGCGGGCCAATAACACCTATGTCACATGATGGGCATAGATATTTTGTTACTTTTATTGATGGATACTCAGGGTTTGTTTGCGTTTATATGATAAAAGGTAAATATGAGGTCTATGAAAAATTTAGAGAATACGTTCAGATGTCACAAGCGAAGTTCAACCAAAAAATTTCTATATTAAGATGTGACAATGGGGGCGAATATGTTTCAGAAGAATTTAGAAAGTATTGTAGAGAGAATGGGACTAGTATAGACTATAATATTCCTTATACACCTCAACAGAATGGGAAGGCGGAAAGATTCAACAGAAGCTTGGTTGAGAAAGCGAGATCAATGTTAAGCGACTCTAATTTAACTAAGGAATTCTGGAGCGAAGCCATTAGAACAGCAACCTATATTATTAATAGGAGTCCTAGTACAAAATTACCAGGGGTTACACCACCGGAAATATGGTATGGTGAGAAACCGAATGTACAGAATTTAAAAATTTTTGGCTCAGTAGCATACACACATATACCAAAGGAATTACGTAATAAATTTGATGTAAAATCAAAGAAATGTATATTTATGGGTTATGCCAAGACAGGTTATAGGTTATGGGATTCTGAAAAAGAGAAAATAATTATTTCAAGGGATACAGTGGTAGATGAGAAAATAATGTATCAAAGAAAGACTAGTGTACAGATATTTGATGAGAGTGAGAAAGAAACGGATAGAATAAGACTAGATTTAGAATCAAGTAGTAGTATAGATTCAGAAACTAACAGTGAGTATGAAAGTACAGAGGAAGTAGATGAAAGTTTGAGTCAGGTAGAAATTAGAAAGGAAACAGAACATGAGAATAAAAAAGGTAAAAGAGAAATTAAATTACCAGCTAGATTAAAGGATTATGAGATGTACATGGCATTCGATGCGGTTTCATTTGTTGAGCGAGCACCTAAAGACTTTCAGGAATTAGAAAATAGAGAAGATAAGAATTCATGGATTCAAGCAATGAGAAGAGAAATAGAATCCATTGTTGATGTTCTTGTTGAGGGCTTTGTGAAACAAACACTTTACTTAATGAAAAATAATACTTATATATTTAATACTGTTGATATCTTTGTACTCTGATACATATTCCTTTGTTCACACGACACAGAGGAAGAAGAAAGAAGTTGCCCCCACTTACACTCTTATATACCTCTTAGGCTAGGGGAAAAAATAAAAGTACTAGTGCTACCAACATCCATTAACAAGAACAATACATGGAGTCAAGATATTGAGCCTAAAGATGCGGAGATTATAGATACAAAATGGGTATTTGCTTTTAAACCTCTAGAAAAGATTAGAGAAGATAGGTATAAGGCTAGATTAGTAGTTAGGGGCTTTGCACAGGAAAAGACATTTGATTACGATGAAATATACTCGCCAGTGGCGAGAATGTCTACTTTAAGAACCTTGTTGGCGATAGGTAATCAAAATAACTTTTATTTTGAACAACTAGATGTTAAGACTGCATTTTTAAACGGACATTTAAAAGAAAATATATATATCTATCCTCCCGAAGGAATAAAAGTTAAAATTGGTTATGTATGTATGATGCTTTAATGATCCCCTGAGGGTTACATTCTCCTTTACACTCTCCTCTTTTCCTTCTCTTCTCTTTACAATTTTCTTAACCTATCCTTAGATATTATCCTTACTCCTATGCTTAGCCTATTTTAACCTATTTTAACCTATTTTAAATCTATTTTCGCTCTTTTTCGCTCTCTCGCCGCTCTCGCTCCACCGCACCTCTCTCTCGCCCTCGCCGCTTTCCTCTCTCTCTTATCTATCGCCTATCTTACGCCTTCTCCTCTTACAATTCTTACAAATACAATTCTCTCCTCTACCTCTCACTTAACGTCTATTCCCTCCTCCTTCGACTTCCGGTTCCTCAGTCACTCCATTTGTCCTTCTCTTTCGTCCCCTATTCTCACCGTCACCTTTGTCCATCCCCTCTCCTCTCACCCTCTCTACTTCTTTCATCCACTCTTCCCCCTCACCCTCCTCTCCTAGTATCACTCCCACCTTCTCTTGCCACCCGCCTATTTCCTCTCCCCCTCTCCTACACCCCTCCCATACGTGCTCCCATGTTTCTACCTCTCCCGCACACATTCTGCAGGTTCTTTCCTCCGCACTCAGCCAATACCTCGCTTCTCTTACCTCATTTCCCATCCTAAATCTCTTTACCCTTCTCCACCTAGCCTCAGCCCAACCTTTCTTCAGATACGCTGGCGTCCCCGGTCCCTTCACCCACTTGTACCATCTGTTGTACCTGGCCTCTCTTATCCTCTCCCACCTTTCATTTTCCTGCCTTCTCTTATCCTCGCTCTCCATCTCCTCATATCCCACTTCCCCCCTTTCTCTTCTCCTTCCTATCTCCTCCATTCCTATTCCTCTATCCCCGAAAAATCGCTTTCTTTCTTCCTCCCACTTCGTCTGCCCCCCCACCAACCCCTCCCTCGCCGTTATCTCCTCCCAGCATCTCCTCGCTAATTCCCCTCCTTTTCCCTCCCACATTCTCCTTTCGAAGCCCCAAGCCCTCATTCCCGCCCTGGTCCTCATCTTTTCCCTTTGCACTTCTTCCCTAATCATGTATTCCGGCGTACACCAGTCTACCCCCAGCGTCCACCTCAGGAATCTTTCCTGTAATGCCTCCACCTCTTTCCACTCTCTCCACCCCCATATTTCCGCCCCGTATCCCAGCACCGTCCACACTAACCTATCCCACAACCACACTCTTCTCTCCCAATCCTTTCCAAACCTCCTCTTCCCTATTCCCCATACTTGCCTCATCACCACCCCCGCCCTTCCCACCCTTTCTCTCACGTGTGCCATGCAACCTCCATTCCGCATCATCGTGAACCCCAAGTACCTGAATTCCTTCACTTCCTCCAGTTCACCTCCCTTCCACCTCCATCTTACCTTTCTCCACCTCCCTCCTCCCTTTCTAAATCTCATTACCTTCGTCTTATCCGCATTCAGCACCAGTCTTTTCCCATCCAGATACCTCTCCAGTCTCCCTATCATTGCCTCCATTTCCCTCTCCTCCTCCGCTAGTAAAACAACGTCGTCCGCGTACGCCATCGTGCAAATCCTCCCCATTCCCTTCATCTGTACCCCTCCCTTTTTCCCTTTCTGTAATTCCTCCTCCATGTCTGCCGTCAACAAATTATACAGGTAAGGGCTCATCGGGCATCCCTGTCTGACCCCCCTCGCCGTCCAAAAAGCCTCCGTTGTCTCACTGCCCACTCTCACCCTACTCTTTGTCTCCCTTAACACCTCTCCTATTCTCTTCCTTAACCCCTCCCTTACTCCCCTTTACACCACCAGTAGCTCACCCTTACTCTTCTACCTTTCCTTTCTTCTATCTCTGCTATTTCCTTTATCAGCCATTGCATCTTCCTCTCTTTCCATGTCCAGTCGTCTGTTATCCTCACTGCCCTTTTTTTAAATCCCTTTTCTTTTCCATCACCTCTCTTTTATTCTCCATGCTCCCTAGTTTCGCCACTATTAATCCCTCTCCCCTTTCTTTCCCCCCCACGCTCACCCATTTTGCACTAATTATGTCCACCTTTGCTCCTATTTCCTTCATAATGCTTTCCACCCCCTCCCTTACCTTCCCCCCTCCACCTTAATACCCTTTACCACTATATTCTTTCTCCTCTCTTCTCTCTCCCTCTCCTCTAGTCTTCTCTCTATTTTCTGCAATCTCTCTGTCGCATCTTCTCCTATTTCTTCACCTCCCCTCCTTCCACTCTCCAACCTACTAATCCTTTCCTCTATCTCTTTCCATTGATTCAATCTCTCCCCTCCTCTCTCCATTACTTCCAGTCTCTCTCCCAACCTCTCCAACCTTCCCCACATCTCTTTCCTCTCCTTTGCCCACTTTTCCTCTCCCCTCCTGATTTCCTCCTTAATCTTCCTCATTTCCTCTCTTATCCCCCTTCCCTGTCCCTTCACTTCATCTAACCCCTCCCTCATCTCCTTCCTCATTTCTAACAACAACTTTTCCAGCTCCCCCTTTCCCTCTCCTTGTCCTTTCTCTGGGGACCTTCTGGTCTTCTTACTGCTCTCGAATACCGCCTCCCCCGTTTCTTCCATCACTTCTTCTTCCCCCTCCTCCTCCTCTCTTTTTCTGTTCCACCATTCTGTTATACTACCCGTGCTGCCTGTGCTCCCTGTGCTATTCACCCTTTCCCTCCCCAGTCTCTCGACGTTTGTCGGTCTTCCCTTTTTCTTACCCTCTTCCCCCTCCCTACTTGCCTTACTTCCCCCCGCTGACATCTTCCTCAGCCCACTTATTTTCTTTTCCTTCTTTCTCTTCGCTGCTTTCTTTCTCCTCCCTTTCTAGCTTCTCTTCTTCCTATCTCTATATAAATCCCCCGCCTCTTTTGAATCTTCCCGCCTACCCGTTCTTTTCCCCCTGGCCACCTGATGTCGCCACCTCTCTCTCGCCTTCCTCTCTCTTTCGCGCCAACACCAACCGCCTCCCTAACCTCAAATCTACGCTCCTTTTCTCCTACTCACTATTTGCTCTCTCTACTCACCTACCTCTCCTGCCTTTCACCCTAACTACTCTTCCCTTCTCCCTTTCACTCTCCTCACTTCTACCTTCACTCTCTCACCTCTCACTTCCTATCACACCTCCAAATCCACTCTCTATCGCACCTGCCTGTCACCACATGCACGCCTTGAACCGGAAGCCAAAATTGGTTATGTATTTAGACTAAATAGATCACTGTATGGACTAAAACAAGCGTCAAAATGTTGGAATGAAAGAATCAATAAGTTTTTGTTAGACTTAGGCTTTAAAAGATCTGAAAATGATTTTTGTTTATACATAAAAGGGTCTAGTGGCAGATTACTTTATTTGTTGCTTTATGTTGATGATATAGTCATGGCTTCTCCTGAGTTAGAAATGATAAACAAGTACAAAGAAAAATTGATGAGAGAGTATGAGATGAAAGATAAAGGAGAGTTAAAACATTTCTTAGGATTGGAAATAATTTACAATAAACAGAATGGTATTTTAAAAATTAGTCAAGAAAGATATATACTTGGAATATTAAAACGATTTAATATGGAAAATTGTCAAGGCGTTAGAACGCTAATAGATCCAAAATTGAAATTAACATTAACTGATAGTGAAAAGAATGAGACTGATAAACCGATAAAAGAACTGATAGGATGTATAATGTATTTAATGTTAGGAACAAGACCAGATATAAGCTACACTGTTAATTATCTTAGTAGATATCAAGATGTTGCGAAAGATCAAACGTGGGATTATCTCAAAAGATTGTTAAGGTACATTAAAGCGACCACTACATTAAGTTTAGTATATAAAAGAAATGATGGATCACAATCGTTGGTTGGTTATGCTGATTCCGATTGGGGAGGAGATTCGATTAGCCGAAAGTCAGTGTCTGGATGTTTGATCAAAGTATTTGATAATACGGTGGCATGGAACACTAGAAAGCAAAGGTGTGTTGCTCTTTCGACAGCCGAGGCTGAAATGATTGCGTTATGTGGATCAGTACAGGAGGGTTTATGGTTTAAGAAACTCTTGTATGATTTAAATGTTAAGGTCGAGAAGATAGTAATGTTTGAGGATAATCAGGGATGTATAAATTTGATCAAAAATCCAGAAAATAACAAGCGTGTTAAACATATTGATATAAAATATAACTTTGTGTGCGAGAATTTGAAAAAGAAAATTATAGATATTAAGTATGTATGTAGTGAAAGTCAAAATGCGGACATACTGACAAAGGGTCTACCGAAACTAAAATTTTATAAGTTGCGAGGAGAAATAGGCTTGTATATGTAACAAATTAGAGAGGGTTAAGAAACATTATTTTATTTAAGTTAAAAGAGTATTATATTATTTTAATAATTGAAGATTATTTTATTTGGTTACATCAGGCTTGTATATGTAACAAATTAGAGAGGGTCAAGAGACAAGTATATTTCATTTAAGTTAAAAAGGAGTATTGTATTTTATGTTGCAACTCAAGCTGTATTATTTAATAACTGAAGAATATGTTATTACATTAAGAGATTTATAAATTTTGTTGTGGAAGAGAAAGCATTAAGAGAGGGTGTTGAAGTATGTATAATGCTGTCTCTTCGTGTGCGCTTGCGCACCTGTAACAGGATGTAGTGTGGCGCCGCGTTCGGTCGTTGAGATGAGTTCGTTGTATGGCGTGCTTCTCTTCCGTTTGTTTTGTCGACTATGGTTTGTACGTTTGTACGCGAGTTAATAGAGAGAGAATTAATATTCAGTATTGTTATATATCAAAGGAAATATATTCATAGCTACGTGCACAAGAAAGAGTCTTATTATTATCCACAAACATAACAACACAGAGGTCAGTCTCTCCGGGCGCTAGACACCATATTTTTTTAAATCTTTCAAAACTTCGGTTTACGTGAAAATACAGAGTGAGATTTTACGGTGCAGTGAACTTAGCTTATATAAAACGAGTGAAATGAACCTCATTAGCCGAAAATATCTCAAGAGTAGGAGTAGAATGAAGCTTGCTATTATTATAGGTTATAAAGCGATTGCAGAAAACATATGTATATTTTATCAATTTGATATTTTCTGTCGGGTTGCACAATTTACATCTAATGTTACAAAAATGCTATTGTAAAAAATATGCCAAATGTAAAGGCCATGGAATATGCTGTGATGGCTACTTTAGATCACTGTAGCTCTATAGATAGCAAACCTAACCAAGCCAGATGTCCTAAGGGCAAGCAATCGTGGTACTTTTACAATCGAGCAAACAGTATTAGACTAAAACCAATGAGCCACACACACATGTCACTCAAGCTGTCTGAAGATGTGGCCACCAAAGTGAAACCCTGATACGAAAGACTGTCAAATGAAAATTTGATGGCAAGGTGTTGTAAGGGAGGCACTGAAAATGCAAATTAATCTCTCCATGCAAAAGTGTGGGATCCTGCCCGAAGACAACATTTGTATCGCAGGCAAGACTTGAAGTAGTTGTGGCACGCGTTGTTTAAGCATTTAATATGGGTTGTGTACGCTCATTGACAGTGAGGATGTAACGTTCTCGAACGAGACGTTGCCGTTCCTTACAGGAGTTTCACAAGTAGAGCGGTTTACCTGTGAATTTGTGGGATTTGGTTCGGGTGGCGTGCGATTAAGAAATGAATTTCCAGATACGAGAGTCCTTCTTTAACAATATCTAACAAAGATTTATTCAAACTCAGTTATGTGAGTTATTACAGTTACTATAACTACGTATTAGTCGGTAATTGGTTTTTAACGGTAGTTCGGTTTTGGTTCGGTTTAAGCACAGACGAGATATAGAATAGACATATCACCTTATGGGACTTGGTGTCACCGCCCAAACTGTGTTACCGACCCAGAATTTGAGGACTGAATTTAGCGACCTCTGTTCATGAACAGCGACCAACTCATGAACTACTCCGAAATGTGTTGAAATACTGAAAGATGTGTGGGTGCTTGTATACGTGTGACTTGTTTAGAGGGAGAGTTTAACATAGAGGGTGTGCTTTCACTAAGCTACGCTTTGGTTCGGTTTGTCAACGACTCACGCCGGATTTCTCTCTGAAAATCTATTTCGGGTATCAGGAGCCTATATGGCGCTGAAATATGGCACTTCTTGAGAGCTTATACAAGCTATAAATTGCAAGATGAAATCGATTTTTAGTATTTTACGTATAGTGGAACATTTAACTAATATTTTCACGTGTCGTACGCCGTAAAATATTAAAAATTGACGCTGTTACTAACATTTCTCCAAATATCTGCACTTCGCGCGTGTCTAAATAGACAGTGCCCATTCTACGACACATAAAAATCATTGAAAATAATGAATTGAAACGTTTTTGTAAAATTTATATTCGTAGTTTTTGGGACCTGAGGCCCCTAAATCCCTACGTTTCATTACAAATTGATTGGCTCTGTCCTTATTAATTATTGAATGGATTTAAAAATTATAAAAAACATCTACGATGTGAGTACACGAGCGTAGGTATCGTCTACGAGCGCTTAAACCTTACGTTAAGATCTAGGCACACATATCAGTTCTGTCTCAGTTCGCGTAGAATTTAGGTACTCTTCATTACTTTCCTCAATTACTTTACTCCAAGTATTTTCCATTGCAGCCATTAAAAATAATCAGGATTATATCAAGTTTGGTGTTATTTTCATGAAAAAAAACGCTAATAATCCATTAGTGATACTTCTATTATAGAAATTGGCATACTCATTACTGAGTGGCCTATTCCTGACTTTGTTGTGATGCCACTACCCTAGCGTTTATGACACCCGAGCCGCGTCGTTCGTAAACTTTTACCTAAGAACCCATTGGGGTCGTAAAAAAAGGTACGCGTTACCGTCCAACCGATTTCAAGAAAGCGTACACTGAAAAGGCCAGAATCTTGTGGCCATCGAATTTTAACTTTCCGAGTACGAATACAGATCCGATACTGGAGGAAAAAGATGAATGAGTATAATGGTCTTGAAACGCTGCGGATTACTACATACATCTGAAGTATTCAGGAGCTACATTTCGGTTAGTTGCCCTTTAAGTTCAATCTACGCATACATTGTATTAAAGATAAAATCATAAAAAAGGAAACCAGAACAATAGATTCTGAGGTCTACAAACGCATTGTTGGACGCGGCAGAAATGCGACGTCGATCCCGAAAAAGTATGATCGAATACTCTAGACACTTGCAAAATTGCAGCAAAGTCGGTGTGTACGGGTTCGATATGTTCCTTTTAAATAATATAGTACAGTAGAAGAATATTATTATTATTATTATTATAGTTATTGTTATTATTATATGTCTGTATTATATCGTATAGACCATTATTAATGTATGCGCAAACACATGATGAATGCGTGGGATTCAGCAACAAGTGCTCTTAAAAAACATTAAAACACTGTTTTTACAAATGACGTTATTCCAAGCGAATGAAATTTGTTTTGCGTTAAATAAATCGGAATAGGACTGCAAGGTTAAAAGGCGAATGTGATATCGATTTATGTTCATCCTCCTTTCTCTTCCGTTGAATGGAATATGTTCATAAGACGATTCTTAAATTGTTACTCTAACAGAAACATTTATAAATCGCGGGCTTCGCCTCTCAAAAAATAACCTAGTTTTACCCGTGCTGAATTCTAATTCCTACCACGCGTAGCGTTACAATCTGTTTCGAGACTTCACCGGTAACGTTGCATGCGACACTGAAATGGTAAGGGGGTCCTAGGACCCCCCAAACCGGTGACAGAAAAATACATTGGTTGATAGGTCTATTCTATTCCTCGTCTGTGAAAGCATATAATGACGCTTGGTCGGTAATACAGAGTAGGACGCTAGGTCGATTTTGAATGTTTTAATGTGCGAGAGGATTCCTTCTCTCGGATTTGGTGTATGCTTCCAGTTGCCTATAAGCTTGCCCACGCTTTCTAGGATGGTAGCCGAGTTGCTAGTAGTAGCGTCCTCGGATGGTAGCCAGGTAGCCGGTTAGGGCGTCCCCAGATGGTAGTGAATAAGTGGCTTCCTTCCTTCTGATTTGGTAGTAGCTTCTGGTGCCTATCAGCTGGCCCACGCTCGGTAGGATCAGGCGTCGAGGGGCTAGTGAAAGCGACCTCAGATGGAAGTTTGAGGGGCTAGTCAAAGCGACCTCTTATAGGTGTTAACGGGGCTAACTAAAGCGACCCTATTTGGAAGTGATTTGGAAGTTTAAAGGTAAACTTTTAGAGACAGAGGGGCTAGTTAAAGCGACCTAGGCCTTGTTCTTGGTTCGGTGGCAGAACCAAGTCTGCTCGTCTGCTGCCGGAGTCCCTCTATTTATACCGCCTCGTAGCACTAGTCGCACCAATCACAAATCACATCCGGTGCGCGCCACTCGCGTATTACACTAGGATAATTCAGCGTCCGGTGGCTCTGCGATGTGCGCATGCGCGCTCAATTCACTCGCGGCACTGATTCTGTAGTTGAACAAGCGACTAAAGCGCATGCGTTGTGCGTCATAGGTTTCTGTCGCGCGCTATTTGGACGCGTTGTACGGTATCTTAAATATTAGAGGAAATTAACAATGTATGAACAAAAGGAAAAATTTACAGTGAATGGTAGCGGTACGTTACAAGGAAACAAACAGCTGGAAAAGTTGTATCTGAAACAGCTATAAGTATAGCTAAAGACAGAGACAACAGAAGAGAAACCTGTAGTACACAACATCAATCCACTACAAGCAAGCGCTTTAAGAAGAAACAAAACACATAGAAAATTGCTGCTGATAGGAAAAGACGCAAGATTGATAAGGATGTGTATCAACCAGGTGGATTTTAGACTATACAAAAAGGGGAGTGGTCTGGAATTTACTCTTCAGACTTAAAATGCAATTATCTCAAAACTTACTTTTTTAATATATTTAATGTTCCTTGCGCAAAACTGTTGGTCCGATTCTCTTACAACTTCGCGTGCTTCATGAGTGACATGAAACCAAAAAGATTGTGTATCGGCATGAAGAAATCTGCAAAACTCTTTGCGCTGCGCTTGCTTTTCCTCAAAATTTTGATGAAATTTTGCATTTTTGACATTTAATAAATTTTTTACTTTACTGTGGACCCTTCTTCGCTGTAAAGTCTGGAGGCTGAAGATTTTTGAAGTTATGCTTGATTTTTGTAACGTAATGTAAATTTTATGAAAAGCAGTGATTAAAACTGTGTTCCGACTGGCATAAGGGCTTTACTTCAAACCCCTTCCTTCCCTTAAGAGGAATTCCGCATGTGTCAAATATTTTCGGATTTCAAAATTTCAGTGACCTCTTCCCTTAATTCTTAAACACTGTATTGATGTTTTACAATTGATCTGTACAAAAAAATTATAAAATTTTTACTAAAATATTTTTATATATAATTCTTTTCATATTTGAAAAAGACAAATTATTTACATGTATACTTGTATTATTTTTCAAATGAATTTATTAGGTCTGGGAAACATGAACCTTTGATCTCAGAGGTGAATAATAATGTGTTAGAAAAAAATAATACTATAATAGAAACTATTTCAGAGATTCAACCATCACATTCATTTTTAAAAAATTTTCCCAGAACTTTCTTCTGTGATTCATTTCCAATTGTCCTAGTTTATTTACATGACTAATTTGCACATTGCCGGCTTTAAAGAAGTGGTGAAAAGTCAATCTTGGATTCCTGCAGGCTTTACTATTGCAACCGAAAACAGCAAAATATTTTATTTTTCGACGCTTTTGGTACAAATTGCACTCCGGCCTCCATAATTAAAAGTAAATTGATTATAGTAGAACAATTTATACGTAAAAATGATACCACAAATAAGTTGTGACGTAGCGTCCCAGCCCAACTATTTATTTCCGAGAATCGGGATATAAGCCCCGGCGTCACGAAGCCAAGGCATTTCGGGTGGGGCGACAGATCCCCCTCTACTAGACCGCCTGTCTGGATGCTGCCCGGCACAAGCGAACTAGCAGATAAATCCGAGTAACCGCTGATCGAATGATCGGCTACTATCCTGTCCCTCCACCGTTCCGATATAGAGACGTCTGGACGCTGCCCGGTTTCTTTCCCTCTACCGACACAGAGACGCCTGGACGCTGCCCGGTCTCTTTCCCTCTACCGAAACAGAGACGCCTGGACGCTGCCCGATCTCTGTCTCTCCATCGTTCCGATATAGAGAAGCCTGGACGTTGCCCGGTCTCTTTCCCTCAATCGATACAGAGACGCCTGGACGCTGCCCGGTCTCTGTCCCTCTACCGTTCCGATATCGAGACGCCCGGACGCGGCCCGGACTCTCTCTATCTCCCGCTACCGCTCCGAGACAGAGACGCCTGGTTTCCTGCTGTTATCATTGTAACGTACCGCTACCATTCACTGTAAATTTTTCCTTTTGTTCATACATTGTTAATTTCCTCTAATATTTAAGATAACGTACAACGCGTCCAAATAGCGCGCGACAGAAACCTGTGACGCACAACGCATGCGCTTTAGTCGCTTGTTCAAACTACAGACTCAGTGCCGCGAGTGAATTGAGCGCGCATGCGCACATCGCAGAGCCACCGGACGCTGAATTATCCTAGTGTAATACGCGAGTGGCGCACACCGGATGTGAATTGTGATTGGTGCGACTAGTGCTACGAGGCGGTATAAATAGAGGCACTCCGGCAGCAGACGAGCAGACTTGGTTCTGCCACCGAACCAAGAACAAGGCCTAGGTCGCTTTAACTAGCCCCTCTGTCTCTAAAAGTTTACCTTTAAACTTCCAAATCACTTCCAAATAGGGTCGCTTTAGTTAGCCCCGTTAACACCTATAAGAGGTCGCTTTGACTAGCCCCTCAACGCCTGATCCTACCGAGCGTGGGCCAGCTGATAGGCACCAGAAGCTACTACCAAATCAGAAGGAAGGAAGCCATTTATTCACTTCCATCTGGGGACGCCCTAACCGGCTACCTGGCTACCATCCGAGGACGCTACTGCTAGCAACTCGGCTACCATCCTAGAAAGCGTGGGCAAGCTTATAGGCAACTGGAAGCATACACCAAATCCGAGAGAAGGAATCCTCTGGGCACAATCGGTTTTTACCAAGCTACTATGTAACCAAAAGTTTTTTTGTTGAATTATCTCAATGTTTCACTGCCCCTCGCTATTTAATAAATAAGTGGCGGAGGACAGGCGCTGAGACGTTGGCAACGTCGCGTTGGTTACTAAGTATGTATGAGACATTCCTTTGCTAGCAAGACACACTGCTAGCGAGATAATTGAACAAAAAAACTTTTGGTTACATAGTAGCTTGGTAAAAACCGATTGTGTCCTATGATCTACAAACACCAATAATTTGAAAAAACGACACCTTCACTCCGCCGGGGCGCGGCTAAATATAGTTTTAAAATTATAAAAAAAAACAGCGAGCTTTTTGACACACCTCACACCTCTTTTCACTATGACGACGAAAGAATCCAAAAAATTTTTTCGGCCCAGCCTAATACTTAATGAAGCCCTCAACGACGGCGGTTGCATCCCAATATTCTCCATACGTTGACGTATCGAGGTCGCCATTGAGGGGTTCAATAATAATAAACAATAAAACTTTCAATATACCTACGTAGGTATAGAGAACAAACATTTATTTTTATAAGTCCACAACAAAATGATGGTTTACCGAAATAAATGCGTAAGTAAATATATAGTTTAGATTCAGACAATATTTAAAGAAAAAAAACAAATAATATTCTTTAATTATGCCATTTTAATATAATGACCACTGTTACGTCCTGAAGGGACTTTTGTGAACCACCCCGAGCGGTTAGGGTGACTCACCGGGTTCTTGCTCTATCAAGGTGCTAAAGCACGCCTTGACTATACTCGCGGGGGAAGAGGAAGGTGGAAAAAGGGGTTAAACCAAAGAATACAATGGATATAAAGGAAAAACAATAGAGAATATATATTGTTACATACAACTGTCCTACCTTGAGACGGCGCTTCGTCTCAGCTGTCGCTCGCAGGTCTTAGCTTACGGGGTGATTCGCCTTGTCGTTATCGCCTCGCTCGCGTGCCGCTCGAACGCCGTAGGTCGCGGTCGTCCTCTTCGCTGGCACTCGGGGTTTGACGAACTCGCGCGTCTATCGTCGGTCGCTCGCGTTACAATCTGTCGCGTTCGCGTTTGCACGTACACGCGCGTGGTTGCTCTCCCGGCTATGCCGTTCACTGTACGTCGGATGGAGTTACGCCACGGCGGATGATCGCGGCCGAACGCGATTCTGTGTTTGTAATTGCGTAAAGTCGAAGACGCGGTTCTTTGATAGGGACGGTTTCCCTCGATTTATTACGATGGACTCTTGAAAACGCCTAACTTCGATACTACGGAGTTTCCCCCGAATCGCGGTGGTCCGTATCGGCGCGTAAGTGCCCTCCCGGCTAGGCCGTTTCTCGGTACGTCGGATGGAGGCACACTTCGCCTAACCTGATCGGCCGAGCGCGATTCGAAGTTTTCCCTGCGTAGCACGTTCGCTAGTCCGTTCTCAACCGAATCCAAAAATTGACTCCCTTATTTTTCGCATCGCGGGCCGCTCGTCGGACGATTTCACACGATGGGGGAAACTGCCCCGTCGGCAGTTGTTTCGCTCGCGAAGGTTCTGGGCCCGGGCCAGCGACGGTCACGTTGACGCTCCGCGTGTCGCTTCACGTTCTTCGACAACGTGACCTGCACGCGCGAGGCGATTCAGCTGAATCGCCGCCGGAAAAATACGCGAGGACAACGAGGACGGATGGACCTGAAGGGACCACGTAACACCTCCCCCCTTAGACACGAAACGGCCTCGCGAGGCTGTTTCGTTCGTGCGAAGCTGTCCTGCGTATTGTTCCGTTTTCCGACTTAAAACTAACGCAACGGTATTATATTTAAAAGGGCGCAAGGTATTTTGATTAAATAAGTCTTAATTAGGAAAAAAAAATTAAACCCATATATTGTTACATAGAGTATATATATATAAAGAAAATGAATATAATGATAATAATAATAATGAGCAAAAAATGGGGGAAGCTAGGGAAATTATAAAAGCAAAAAAGGGGGAAAAGCTAATAATAATAGTAGTAATAGTAATAATAATAATGGCAGGGGGTTGAAGCGAATTATAGAATATAAAAGCAAAAATGGGGGGAAGCTAGATATAATAATAAGGGGTGGGGGAGGGGTTGGGGCGGCGCTGTGGTTATTCGTCCGTTGGCTTCGGCGGATCGGCGATACTCTGCTGCGAATGAAACGGACAGAAAACAATTACAATTTGTTCGCTTCACTTACGTGATTACAATTTACTCGGAATTTAGGAATCTAGTAGTTACCTAATGCAAAGGGTGGCGCTTGCTTATTCCGCGCCGGCGGGGACGATCCAGGGAATGTCCCTTGGTTTCGGGGGCTCCAAGGGCCGGGGCGCTGCGAGCACCGGGAACGCCGGGAGGTATCTGGCCTCCACATCCAGTATTGCACGGATGCACCCGGTGCAGTTGCCCGCAGGCGTCCATCGTAGATGTGGGCGCCTGCACTGGGTGCATTTAGTCAGGCTGATGGCCCTCGTCTCCTCTGCCAGCCAATGGACCGGAATTTGTCGCCAATTTTCGAAGTCGGCTGGTGGCCGCAACCAAGCGCAGGCGGCGCACAATGTTTTGGTTTTAAATTCCCGGTGCGTCCATACTCGCCCGTTTCCCAAATAAGTAGTTGATGGCCTCACGCACAGTCTGCGCCCGAAGGGGGCGTGTAAATGCCTTGGCAGGATTGCCTCGGCGAGGCTTGATCGCGGGTATTGAGTGTCGTTGAAAGTTGGAATGCTCATTGTGGCTGACAACTATGGTGACCGTGACAAAGAGTCTAGCAGGGTAAGTATGTGCAAACGGCCCCCACGCCGATTCCAGGAGTTGTTATTTTTTAAACAATTCTCCTTGCCTGAAAAACCATTGTGTAAAGTTTTAGATCGCTACCCCCCCGTTTAAGGGTAATACAGAGGTAAACACCCTTAACGTTATTATTTTTTATCTCGGGTACTACTAAAGATATTTGAATGAAAAAAAAAGGCAATATAGCTACTTACTAACTGTACTTCGTGTATTTTTTTCTAAATTTCAAATCTAGTATTAAGGGTGGAAAAAAAAAATTAATTTTATGGGGGTGGTTTTTCTAAACAACCCTTTGAGTGACAACCTCCAAAAAAATAAAAAATAATGCTCTATTATCGAACTATTATATATAAAATTCTGAAGATCGTCGAGATGGTGGAACATAGTTAAATAATTTAAAGAAGATCATTATATTTTAAATACGAGGGGTTTTGTGACGAGAAAGAGTACTTGTCGCGACGCTAAGCACGTGTCATTTAAATGCGAATGGAAGTAACGATTGCACTTCGTTTGGGAGATCGAAGTGTGACGACGAAGGTAGCTGTGGAACAACACGCATGCCCTAAATACGAATATTTCCCAGATATTAATAAGGTCTAGCAGGGTAAGCATGGGCAAAGGGCCCCTATGCCGATTCTTGGAGTTGTTATTTTTTAAGCAATGCTCCTAGCCTGTAACACCATTATGTAAAGTTTTAGATCGCTACCTCCCTCCCCCCTCCCGTTTACGGGTAATAAGGGGGTAAACGCCCTTATCGTTATTTTTTTCTCGGTTACTACTTAAGATATTTCAATGAAACAAAAGCGTAATTCATATATTTTTTCCGAATTGTAAAGCAATTATTACGGGTAGAAAAAAATTAATTATTTTTGGGTGTGGTTTTTGCAAACAACCCAATGAGTGACAACCCCTTGTCGTGATAATCGCTTATTTGTTTCAACCTATCGAAGGTATATGCAATCCGTACTTCGCCAGGTGTATTTTGCTGTCTTTCTAATTATATAAACGCTGATAACTTGTAATCTATTAAAGCTAAAGCACTCAAATAATTTTTATCGTAATATACATGATTCTCTCCATTAGTAAACTTGCAAGCAAATAAATGTCGATAAAACAGCAAAAACCACACCCAAAAAATAATTAATTTTTTTCTACCCGTAATAATTGATTTACAATTCGGAAAAAAATATATGATTTACAGCTAATATGTAGCTATTTTGTCGATTATGTTTCATTGAAATATCTTAAGTAGTAAACGAGAAAAAAATAACGTTAAGGGCGTTTACCCCCTAATTACCCGTAAACGGGAGGGGGGGTACCGATCTAAAACTTTACATAATGGTGTTTCAGGCTAGGAGCATTGCTTAAAAAATAACAACTCCAAGAATCGGCATGGGGGCCCTTTGCCCATGCTTACCCTGTTAGACCTTATTAATATCTGGGAAATATTCGTATTTAGGGCATACGTGTTGTTCCACAGCTACCTTCACCGTCACACTTCGATCTCCCAAACGAAGCGCAATCGTTACTTCCATTCGCATTTAAATGACACGTGCTTAGGCTCGCGACAAGTACTCTTTCTCGTCACAAAACCCCTCGTATTTAAAATATAATGATCTTCTTTAAATTATTTAACTATGTTCCACCATCTCGACGATCTTCAGAATTTTATATATAATAGTTCGATAATAGAGCATTATGTTTTATTTTTTTGGAGGTTGTCACTCAAAGGGTTGTTTAGAAAAACCACCCCCAAAAAATTAATTTTTTTTTCCACCCTTAATACTAGATTTGAAATTTAGAAAAAAATACACGAAGTACAGTTAGTAAGTAGCTATATTGCCTTTTTTTTCATTCAAATATCTTTAGTAGTACCCGAGATAAAAAATAATAACGCTAAGGGTGTTTACCCCTGTATTACCCTTAAACGGGGGGGGTAGCGATCTAAAACTTTACACAATGGTTTTTCAGGCTAGGAGCATTGTTTAAAAAATAACAACTCCTGGAATCGGCGAGGGGGCCGTTTGCACATACTTACCCTGCTAGACTCTTTGTAATGACTGTCCGCGCTCGACTTAATTGCTAACTTATATACTAGTATCCCTACCATCTAATTTTCGCAGCAGAGCGCCTCGTGGGGGTCGGTTCTTAGGGCTAGCGCGCGGGGATTCTTGCTGCTATCAGCAAGGTACTTCCTAGAATACTTCGAAGTACGGCTCGGAACCCGCGAAACTTCTCGCTCGCTCTACATGGGCTCTGTCTCTTGTCCTCGAGGATGGTATAACGGGTAGATCTGGAGGAAAGGATGTAATTGCTAAAGGACTGGGTCTGGAAATTATTTGAGGAGGGGGACGGGTAGGTACCATGTCTATATTAACTTTTGTCTCTTTCCTTAAGGGTTCTTGATGTCGATTCCGGCGGTTCCTCAAAAAACGGTATCCAATCCAGATGATTAGGATGATTATGAAGGTGCCACCTAGTCCTGGTAGTCCATACGTGACGTATGTTGATAAATTTTCGGCTCTGTGGCGGGTGGCTATTTCTCTTGCTTGTCTTTCAATGTCATCCAGTGCGATCGCGTTTGCTTTCGCATGGGCATCTTGAAGGGTTGACTGTGGTTCCTTTTCCTGATAGTCGGTTAAAATTTTGACATGATGTTCCGTGAGGGTTGGCAGAATTTCCGAAATGTTGATATCAATCGATGGTTTGTAGATAGTTGTTAATTCCTCGGTGTCCACACCGGTTGCCCAAATCTGGTCGGTCCCGATTTTGGCCTCACAGTCTCTTTTCAGTTGTAGTATTCCTGCTCCCTGTAGCACTTCGTATCCGGCAGCGTGCTTATTGCATCGAACCTGCAGTGCCAGGGTGTCCTTGACGGAAAATAACCAGGTGTTGGGTGTTATCATCTTCTTGAGGAAAGTTCGGCTTCCAGGAAGGGCTTGAATGTTGCAGCTAGGCCACCTGATGTTTTGTAGTTTCAATAAGGCATCCGTTTCGCAGCTTGGTACCTTTTCCAAATCTTGCAGTGGTACGCTAAGTTCGCACATGTATATGCGAGGGTGGTTTCTGCATCCTTCGATGTAGTTCTCGTCGGACATGAAGTATTGAGAGTTGATATGACTGATTGCTAAATATGCTGTTCTTGGTTTGATGATTATCGGAGTAGAGACATTGATCGATATAGTTTGGAAAGAAGGGCAAGATTGAATGTAATAAGGGTCGAAGGGAATTTGATCTAATAAAGGTATGTCGAGTGACAAGATAATTCGGCCTTGTGAATAAACTACGTTTAATTTGGTCACCCCTTGTAGTTGTTCGGAACTCAATTCTTCCGGAGTCAGCGAGAATTCATATGGAGTAGTTTCGCGAATTCGTTCGCAAGTCTGCGCTAGCTTGCTGGGAGAAGGAACGGCCGGATGTAGGATACCAAGTTTCGCGAACGTGAGCGCGTCTGTAATTACGATCAACGCGGTTACATATTCGTCCACGTGCCTTGTCATTAGAAACGTCCACGAAGAAAAGGCTAATTCTAATTCTATTTTCGTTTCGCGCTCGTCTAGTTGTAGAGTACCCGACGCTATTTCCTTAATTCTATCGCCCATAGTTCGCACGGTGCCTGTTACAGCTTTTAACGTTTGGTGTATGTCTTGAAATTCCGATTTTACAATATGAGTTTGATTTCCTAGTAATTCGGCGAGGTGATTTTGATCTTTATATAGCTTATCTATTTCTTGATTGTAATATTGCGCATCATCGCTGTCCAGGGTTCCAAAAAGGGCTTTACTTAGCGATCCGATGAATCCCAAGGGTACCGATCGCTTGGTACGAGGGATCTGTGGCTTTCCTAATATATTGAGCAGCAATTCTTCATATCGTTTACCGTCGCGGAGTTTACGTTGCAGGACCGTGTTAAGGGTGTCGGCCGGGCAAGACGTCCAGTTGTATGTTTTACATAGCGCTTTCATTCTGTCGATTTGGGGTTGCGTTTGCGGTCGCGAGGCCAGTATTTCGGTGACTCCTAACCCCGTGACCAATCTCCATTGCTTGTGAAAGACTCGGATTGGTCGGATTTTCTCGTAATATAGCCCCGGATTAGGGCTTAGCGTCGAAATTTTGTAGTCCCCATCTATGACGTCACTGCTTGCGCTTGTCCATAGGAACGTAAATAGGAGAAGGCCACGTCCGTCCATGGTGGCTGTAATTCACGGTTTTGCGAATAGTCTGACGCGGAGAATACTATTGTTTTAAGGAATTGTCTACTGTAAATACGAAAAACAGGTGAGATTACGAAGAAGGGTAAGAATTTGATTATTCTATGTAAATAAACTTAAAATACAATAAACTAAAAATACAAAATAAGTAAGGTAAAGGAGGAAAAAGGTATCCGATTTTCGGAATGTGGGACCTTGGTTATGAGGATTGGCAATATGAGCCCTCCTGCTGGTCCGTTATAAGCTGGAACCACGTAGAATACGCTCTATTAGCGTCAAGGCGGCTTTTCTTTAATATAAGCATGTTTTAATTTGTCGAAATGTTTAATTAGCTGTTGACCCTCGTCCGTAACCAATATTGCGTTATTTTGTTCAGTAATTGCTTTTATCTTCCAGGGGCCGACGTACTGGGGGTCGAATTTATGAAGTTGAGGTTTCTTTTGTACATATACAAGATCATTTACCGCGAATGTGACTCGATTACTTTTACGGTCATAAATATTTTTCGAACGTGATTTGCTTGAGTCCAAATTTGATCGCGCAGTGTTTCGGATTTCGTCTAAGCCCTCTACCAAATTTTGTACGTAGGTACGGTACGTTAATAATTCTTCATGGCTCATCGGTATAAACGGATCTCGGGCTAGTTGTCCGAAAACCACCTCGTATGGTGTGAACTTTGTGGCTTCGTGTACCGAGGTGTTATATGAGTACATCGCGAACGGGAGAAGCAGATCCCAGTCTTCGTATCTTTCCAAGTAATGTTTCAGGTATTCTGTTAAGACGATATGGCTTCTTTCCAGAGAACCGTTAGTCTGTGGTCGGTATCCTGATGTGGTTACGTGTTTAATTCTGAACGTTTGAGCTATTCCCTGTATTGTGTTATTAATGAAGCTCGTTCCGCGGTCCGTTAATATCGCGCGCGGTGCACCGAGGATTGCAATAAAGTAACGCGATAACGCGTCGGCCACGGTGATGGCTCGTATGTCGGGCAAGGGCACGGCCATACAAAATTTAGATAATAGACATTGCATTGTGAGTATGTGACGGTTTCCACTAGGGGTAGGGGGAAGCGGTCCTACGGTGTCCAAGGCTACTTTATCAAAAGGCCGTGCAGGCGTATCGGTAATTAGCATGGGTTCCCGTGTTTTAATTCGTATAAGCTTTTGTTCTTGGCAGCTAGGGCAACTTCGCACGTAATCCTCTACGTGTCTGTGTAAATGTGGCCAATCAAAAACGCTACGTATGCGCCGGTATGTTTTTGTCACTCCCTTGTGTCCTCCTATCAGGCTTTCATGATAGTGGCGGATAATATTTTCCCATTCCAATTTTGGTGGTTGTTGAACCTCACCGGTGCAAATTTTGATTGTGATAGGAGTTTGGCTGAAAACGATTAACAAATGTCGTTGGAGCGTTTCGGCGTCGAATCGGTGTAGGGTTTCGCCATGTGCCGCTATACGAAACGAGCGGACGTGTTCGCTTTCCACGGCGTCCCTGAGCGCCATTAATGCTGATGCCAGGTCGGCTTCATTCATTTCGTGGTAAAAGTTGCTCGCTCCCACGATGCTAAAAATTTTTTCTTCTTCATTATGGCTAATTATGACGCGATTTCTGGTTAATTCTTCGGATAATAATTTTGTTTCATCGAGAAGTCCTATAGCTTTTAGAGTTTTACAAATTGGGCTGGTTAGTATTCTATCCGATGATATAAAGTGAACATAGTTATCTGGAGTTGCTGCAAGCGTGGTTCTTACGATTTTCATTTTGCATTTCGTCAGTTGGTTATCGTATTTCAAGGAGTCTATCGTATTTTCGCGATATTCTGGTAACTCTCGCGTGATTTGACTTGATGGGTCCGTGTATGACTCAGGGGTTATTCTGAATCGCTCCGGGGGAATGGGGATCTTAATTCTGTCAGGTTCTGGATTTGGGTTAGAAATTTCTTTCGGGGGTAATTGATCAGTTAGTTCCTCCAGGGTTTCATCTTCCGGACAAATCATGGTCGATTGTGGGACGCCTAAGGCTTCATTGTGCAGAGGTATACCCCATGACACTCTTTTCTTTGGGCCTGCTCGGGACGTTGTTTTCGGGGGGCTCGCGTTCTCGAGGAGATTCGGTGTTTTCTCTTCTTTTCTGGGTAGACCCTTCCCGGTGATAATGCGCATTTCCGTTTCTGGGCCCCGCGGAGTGTTTATGGTTCGGAAGGTAGGTTCGCAGTCTTCCTCTTCTGCCTCTGTCCAGGTAGGCGGCGCGTCCAAGCTTTTTAAGAAGGCTAGTTCATCGTATGTATATTGGCCCTTGTAGGGACCTTCCGCGATCATGGGGGAAAATGGGACTTCGAAATCTTCGACAACGTGGTGGTCGGGTTGTCGGTACGGTATTAATCCCGGAGAGTCCTCGTCTTCCATACTTTTCAAGATTGTGATTTCTTCCTCGGTTAACGGACCGTCACTCGAATCGTTGCTTCCGAAAGTGGAATCCAGGATGGTTTTTTCCTGGTCCGTATCTTCATCCAAGAATTCGGGCATCCCCGTTCGCTCTTCGACTGTGTCCAGAACGGTAGAGTTGGCTCTGCTCTCCATACCGTCAGTAATTTCTCCTGCTTCAGTGGAATCGTCAATAAGCGACGGTGGTTCTTCGTAGTTCGGCCTTGGCATGGCTTGGCGACGCGCCTGTACGCGTGTTCCTATCCCTTCATCGTCGCCCTTTGGTGGGTTTTCCTCTTCGATAGTCGGGAATGCGTGCGAAACCGGGTTTCGGGATAGCGCGTCGGCGTTCGCGTTAACACGGCCGGGTTTATAGACGATCTCGTAATTGTAGTCGGCGAGTGTAATTTTCCATCGAGCGAGTCGCGACATCGGATCTTTTACCGAGAATAACCATTGCAGTGGCCGGTGATCAGTTACTAAGGAGAATTTTCGCCCTTAGATATAAGTACGGAATTGTTTTACGGCGTAAATTATCGCGAGGCATTCCTTTTCGGTAGTTGAGTAATTTTCTTGAGCAGGATTGAGCACTTGTGAGGCGTACGCTATTGGTGGATCTTCGCCTATTTTACCTTGGCTTAGTATTGCCCCGATGGCTACGTCGGACGCGTCGGTCGTAATAATAAATGGTTCATCGTAATTCGGATAACGTAAAACTGGCTCTTTACAGAGCGCCTGGCGTAGGTCTTCGAACCTTTCCTGATGTTTTTCAGTCCAATAGAATGGAATTTTAGTGCTAGTCAAAGTTGAAAGGGGTTTAGCTCGTTTAGCCATATTTGGGATAAAGCGACGATAATAATTTACGAGACCCAAGAATTGTTTTACATTTTTACGGTTTTTAGGAACGGGGAATTCGGCGACGGCTTTAATCTTTTCTGGATTAGGACGTACTCCGTCAGCTGCGATTATATGACCTAGATATATAACTTTGTCTTTTAGGAACTTGGCTTTTTCCGTCTGTAGGGTTAAGTTATGCTTGCGTAAGCGTTCGAAGAAAGTCTCGAGTCGTTGCTCGTGCTCCGCGAGTGTACGCGAATATACAACCACGTCGTCTAGATACACGAATAACTCTTTCCCGATAAGCCCTCTCAGAACGTTGTTCATTAAACGCTGGAAGGTAGCCGGGGCGTTTTTTAATCCGAAAGGCATGCGGAGGTATTCGTAGTGTCCGTCCGGGGTGGTAAACGCGGTTTTTGCACGGTCCTCGGGAGCCATAGGGATTTGATGGAAACCGTTTGCTAAGTCGAAAACTGAGAAATAGTTGGCTCCACCTAGTCTATCGAGAATGTCCGTGATTCGCGGTAAAGGAAAGCGGTCATCAATCGTTTTCGCGTTCGTAATTCTGAAATCTGCTACCACTCTCCATCGTTTCACTCCATCCTCGGTGGCCTTTTTCTCTACCACGTGCAAGGGTGAGTAATGCGGTGACGACGAAGGAGCGACTATCCTAGCTCCTCCAAATTACGCGTTTGCTTGGTAATTTCTTCTTCCATCAACGGGGGGTGCGGGTATTGTCTAGTGAACGTGGGAGTAGAATCTGTTAACGGGATAGTGTGTTCTATCGATGAGGTTACGCCAAGAGGGTCTCCCGGTACGAAAAACCTATCCGAATATCTTATAACCAAAATTTCGATTTTTCGACGCGTTTCCGGATCTAAGTCTTCCAATTTCAGCGTTTCGAATATATGCTGTAGACGTTCTTCGTCAGATTTTGGATCTGCTCGGTATTCTCCCAGATCGAGGTCTTCGTTAGTGTCGAACTCTTCTCCGAAAGAGGGGGAGGGGCAATCTCGCTCGTCCTCTTCGGAACAGTCACCGTTTTCAGGGATGCAGATGTTTATTTCATTCGCGTTGGTCTCTGATTTATTAAAGTCTTTTAGAAAATCTTGGTGGCACTGCTTATAGCCTTCTAGCGTACCTTCTAAATCTTCAAATTTGGAGAAAATTACGGGGCTGATTGGATGTTTCGCGGTTACCATCGTGCGCTGGTGGCATGAGACGATGGCTTCTTCCTGAAGCAGATACGAGCTTCTAACAAGGCCCCTAATCCCCTTAGGTAAATGGGGCATACGTATTACGTGGAATAATGCTCAGCTACCGTTAATTTTCAAGACGGTTGTCCCTAAGGTCAAGACCTTCCCGTTTAAACCGGTAATTTCGAGGGGGGTAGTACTTAAAACCCGGGCCCTTGAGCTTGCGGACCCGATTTCTAATAGGTTCAATGCCGAACCCGTGTCTATGATACATTCTCCCTCACCGTTCTCCAATTGTTCTGCCTTGACTCGGATGCGGGGGGAGTCCGCTCGTAGGAGCGTTGTTGCGGGCTCTGGCTCCGCGGTGGATTTTGAGGTGGTCTTTGGGCCTGCGAGGAGGACCCGCCCGCCTCGTTCCGGTTGAACGGGCGGGCACGCTGGGAGTTTAAATGATCGGGCTTCTCAGGGGTAGTTTCACGCGCTTCTGGTCTCTGGGGTTCACGAGATTCATATGCCCGCGACTCGCGAGGAGGTTCATATCTTTCCGTTTCGCGAGGTCCATACCCGCGCGGTTTATATCCGCGGGGTTCGTATCCGCGAGGTTCGTAGGGATCATACAATCTAGGATCGCGAGGTTGTGACCGCCTATTATTCCAAGGTGTCCCGCGTGCTCCTCTTCCGCGGGGCGCACTCGGTCGGCGATCGTAGTACAACGGACGTTCGCCTTGCCTAGTCAGCAAGGACGATGGACGGCCCTCCGGCGTCGGATCGCGATAATACGGCTCGTGATAATATTCGTCTCGATAGCGAGGGGCACTATACGCGGAGTACGAGGAACGAGGCTCTTCATATGAGTCATTTTTGACATTAGGTTGCCTCCATTCCGTCCATCTACGCTGGGGGTCGTATGGGGACGGGGGACGCGCGCTCCGGTTGCCGTCGTACGTGTCGTCGCGCGGCAAGCCGGCCAGGTCTTGTTCACGTCTTTGCGTATGTAAAGCTAGATCGAACGCGTCGTTCAAAGATACGGGATTTGATAAAGCTACTTTAATAGAGATTCTTTGAGGAATTGCCGTGATAAATGAAGTTCGAGCCAATCGCTCCACGTCTATTAGAGTTCTCTCGACATTTTCTCCGATTAATTCCTTCGCCCTTACGGTGACCTGTCGGTACAGGCGGGCCACGCGGTGAATAAAGTCTATTAAACGCTCCCGGGGAAACATGCTTATACGTTCCAGTTCCAGTCGGAGCTCCTCATAACCGCGGCATGGGGAATATCGGACCCTTAGAAGGGAGAGCAGATCGGCCACACTTTTACAACCTTTGTCTTCGACATAATATCTAATGGGATCTTTCAATTTGTAAATGAGCTCGGTCAGAAATCTGTCTTCCTGACAGGGCGGTACGCGTTTTATGGCGCGCTGTATCGAGGCAGCGAAGTCCTCCAAAGTTACAAAATCAGGGTCAAAACGAGGAATATTGTCAAGCGCCCGATATACTCTCTCCTCATCTTCTCGGGAACGCCATACGTCTAGTGCAGACATTTCTAGGTCGTTCGTCCGTGAACCGAACGATAGTCGATTGTTCGGCAAAGTTGACAGGGGAGGAGGAATTGTAGGAGGAGCTGTATCAGGTATTTGGGAATTAGAGCTATTATTTGGAGGTGATCTCAGGATACCACCAGGCATTGTTAAGCAATGCTTTGCAAGACTTTAGATAGCAGGAAGTATAGTCAAGTTACGAGCAGATAAAATTGCGGCTGGTCGCGGAAGATAGCGACGGCACGCTCTCTTTTACATATATAATAAGTATAAAATAAGGGAATAATATCCCACTTCTGACACCAGTTTGTTACGTCCTGAAGGGACTTTTGTGAACCACCCCGAGCGGTTAGGGTGACTCACCGGGTTCTGGCTCTATCAAGGTGCTAAAGCACGCCTTGACTATACTCACGGGGGAAGAGGAAGGTGGAAAAAGGGGTTAAACCAAAGAATACAATGGATATAAAGGAAAAACAATAGAGAATATATATTGTTACATACAACTGTCCTACCTTGAGACGGCGCTTCGTCTCAGCTGTCGCTCGCAGGTCTTAGCTTACAGGGTGATTCGCCTTGTCGTTATCGCCTCGCTCGCGTGCCGCTCGAACGCCGTAGGTCGCGGTCGTCCTCTTCGCTGGCACTCGGGGTTTGACGAACTCGCGCGTCTATCGTCGGTCGCTCGCGTTACAATCTGTCGCGTTCGCGTTTGCACGTACACGCGCGTGGTTGCTCTCCCGGCTATGCCGTTCACAGTACGTCGGATGGAGTTACGCCACGGCGGATAATCGTGGCCGAGCGTGATTCTGTGTTTGTAATCGCGTAAAGTCGAAGACGCGGTTCTTTGATAGGGACGGTTTCCCTCGATTGATTACGATGGATTCTTGAAAACGCCTAACTTCGATACTACGGAGTTTCCCCCGAATCGCGGTGGTCCGTATCGGCGCGTAAGTGCCCTCCCGACTAGGCCGTTTCTCGGTACGTCGGATGGAGGCACACTTCGCCTAACCTGATCGGCCGAGCGCGATTCGAAGTTTGCCCTGTGTAGCACGTTCGCTAGTCCATTCTCAACGGAATCCAAAAATTGACTCCTTTACTTTTCGCATCGCGGGCCGCTCGTCGGACGATTTCGCACGATGGGGGAAACTGTCCCGTCGGCAGTTGTTTCGCTCGCGAAGGTTCTGTGGCCCGGGCCGGCGACGGTCACGTTGACGCTCTGCGTGTCGCTTCACGTTCTTCGACAACGTGACCGGCACGCGCGAGGCGATTCCGCTGAATCGCCGCCAGAAAAATACGCGAGGACAACGAGGACGGATGGACCTGAAGGGCCCACGTAACACTTTAATTCGAGCAGCATTCGAATAAATGTTTCTTTGAATAATGCGTAACTCTGATCTGAAAACAAGAAAGCACACACGCAAACACACCAATTCAATATATGTTATATATTAAATTGCGTTAATAAATTTTGAATTACTGTTAACTGTATAGAATTATACCTTAAATTAAATTAACTTTCATTCTTATCTTTTATTAATGAAAATATGGATTCTTACCTCTACTACAATTACTTTCCACCATAACAGTCAAAATTGGTTCCACTTTCCGCTTTTTCGCATAAATCGGATGTGCATCTTGATCTCGACCATGAGCTGAAAAAGAATGTAACTGTCCATATAGCAATCAGAGTATTTATATATAAGAAAGAGATATTGAAATACTATTTGTTTCTGTACATACACTTTTGTAACGGATATTTATTTTCATTAACTTCTGTGAACAAGAAAACCGTTTCTTACCTGCAAAATTTCTTTCTGCTAAAACTTTCCTTTGCTCTGGAAAACTTGGTCCATTATTCAAAATCGTAGGCACACATTCAGGTTTTAAGCGTTTCCTATTATTGTAATGGAATATAAAACTGTCTTCAGTGAAATGTTTTGAACACAAGAAACTACTCTTCCCAGGTTTCCACCCTTCCCGACCTATTAACTTCACCCATTCTTTACACACTGCTTCATCTGACGGAAACCTATATACACAGAAACTATCAAACAGGAAATAACAAAACAATGAGAAATTTAAAACAGAGTATAGTTATCTTTTGGTACGTGTGTAATGTCGCCGTTTTTTAATTGCTTCCTTGATGACCACAGTACACACACTTGCCCATGGTTTTTAGCTGCAACAAAACGGAAGACGATCACATCTATGTCTAACTTCTAACATTTTCCTTGTATTTCATTATTTAACAACATTAACTTACCAAAAGACCACTAAATACAAAAATGCACGATAAACACAAATTCACTGAATGACGCCTACACTTTGTGAAATAAAATCGTGTTAGGGTTAGGGTGGCGTTGGTTGAGATTTTATCAGCACCATCTAGCGTAGAATTTTAAGGTGACAAAGTTTAGAGTGTCACGGGGGTGAAGAGGAGTAAAGGGGAATAAAGTTCAACCGTCTGACGGTGGAGGCGCACCATGCGAAAGCCAGCTTCAATTTGCCGCAAGCCATCCCGTATCCATAGTATATAGATCAGTGCGTTAAACAGAGTAATTGTGTATTTGTTAAAATTGGAAGGACACATACGCTAAATAAACACCCTACAAAGAAATAAGCAAATGTTTGTATATCACAATTTCTCGTCCCAATGGAAATTTTGATTTCCTAACCACGCATAATTACATTTCTCGATTTCATAGAGATACCGTTCCCGCGTACAATAATATTTTCGAAGGATGTTAAGTTATAAAAAATTGACAAATGTAGCGTAAAAGAACGAAATATCCAATAAACATTTATTGTTATGTAGCATATATGTAGGTTATGTTTTCTGTCACATCGAGTAGCGGACCACGTAATTTGGTGTATGTTTTTCAAAGCGTACGTAAAGAGACAAATACGCATGCGCGCATGAACTGCACGCTTCATGTGCTAGAAGTGGGAGAATTCTAGGGAATCGTATGCGCCCCCAACGCAACCAATGCACGCATAGAATGAAACGGAACGGTTTTCTCTGCGGTCTATGCGCATAATGCGTGAATCGGAACACAACTACTGTTTCTGGACTGCTCTCGAATAATTAAGGTAACAATAAGTTCCATTCCTGACTTATCTCCCTATAATAATCCCCGCAAGTTTATTTAGCACCCATATTATTTAGAAAAATGTCTGAAAGCAGTAGTGATAAATGCATTAAGTGTAATCAATCTGGCAATAAATACACTGGGCCAATGAAACGGATTGTTTCTGAAGATGAAGCAATCAAATACCAGGCACGCTGTACCAAAACTGTACCAATTGGCTGTGTATTTTGCAGTAAATGTAGATTAATTGTTTATAGAAAACAGCAATTGTTTAAAAATGAAAACAATAGCCATGTCAATGACATTGCAGTGGATCCAGACTTCCACGTAAGGGACAGTAACAGAACATCGGTAACCTTTGTAGAACTACCATTCAAAAGAGTTGTATCTACCCATAAGTATTGTATCCTGTGTCAGTCAACCAGTAAGCTCATGGTGATAGCACTCGAAGCACGCCTCCAAGCATTCACAGAAAAAAATTTTACATAGCGAATGGCAATCGTTGTTGCACTACACATATATTTAAGAAACGATTCTTCACCGATGAACTTCAAATGTTACGTGTCCGAATTGTAAATCAATTATTACGGGTAGAAAAAATTAATTATTTTTTGGGGGTGGTTTTTGCAAACAACCCGATGAGTGACTACCAACAAAAAAACAAGAATAATACTCTATTATCTATCATGTAAAAAAATGTAGGATGATCGCGTTGGTGGAACATACTTAATAGGCTGGGCCGAAAAAAAAAGATTTTGGATTCTTTCCTCGTCATAGTGTAAAAAAGGTGTGAGGTGTGTCAAAAAGCTCGCTGATTTCTTTTATAATTTTAAAACTATATTTGGCCTCGCCCCGGCGGGGTGAAAGGTGTCGTTTTTTTAAATTATTGGTTTTTGTAGATCATAGGGCGCAATCGGTTTTTACCAAACTAGTATGTAACCATTTTCCTTTTCGACGCTTTTGGTACAAATTGCACTCCGGCCTCCATAATTAAAAGTAAATTGATTATAGTAGAACAATTTATACGTAAAAATGATACCACAAATAAGTTGTGACGTAGCGTCCCAGCCCAACTATTTATTTCCGAGAATCGTGATATAAGCCCCGGCGTCACGAAGCCAAGGCATTTCGGGTGGGGCGACAGATCCCCCTCTACTAGACCGCCTGTCTGGATGCTGCCCGGCACAAGCGAACTAGCAGATAAATCCGAGTAACCGCTGATCGAATGATCGGCTACTATCCTGTCCCTCCACCGTTCCGATATAGAGACGTCTGGACGCTGCCCGGTTTCTTTCCCTCTACCGACACAGAGACGCCTGGACGCTGCCCGGTCTCTTTCCAGCCACCGCTCTAAGAGAGAGACGCCCGGACGCGGCCCGGACTCTCTCTATCTCCCGCTACAGCTCCGAGACAGAGACACCTGGTTTGCTGCTGTTATCATTGCGAGTAGGAACGACCAAACGCCGATCGACTACGCAACACGACACTCATGTAAATAGTAGAAGTAAGAATCAGACGACAAGGAAATAAAGAGGCTATTTCAACATAAACGAGGATTTAATCTAACCCGGCATCCCGACTGACGCTATCCCACCGATCCTCGGAGTGACGACCGTCACAAAGTTAAAATGTAAATTTTATTCCATTTAGTTACACACTTTCAATATGCTGCTACAGCCAGCGAACTACCTCGTCAGGTTCTGATTTTCGCCACCAGATAGCGTATCGCAGCGCAGCCAATCCCAATAGCGGAAAACCCCGATTTTTTTAGAAAAATAGCTGTTTTCTAATACTTTAGGGCTGATGAGGCAGGTCTTAACGTTATCCGATCAAGCTGTAACTTTCAGAATCTCAATTTTTCACCCATTGACAACTTTTTAGGGGTTCCCGTCGAAGCTACGACGAAAAAAAATTTCCTCCTATGGCTTGTGACCACCCTACTCACTATGAATGAATTACACATACTATTCACCGGTAAGTACCAATTATCACGACAATGACTGGTAGCTGTCTAATGGATTTTCCTGAACTCACCGAGAATGATTTAAAAATACTAGTCACAGGTACGTACCAATTGTTGCAGGGGTATGCTACCTTTCTGAATTAATGACCAATGGAAACACTTTAAATGCCGAATATTTACAAGAAAATAGTCATATTATAAGAATGAAGGTCCGCTCAAGACACATTAATCGAAAAAGTTATCAGTGTTATATTGAATACGTACCAAATTCTACCAGCTACACATCGAGAAAACGATATACATGTGATTGTGCGAATGGGAATAGGACAGTAGGTTGCTGTTCACATGTTGCTGCTATTATTTATTATTTGTCACACGGGTGTTATAAATAAAAAATTGTTAAACCGTCTGACACGTTGACAAACCTACACGATGTAACAGATGGTACAACCGCAGTTGTTGAAGAAAACAGTGATGAAGATTAAATCCATTTTTGTATTAGTGGTGTTACGTGGTCCCTTCAGGTCCATCCGTCCTCGTTGTCCTCGCGTATTTTTCCGGCGGCGATTCAGCGGAATCGCCTCGCGCGTGCAGGTCACGTTGTCGAAGAACGTGAAGCGACACGCGGAGCGTCAACGTGACCGTCGCTGGCCCGGGCCCAGAACCTTCGCGAGCGAAACAACTGCCGACGGGACAGTTTCCCCCATCGTGTGAAATCGTCCGACGAGCGGCCCGCGATGCGAAAAGTAAGGGAGTCAATTTTTGGATTCGGTTGAGAACGGACTAGCGAACGTGCTACGCAGGGAAAACTTCGAATCGCGCTCGGCCGATCAGGTTAGGCGAAGTGTGCCTCCATCCGACGTACCGAGAAACGGCCTAGCCGGGAGGGCACTTACGCGCCGATACGGACCACCGCGATTCGGGGGAAACTCCGTAGTATCGAAGTTAGGCGTTTTCAAGAGTCCATCGTAATAAATCGAGGGAAACCGTCCCTATCAAAGAACCGCGTCTTCGACTTTACGCAATTACAAACACAGAATCGCGTTCGGCCGCGATCATCCGCCGTGGCGTAACTCCATCCGACGTACAGTGAACGGCATAGCCGGGAGAGCAACCACGCGCGTGTACGTGCAAACGCGAACGCGACAGATTGTAACGCGAGCGACCGACGATAGACGCGCGAGTTCGTCAAACCCCGAGTGCCAGCGAAGAGGACGACCGCGACCTACGGCGTTCGAGCGGCACGCGAGCGAGGCGATAACGACAAGGCGAATCACCCTGTAAGCTAAGACCTGCGAGCGACAGCTGAGACGAAGCGCCGTCTCAAGGTAGGACAGTTGTATGTAACAATATATATTCTCTATTGTTTTTCCTTTATATCCATTGTATTCTTTGGTTTAACCCCTTTTTCCACCTTCCTCTTCCCCCGTGAGTATAGTCAAGGCGTGCTTTAGCACCTTGATAGAGCCAGAACCCGGTGAGTCACCCTAACCGCTCGGGGTGGTTCACAAAAGTCCCTTCAGGACGTAACAAACTGGTGTCAGAAGTGGGATATTATTCCCTTATTTTATACTTATTATATATGTAAAAGAGAGCGTGCCGTCGCTATCTTCCGCGACCAGCCGCAATTTTATCTGCTCGTAACTTGACTATACTTCCTGCTATCTAAAGTCTTGCAAAGCATTGCTTAACAATGCCTGGTGGTATCCTGAGATCACCTCCAAATAATAGCTCTAATTCCCAAATACCTGATACAGCTCCTCCTACAATTCCTCCTCCCCTGTCAACTTTGCCGAACAATCGACTATCGTTCGGTTCACGGACGAACGACCTAGAAATGTCTGCACTAGACGTATGGCGTTCCCGAGAAGATGAGGAGAGAGTATATCGGGCGCTTGACAATATTCCTCGTTTTGACCCTGATTTTGTAACTTTGGAGGACTTCGCTGCCTCGATACAGCGCGCCATAAAACGCGTACCGCCCTGTCAGGAAGACAGATTTCTGACCGAGCTCATTTACAAATTGAAAGATCCCATTAGATATTATGTCGAAGACAAAGGTTGTAAAAGTGTGGCCGATCTGCTCTCCCTTCTAAGGGTCCGATATTCCCCATGCCGCGGTTATGAGGAGCTCCGACTGGAACTGGAACGTATAAGCATGTTTCCCCGGGAGCGTTTAATAGACTTTATTCACCGCGTGGCCCGCCTGTACCGACAGGTCACCGTAAGGGCGAAGGAATTAATCGGAGAAAATGTCGAGAGAACTCTAATAGACGTGGAGCGATTGGCTCGAACTTCATTTATCACGGCAATTCCTCAAAGAATCTCTATTAAAGTAGCTTTATCAAATCCCGTATCTTTGAACGACGTGTTCGATCTAGCTTTATATACGCAAAGACGTGAACAAGACCTGGCCGGCTTGCCGCGCGACGACACGTACGACGGCAACCGAAGCGCGCGTCCCCCGTCCCCATATGACCCTCAGCGTAGATGGACTGAATGGAGGCAACCTAATGTCGAAAATGACTCATATGAAGAGCCTCGTTCCTCGTACTCCGCGTATAGTGCCCCTCGCTATCGAGACGAATATTATCACGAGCCGTATTATCGCGATCCGACGCTGGAGCGCCGTACATCGTCCTTCCTGACGAGGCAAGGCGAACGCCCGTTGTACTACGATCGCCGACCGAGTGCGCCCCGCGGAAGAGGAGCACGCGGGAGACCTTGGAATAATAGGCAGTCACAACCTCGCGATCCTAGATTGTATGATCCCTACGAACCTCGCGGATACGAACCCCGCGGATATGAACCGCGCGGGTATGGACCTCGCGAAACGGAAAGATATGAACCTCCTCGCGAGTCGCGGGCATATGAATCTCGTGAACCCCAGAGACCAGAAGCACGTGAAACTACCCCTGAGAAGCCCGATCATTTCAACTCCCAGCGTGCCCGCCCGTACAACCGGAACGAGGCGGGCGGGTCCTCCTCGCAGGCCCAAAGATCACCTCAAAATCCACCCCGGAGCCAGAGCCCGCAACAACGCTCCTACGAGCGGATTCCCCCCGCATCCGAGTCAGGGCAGAACAATTGGAGAACGGTGAGGGAGAATTTATCATAGACACGGGTTCGGCATTGAACCTATTAGAAATCGGGTCCGCAAGCTCAAGGGCCCAGGTTTTAAGTCCTACCCCCCTCGAAATTACCGGTTTAAACGGGAAGGTTTTGACCTTAGGGACAACCGTCTTGAAAATTAACGGTAGCTGAGCATTATTCCACGTAATACGTATGCCCCATTTACCTAAGGGGATTAGGGGCCTTGTTAGAAGCTCGTATCTGCTTCAGGAAGAAGCCATCGTCTCATGCCACCAGCGCACGATGGTAACCGCGAAACATCCAATCAGCCCCGTAATTTTCTCCAAATTTGAAGATTTAGAAGGTACGCTAGAAGGCTATAAGCAGTGCCACCAAGATTTTCTAAAAGACTTTAATAAATCAGAGACCAACGCGAATGAAATAAACATCTGCATCCCTGAAAACGGTGACTGTTCCGAAGAGGACGAGCGAGATTGCCCCTCCCCCTCTTTCGGAGAAGAGTTCGACACTAACGAAGACCTCGATCTGGGAGAATACCGAGTAGATCCAAAATCTGACGAAGAACGTTTACAGCATATATTCGAAACGCTGAAATTGGAAGACTTAGATCCGGAAACGCGTCGAAAAATCGAAATTTTGGTTATAAGATATTCGGATAGGTTTTTCGTACCGGGAGACCCTCTTGGCGTAACCTCATCGATAGAACACACTATCTCGTTAACAGATTCTACGCCCACGTTCACTAGACAATACCCGCACCCCCCGCGGATGGAAGAAGAAATTACCAAGCAAACGCGTAATTTGGAGGAGCTAGAATAGTCGCTCCTTCGTCGTCACCGCATAACTCACCCTTGCACGTGGTAGAGAAAAAGGCCACCGAGGATGGAGTGAAACGATGGAGAGTGGTAGCAGATTTCAGAATTACGAACGCGAAAACGATTGATGACCGCTTTCCTTTACCGCGAATCACGGACATTCTCGATAGACTAGGTGGAGCCAAATATTTCTCAGTTTTCGACTTAGCAAATGGTTTCCATCAAATCCCTATGGCTCCCGAGGACCGTGCAAAAACCGCGTTTACCAGCCCGGACGGACACTACGAATACCTCCGCATGCCTTTCGGATTAAAAAACGCCCCGGCTACCTTCCAGCGTTTAATGAACAACGTTCTGAGAGGGCTTATCGGGAAAGAGTTATTCGTGTATCTAGACGACGTGGTTGTATATTCGCGTACACTCGCGGAGCACGAGCAACGACTCGAGACTTTCTTCGAACGCTTACGCAAGCATAACTTAACCCTACAGACGGAAAAAGCCAAGTTCCTAAAAGACAAAGTTATATATCTAGGTCATATAATCGCAGCTGACGGAGTACGTCCTAATCCAGAAAAGATTAAAGCCGTCGCCGAATTCCCCGTTCCTAAAAACCGTAAAAATGTAAAACAATTCTTGGGTCTCGTAAATTATTATCGTCGCTTTATCCCAAATATGGCTAAACGAGCTAAACCCCTTTCAACTTTGACTGGCACTAAAATTCCATTCTATTGGACTGAAAAACATCAGGAAAGCTTCGAAGACCTACGCCAGGCGCTCTGTAAAGAGCCGGTTTTACGTTATCCGAATTACGATGAACCGTTTATTATTACAACCGACGCGTCCGACGTAGCCATCGGGGCAATACTAAGCCAAGGTAAAATAGGCGAAGATCCACCAATAGCGTACGCCTCACAAGTGCTCAATTCTGCTCAAGAAAATTACTCAACTACCGAAAAGGAATGCCTCGCGATAATTTACGCCGTAAAACAATTCCGTACTTATATCTACGGGCGAAAATTCTCCTTAGTGACGGATCACCGGCCACTGCAATGGTTATTCTCGGTAAAAGATCCGATGTCGCGACTCGCTCGATGGAAAATTACACTCGCCGACTACAATTACGAGATCGTCTATAAACCCGGCCGTGTTAACGCGAACGCCGACGCGCTATCCCGAAACCCGGTTTCGCACGCATTCCCGACTATCGAAGAGGAAAACCCACCAAAGGGCGACGATGAAGGGATAGGAACACGCGTACAGGCGCGTCGCCAAGCCATGCCAAGGCCGAACTACGAAGAATCACCGTCGCTTATTGACGATTCCACTGAAGCAGGAGAAATTACTGACGGTATGGAGAGCAGAGCCAACTCTACCGTTCTGGACACAGTCGAAGAACGAACGGGGATGCCCGAATTCTTGGATGAAGATACGGACCGGGAAAAAACCATCCTGGATTCCACTTTCGGAAGCGACGATTCGAGTGTCGGTCCGTTAACCGAGGAAGAAATCACAATCTTGAAGAGTATGGAAAACGAGGACACTCCGGGATTAATACCGTACCGGCAACCCGACCACCACGTTGTCGAAGATTTCGAAGTCCCATTTTCCCCCATGATCGCGGAAGGTCCCTACAAGGGCCAATATACGTACGATGAACTAGCCTTCTTAAAAAGCTTGGACGCGCCGCCCACCTAGACAGAGGCAGGAGGGGAAGACTGCGAACCTACCTTCCGAACCATAAACACTCCGCGGGGCCCAGAAACGGAAATGCGCATTATCACCGGAAAGGGTCTATCCAGAAAAGAAGAGAAAACACCGAATCTCCTCGAGAACGCGAGCCCCCCGAAAACAACGTCCCGAGCAGGCTCAAAGAAAAGAGTGTCATGGGGTATACCTCTGCACAATGAAGCCTTAGGCGTCCCACAATCGACCATGATTTGTCCGGAAGATGAAACCCTGGAGGAACTAACTGATCAATTATCCCCGCAAGAAATTTCTAACCCAAGTCCAGAACCTGACAGAATTAAGATCCCCATTCCACCGGAGCGATTCAGAATAACCCCTGAGTCATACACCGACCCATCAAGTCCTCGTCAAATCACGCGAGAATTACCAGAATATCGCGAAAATACGATAGACTCCTTGAAATACGAAAACCAACTGACGAAATGCAAAATGAAAATCGTAAGAACCACGCTTGCAGCAACTCCAGATAACTATGTTCACTTTATATCATCGGATAGAATACTAACCAGCCCAATTTGTAAAACTCTAAAACCTATAGGACTTCTCGATGAAACAAAATTATTATCCGAAGAATTAACCAGAAATCGCGTCATAATTAGCCATAATGAAGAAGAAAAAATTTTTAGCATCGTGGGAGCGAGCAACTTTTACCACGAAATGAATGAAGCCGACCTGGCATCAGCATTAATGGCGCTCAGGGACGCCGTGGAAAGCGAAAACGTCCGCTCGTTTCATATAGCGGCACATGGCGAAACCCTACACCGATTCGACGCCGAAACGCTCCAACGACATTTGTTAATCGTTTTCAGCCAAACTCCTATCACAATCAAAATTTGCACCGGTGAGGTTCAACAATCACCAAAATTGGAATGGGAAAATATTATCCGCCACTATCATGAAAGCCTGATAGGAGGACACAAGGGAGTGACAAAAACATACCGGCGCATACGTAGCGTTTTTGATTGGCCACATTTACACAGACACGTAGAGGATTACGTGCGAAGTTGCTCTAGCTGCCAAGAACAAAAGCTTATACGAATTAAAACACGGGAACCCATGCTAATTACCGATACGCCTGCACGGCCTTTTGATAAAGTAGCCTTGGACACCGTAGGACCGCTTCCCCCTACCCCTAGTGGAAACCGTCACATACTCACAATGCAATGTCTATTATCTAAATTTTGTATGGCCGTGCCCTTGCCCGACATACGAGCCATCACCGTGGCCGACGCGTTATCGCGTTACTTTATTGCAATCCTCGGTGCACCGCGCGCGATATTAACGGACCGCGGAACGAGCTTCATTAATAACACAATACAGGGAATAGCTCAAACGTTCAGAATTAAACACGTAACCACATCAGGATACCGACCACAGACTAACGGTTCTCTGGAAAGAAGCCATATCGTCTTAACAGAATACCTGAAACATTACTTGGAAAGATACGAAGACTGGGATCTGCTTCTCCCGTTCGCGATGTACTCATATAACACCTCGGTACACGAAGCCACAAAGTTCACACCATACGAGGTGGTTTTCGGACAACTAGCCCGAGATCCGTTTATACCGATGAGCCGTGAAGAATTATTAACGTACCCTACCTACGTACAAAATTTGGTAGAGGGCTTAGACGAAATCCGAAACACTGCGCGATCAAATTTGGACTCAAGCAAATCACGTTCGAAAAATATTTATGACCGTAAAAGTAATCGAGTCACATTCGCGGTAAATGATCTTGTATATGTACAAAAGAAACCTCAACTTCATAAATTCGACCCCCAGTACGTCGGCCCCTGGAAGATAAAAGCAATTACTGAACAAAATAACGCAATATTGGTTACGGACGAGGGTCAACAGCTAATTAAACATTTCGACAAATTAAAACATGCTTATATGAAAGAAAAGCCGCCTTGACGCTAATAGAGCGTATTCTACGTGGTTCCAGCTTAAAACGGACCAGCAGGAGGGCTCATATTGCCAATCCTCATAACCAAGGTCCCACATTCCGAAAATCGGATACCTTTTTCCTCCTTTACCTTACTTATTTTGTATTTTTAGTTTATTGCATTTTTAGTTTATTTACATAGAATAATCAAATTCTTACCCTTCTTCGTAATCTCACCTGTTTTTCGTATTTACAGTAGACAATCCCTTAAAACAATAGACTTCTCCGCGTCAGACTATTCGCAAAACCGTGAATTACAGCCACCATGGACGGACGTGGCCTTCTCCTATTTACGTTCCTATGGACAAGCGCAAGCAGTGACGTCATAGATGGGGACTACAAAATTTCGACGCTAAGCCCTAATCCGGGGCTATATTACGAGAAAATCCGACCAATCCGAGTCTTTCACAAGCAATGGAGATTGGTCACGGGGTTAGGAGTCACCGAAATACTGGCCTCGCGACCGCAAACGCAACCCCAAATCGACAGAATGAAAGCGCTATGTAAAACATACAACTGGACGTCTTGCCCGGCCGACACCCTTAACACGGTCCTGCAACGTAAACTCCGCGACGGTAAACGATATGAAGAATTGCTGCTCAACATATTAGGAAAGCCACAGTTCCCTCGTACCAAGCGATCGGTACCCTTGGGATTCATCGGATCGCTATGTTGTGCCCTGCGTGATGGCTCGCAAGGCTGGTACGGGATTTGGCGATATCGTAAGTTCGGGAGTGAACAAAAGATAGGAATCTACTGGGTGAAGTACACTAAGTTTGATTAAACTCAGAAACTAAGTCTTTATTCAAACTCTAACTAGACTGAGATGTACAAGAGTTATAGCCGTCTTAACAGGTCGAGTGTCAAGTCTAGAATCTGTCTTTAGCGGTATCGGATTGGTTTTTATATCCTTCCTGGGCGTGGTACGCGTTACCATGCCCGGTCGTGGCGATGCGTTCGCATATTGCTGATTTGGTAGATTCGGTCGCTAGCGGCTGTCTTAGCTTGGAAACGTCTCGAATGTTTCGTAACGTAATATAATATGTATAATATTTAGCGGTATGCCTGGCACGTGTACTTGGGCGTTGCCTGGGCATAACAGCTAAGTAAAGCCCTTTTTGGAACCCTGGACAGCGATGATGCGCAATATTACAATCAAGAAATAGATAAGCTATATAAAGATCAAAATCACCTCGCCGAATTACTAGGAAATCAAACTCATATCGTAAAATCGGAATTTCAAGACATACACCAAACGTTAAAAGCTGTAACAGGCACCGTGCGAACTATGGGCGATAGAATTAAGGAAATAGCGTCGGGTACTCTTCAACTAGACGAGCGCGAAACGAAAATAGAATTAGAATTAGCCTTTTCTTCGTGGACGTTTCTAATGACAAGGCACGTGGACGAATATGTAACCGCGTTGATCGTAATTACAGACGCGCTGACGTTCGCGAAACTTGGTATCCTACATCCGGCCGTTCTTTCTCCCAGCAAGCTAGCGCAGACTTACGAACGAATTCGCGAAACTACTCCATATGAATTCCCGCTGACTCCGGAAGAATTGAGTTCCGAACAACTACAAGAGGTGACCAAATTAAACGTATTTTCATCACAAGGCCGAATTATCTTGTCACTCGACATACCTTTATTAGATCAAATTCCCTTCGACCTTTATTACATTCAATCTTGCCCTTCTTTCCAAACTATATCGATCAATGTCTCTACTCCGATAATCATCAAACCAAGAACAGCATATTTAGCAATCAGTCATATCAACTCTCAATACTTCATGGCCGACGAGAACTACATCGAAGGATGCAGAAACCACCCTCGCATGTACATGTGCGAACTTAGCGTACCACTGCAAGATTTGGAAAAGGCACCAAGCTGCGAAACGGATGCCTTATTGAAACCACAAAACATCAAGTGGCCTAGCTGCAACATCCAAGCCCTTCCCGGGAGCCGAACTTTTCTTAAGAAGATGATAACACCCAACACCTGGCTATATTCCGTCAAGGACACCCTGGCACTACAGGTTCGATGCAATAAGCACGCTGCCGGATACGAAGTGCTACAGGGGGCAGGAATATTACAACTAAAAAGGGATTGTGATGCCAAAATCGGAGCCGATCAGATTTGGGCAACCGGTGTTATGACCCAAATCATAACCGATGACACCTGGCGCAACCGACCCCAGCAAACTCAGCAGTACGCGCAATCGACAGAAACGCATACGCTGCAAAGACCCAGATCCACGGGCGAAGACCATTAGGCCTTCCCCCGCGGCCACCAAACCGTGACCTAAAACATTGTATATAAACCCACAACAGATCAATCATGAGGTGACTTGTAAAAGATCAGTACGCGATCACGCCCGTGATCGCCCGTCGCGTCAGTGCAATAAACTTGTTATAACTACGGTGAGTTCTAACTCTTCAACCGGCACGATCCACTACCTCTCGGCTCGACCCGAGATTCCCGTTCCCGGCATATTCACCCGTCCTATCGGAGCCCGAGGAACGATCCGTTCGATGATACTCCCGGAGTGCGGTAAGATTCTGCAAGAGAATCTCCACCCCATCAAACCTCGCAACACCGGTGTGGACACCGAGGAATTAACAACTATCTACAAACCATCGATTGGTATCAACATTTCGGAAATTCTGCCAACTCTCACGGAACATCATGTCAAAATTTTAACCGACTATCAGGAAAAGGAACCCCAGGCAACCCTTCAAGATTCCCATGCGAAAGCAAACGCGATCGCACTGGATGACATTGAAAGACAAGCAAGAGAAATAGCCACCCACCTAATCATCTGGATTGGATACCGTTTTTTGAGGAACCGCCGGAATCGACATCAAGAACCCTTAAGGAAAGAGACAAAAGTTAATATAGAAATGGTACCTACCCGTCCCCCTCCTCAAATAATTTCCAGACCCCGTCCTTTAGCAATTACATCCTTTCCTCCAGATCTACCCGTTATACCATCCTCGAGGACAAGAGACAGAGCCCATGTAGAGCGAGCGAGAAGTTTCGCGGGTTCCGAGCCGTACTTTGAAGTATTCTAGGAAGTACCTTGCTGATAGCAGCAAGAATCCCCGCGCGCTAGCCCTAAGAACCGACCCCCACGAGGCGCACTGCTGCGAAAATTAGATGGTAGGGATACTAGTATATAAGTTAGCAATTAGGCTAAGCGAGTCACAGTCGTTACGAAATCTCACGGACTAAAAACGCAAAATTAGTAAAATGAACGCACCGCGTTTTAACGACTACATACACGAACGCCTCAGCCTCGCGGAGGTAGTCCTCCCTAGGCACCTCCACGCACCATTCGCAAGGAGGCTGTGCGTGAGGGCCAAGAAGGACTTTGACGGAATCGAAGGCCAGGTATGGGTCCACCGGTCAAGGACAACAGAATCCATCTGTGGCATTTGCTGGTGGATGGGGGCCCACAATGTGGTCGTTGAGTACCGCCGCCGTCCCGTGCATTGGCTGACAGAGGAGACGAGGGCGGTGGCCCTGACGAAATGTGCCGTGTGCCGTCAGCGTCATTTGGTGTGGACCACGCCGGAGAATTGTACGGGCTGCATTCGAGCCATCCTCGAGGCGAACCCAAGGTACCTACCGGCGTTTCCGGTGCTCGAGGCGCCCCGGCCCTGGGAGACCGAAACCCGGGAAGACCCCCCGCATCGTCCCCGCCGGCGCGGAATAGGCAAGCGCCACCCCCGAATTAGGTAACTAGTAGATTCTTAAATTCCGAGAAAATTGTAGGCACGCAAAGTGACGTGAATAAGCGATAATTGTTTTCCGTCCGTTTCGTTCGCAGCAGAGAACAGCCGATCCGCAAGCGAGAGGACGACCGCCATCCAATCCAGCGCCGTCCCAACCCCTCCCCCACCCCATATTATTTTATTTACCACATTTATGATACTATTACTATTACATATAGCTTTCTCCCCTTTTGCTTTTATATTATATTAGTCGCTTCAACCCCCTGCCATCACCATTATCATTAGTATTATTATTATTACACTAGCTTCTACCTTTTTTTTGCTATTATATTATTTCCCTAGCTTGACCCCTTTTGCTATTATTATTATTCTTATTATTATATTCATTTTTGATTCTCTGTTCTATATATTAATTTTATGTAACAATATATTTTTTCTCCTAAAGAAGATTTATTTAATCGAAATACCTTGCGCCCTTTTAAATTTAATAGCGTAGCGCTAGTTTTAAGTAGTAAGGTAAATGTACCAATAAGTAGCCGTTTAAGGAAACGGTGACAAAGCATAATGAATATTCTGTATAAAATTAACAATTTAAATGGAAACAAAATATGTGTACGTGTAAATGTACCAATAGATAACCAACCTCTCGCGATTGGCCCAGTGGCCCAACTGTCATGTCCCAGTACCTAGTCATAGATTTCGTACTCTGGGAAAAATGATTTTAAAAACTGATTCTTTGTCTTAAATGGAAAAATCTGTTAAGGAAAATTAAGAAGTACAGAAATATAAAATTATTGTATAAATAAACATAATAAACAGTATAGAAAATAAAAGTATACACATTATATTTATATAACAAGTAATAAAATTTTATTTTATATATACTATTACAATTATATCTGTTTAATTTATTAAAAGTATACTTAATTATTTTTCTTTTTTCGGCTATTAATTTTTTAATTTCATTGTTAAGTTTTTTCTTTTATAATCAAAATACTACCAGCTTTATTACGAATAACGCGTCAGAAATTCACACTTTTTTTCGTAATTTGTCTCGTACGACGTCGATTATGGTCGATTAGCACTTGCAACTCATTTCACCCGAGTTATTCAACACGTGGTTAGTTACTGGGCAAACAAGATTTGTTTGCACCAATAAGTAGCCATGTAAATATTTAAATGAAAAATGTTTTTTATATCCAAATATTTACTTTCTATTTGTTACAAATATTTTCAAGATTCTAAAACCCTTTTATCTATCTAAAAAACTATTATCCTATAATAATTATGCTCTTAACAAGAAGCACGCTTTTCTTAGCCATATCCTAAAGAATGTCTGAAAACGCGTCATATCTCTGGCCTGGAGACTTTAAAATGGTATTTCTAAATATCTAGACAATAAAACAAGACGAGATAACCTCAGATATCAAACTGAACAATGAAATAATGTAAATTATACCATACATGCATTTTATCTTACGTGCATAGTTTAATATTATTAATATTTCAACAGATGGTTAGGTATTGGTACATGGCTCGTTATTGGTACATTTACCTTAAACCGGAAAAACACGCAGGACAGCTTCGCACGAACGAAGCAGCCTCGCGAGGCCGTTTCGTGTCTAAGGGGGGAGGTGTTACGTGGGCCCTTTAGGTCCATCCGTCCTCGTTGTCCTCGCGTATTTTTCCGGCGGCGATTCAGCGGAATCGCCTCGCGCGTGCCGGTCACGTTGTCGAAGAACGTGAAGCGACACGCGGAGCGTCAACGTGACCGTCGCCGGCCCGGGCCACAGAACCTTCGCGAGCCAAACAACTGCCGACGGGGCAGTTTCCCCCATCGTGCGAAATCGTCCGACGAGCGGCCCGCGATGCGAAAAGTAAAGGAGTCAATTTTTGGATTCCGTTGAGAACGGACTAGCGAACGTGCTACGCAGGGCAAACTTCGAATCGCGCTCGGCCGATCAGGTTAGGCGAAGTGTGCCTCCATCCGACGTACCGAGAAACGGCCTAGTCGGGAGGGCACTTACGCGCCGATACGGACCACCGCGATTCGGGGGAAACTCCGTAGTATCGAAGTTAGGCGTTTTCAAGAATCCATCGTAATCAATCGAGGGAAACCGTCCCTATCAAAGAACCGCGTCTTCGACTTTACGCGATTACAAACACAGAATCGCGCTCGGCCACGATTATCCGCCGTGGCGTAACTCCATCCGACGTACAGTGAACGGCATAGCCGGGAGAGCAACCACGCGCGTGTACGTGCAAACGCGAACGCGACAGATTGTAACGCGAGCGACCGACGATAGACGCGCGAGTTCGTCAAACCCCGAGTGCCAGCGAAGAGGACGACCGCGACCTACGGCGTTCGAGCGGCACGCGAGCGAGGCGATAACGACAAGGCGAATCACCCTGTAAGCTAAGACCTGCGAGCGACAGCTGAGACGAAGCGCCGTCTCAAGGTAGGACAGTTGTATGTAACAATATATATTCTCTATTGTTTTTCCTTTATATTATATCCGTTGTATTCTTTGGTTTAACCCCTTTTTCACCTTCCTCTTCCCCCGCGAGTATAGTCAAGGCGTGCTTTAGCACCTTGATAGAGCAAGAACCCGGTGAGTCACACTAACCGCTCGGGGTGGTTCACAAAAGTCCCTTCAGGACGTAACAAAAGTTACGAATAAAAAAGTGTTATTCGAAAATAAAAATAGAAAACTTATTCCATGTGGCGAATAACGGTATTCTTCATTTGTTATTCGAAATTACATTAGTCTAACTCCGTTTCAGCTAATGATGATGCTTTTGCATCTTCTGTGAAAATTGTAGAAGCACCTGAACCAAGTGTTGTTATCGAATACAACAACACTCCTACAACCAGCAAAGAAATACGTAAGTCAAAATTAATATGAAACACATATTAAACTTAACTGAATATATTACTACAGGGCAAACATACAGATTATCTATTGAGATATTAAAAATCGTATACAATTTTAATATTTAAAGGCAAATCAAACCAATATCACACAATCTAATTTGCACAAATATCTGGCACAAATATATGTGCATATAGCAGTGAACATTACTTTTCATTGCAGTTAATCAAGAGAATTGTGCCCCTGGATTAAGTAAACCAAGAAAGAAAACGGCAAACAAGAAAAGATGCGAATCTCCAGAAGTGCATGACCACATTCGTCACGATCATCGCTACGACAACACCCCACGGAGCATGAAATACACAATAAATAATCTGCGGAAAAGGCTGGTCTCCATGGGAAAAGAAAAGAAAAGATTACAAGAACGAGTAACTCGTTTAAAACGGAAGGTAAATACCTTACAGGATATTGTACGGGAATTGAAACGACAGAAATTGCTGCCGGAGTCTGCGTATCACTCACTGTCTGTGCAGGCAGACGTGTCGTTACAACTTTTTAACCGCATGATTAAAAATATTCCGTGGAGGTTACCTAACGGACGGGTGTTCCGGGTGACCGAGAGAGTGAGACAAGGTGAACTGGGTAGACTTGCTTTATTACGTCGTATATACAAAAGAGCCCGGCCAGGTCTGCGCTGGCTAACAGTGTCAAAGCGGCTTATCCTACGACTAAAACTAACGACGGGTCGCGGTTCGGTCGCGGCGGAGTGCGGACGGCGCGTCACGGTCGCGTTCGCGATCTCGGAGCGTTTCGGCGGCAGAGGGGGGAGGAGTAGGGTTGGCCTCACAGGTGCCCTGGCTGTTGACTCCACCAAGAGCCCTGACCGGGAAGTCTTGCGTCCGTTCGCCCAGTGGGTATAACCCGCGGGAGATACGGAGACTATGGGATGTCCTCTGGGACAGACGGAGTCTGACCCTAAGATTGACGGCGGATATCGGCCTTCGTCTAGAGATCGGCGAACTCGCGTTTCTCTAGGAACCGTGGCGGTATGGAAGTCCAAAAATTCGCAGTGATACAGCTTGTTTTCACAAGTGATCACCGGGAGAGTTCTGACCGTTTGCCTGTAACGCTCGTGGCAGACTCTGCCATCTCGCGGCCGCGCTCGGCAACGGCGGGCTACGCCAGGCGCGCGTGGTGGGGGAAAGATTCGCGTCCCACCGTAACTAACTCGTTACATCTCCCCCTCCCTTCGGAGGACGCGAACTTCCTCTCGGTGCTGGTGGCGGAAACCGGAGGTCCTCCACGATCCGCGGCTTCGGCCTCTCCTTTCCTGGCGCTCCCGGTGGCGGGAGCCGACTGCGTTCCACCGCTTCCAGGATGGCCAACTTCATCACGGCTGTTGGTCGGGGAGGTGGCCGTGTCTTCTGCGGTGGTCCCCGGGCCGGTGGCGGAGGGCCTCCAAAGTCCAATTTCCTTCTTGCGGCCGGGGCGGTTGGTCTGGTCGTGGTCTCCCTTGGTTTTACCCGGCACTCCAACGGGCGGACCGTGTTCTCCCGCTTTAGTGGCACTGCCGTCGCCCTCGCCGCCTCGTGCACTATCCTTGCTCTCGGCATGTTGCCTTGTAGCTTTCCCAGTCGCTTCTGTCGGCTCGCATCCTTCCACGGTCTTATCAGCAACCCCGCGATAATTTCGCCAGCGCGAATCCTGTAGTTCGGGGCTTATCACCGTGGCCCTCTGTTGGCTACGTTCGGTGGTCGCGGTTGAGTGCACGAGTCCTGCTACGGTGAGGTCCTCGTCGGTGTCTACGCCGGTGTGAGACATCCTCGTGCGGGGACCCGCGGTGGGGGAATCCTCCTCCCCACCCTCACAGGGCTTGAGGTCCTGGAGGTGGACTCTTCTGGTTTTCCGTCCGCACCGTAATACAACTAGATTCGGCCCGATGTACTCGCGTACTTGGTGCGGACCGGAATATTTGGGTGCCAGTTTCGCCGCGAAATTCTTCTCGGCGAAGGACAACGGATGTTCCCGTAGCATGACGGCGTCCCCGATGCGGGGCCGCCAATCCCGTCTCCGCAAATTATAAGCCTTCTTTTGCGTTTCTGTGGCTTGGGCTTGCGCATGGCGGGCGAGGCGGATCGCTTCTTGTAGGCGATCCAACTCCCCGGATCGTGCCGCGTACTGCTCCGGGCCGTTTTCCTCCACGATGTCCGTCGTCGGCTGGTGGAGTGCCCCGGGGGTGGCCGGTTCCCTCCCATAGTTAAGGAATGCCGGTGAATATCCCGTGGAGTCGTGGCGAGCGGAGTTGTATGCAAACCCTATTTCGGGCAGCCATTTGTCCCACTCCCGGTGGTTCCCGTTAATTACTTGCGCGATCATGGTTTTTATGACCCGGTTTACTCGTTCTACGGGATTGCATTGGGGAGTGTACGGGGGTGTTTTACGGTGTTCAATCCCGTACCCCCGGAGCATCTCGGTGAAATCTCGGCTTATGAACTGTTTCCCGTTGTCCGAGATGACGCGTCTAGGGCACCCGAAGCGGAGCACCACCCTTTCCCTGAAGGCTCTGGTAACGGCTGGGGCGGTGGCTCGTCTGAGTGGCTGTAGTTCGACCCACTTGCTGAACTTGTCCTGCATCACGGCCAAAATCGTGAAACCTTGAGTTGACCGTGGCAGGGGTCCCACTAGATCGATAGCCACTACGTCCCAGGGGTTTGCTGATGGCGTCGTCTGCATGCCGCCCGCGGGAGCCTGTTGACTCACCTTGTGTTCTCGACACTTCTGGCACCGTTGGATGTATCGGCGTGCCTCGCGGACCATTCCTGGCCAAAAATATTTTTGTGTCAGTCGGTCGGCGGTCTTGCTGATACCCAGATGTCCCGCGGTGGGCGCGTCGTGTGTTTCCCGAAGTACTGTTTCCCGGAGAGGTTGAGGAACGCACGTCCTCCACTCTTCTCCGGACCGGGGCCCGTGGGTGTTGGAAATGTGGCGGTATAGGCGTCCCTTGATGATTCGGTATTCCGGGTACCGGTGTGGCTCCTTCTCGGTGGCGGCCTTCATTCGGTCGCACCACGCGCATCCGGACGGTGGGTCGAGACTGTCCACCTCCTCTGCTGGTGGGGAGGGGTCGCCTTCTGGCTGCCGGGAGAGGGCGTCCGCGACGACATTGGACTCTCCTCGGCGGTACTGGATGACGAAGTCATACTGCTGGAGTTCGAGGCCCCATCGGGCCAGGCGGCCGGAAGGGTTGTCCATCGACTGCAACCACTTGAGGGACTGGTGGTCGGTAAGCACGGTGAATCGGTATCCCTCTAAATATGGCCGCATTTTCCGAATGCCCCATACCACCGCGAGGCATTCCTTCTCCGTCACGGAGTAATTTCGTTCCGCGGCGTTGAGCGTACGACTTGCGTAGGCTATGACCCTCTCTTCTCCGTTCACTTCCTGCGTGAGTACGGCCCCGAGCCCCTCGTTGCTGGCGTCCGTCTGGAGAATGAAGGGCTGGTTAAAATCCGGACATGTCAGGATAGGGGCGGTGGCTAGCTGCTGACGGAGGGCGTCAAACGCTGCTGCTTCTTCCGGGCCCCAGTTCCACTTCTGTTTCTTCTGCAGCAGTCGTGTGAGTGGGGCGGCTAAGTCGGCGAATCTGGGAATGTATCGTCGGTACCAGGATACCATCTCTAGGAACCTTTGGAGTTCCTTTATCGTGGTTGGTGGGGGTATCTGGGCGATGGCTCGTACCTTTTCGGGGTCGGTGGCCACGCCTTCGCTTGTTATTGTGTGCCCGAGGTACTGCAATTCGGTGCGGCAGAACTGGCATTTGTCCATGTTGAGTTTGAGTCCTGCCGCCCGTAGCCGCTGGAGGACCTCTCGCAGGTTCTCGAGATGCTCTTCGAAGGTTGCTCCGAGTACGATGATGTCGTCCAAATATGCGAACGCTCGGGGTTCCAATTCAGGTCCGATGACCTGGTCCAACAGGCGCTGGAAGGTGGCCGGGGCGGAGTTTAGTCCGAAGGGCATGACTTTAAATTGAAATAGTCCCCTCCCCGGTACCGTGAAAGCGGTGATTGGGCGGCTGTCGGACTCCAGGGGCACTTGCCAGTACCCGTTGGCCAGATCCAATGTGGAGATATACCGGGCGCCTCGCAATTTCTCTAGCGTGGCCTGAACTTGGGGCAAAGGGTACGCGTCCTTTTCCGTGACTTCGTTTACTCGGCGGAAGTCAATGCAAAACCGTTTTTTCCCATTCTTCTTTGTGAGGATGACGACCGGCGAGCTCCACAGACTGGAAGACGGCTCGATTATTCCCTCCGTGAGCATGCGAGTCACTTCCTCGTCTATAATTGCTTGCATTGCGGGGTTACGTGGCGTGTACCGATGTTTTATGGGTTCGGTCCCGGCCTTCAATGTTGCAGTTCGCTGGTGAGAAATGCCCCGAGGCGGAGTGCTTGCTCCGGGGTGCATTCCTGGAGGCCGGGGGGAGGTTCAATGGTGGCGGCCTCATCCGTTGGGCTCCATAGCATGCCCCGCAGCTGTATTGTTAGGCCCAGAGCTTGGAGAGCGTCGATTCCCAGTATTACTTCCTGTGTCAGACTGGGGAGGACCCCACACGTAATAGCCAGGGCGCAATCTGCGACGACCATTCTTACTAGCATCTCGCCGTTTAGTGCCGCAGTGGCGCCGTTGGCGACTTGAACCCACCGATCGGTGTGGGTGATTTCGTCGCCGTTTTGTTTGCACCAGTCCGCTACCTCTTGATTAATATATGTCAGTGAGGCGCCCGTGTCTAGCAGGTCCTGGAACTCCCTGCCGTAAAAATTTACGGGCAAATGCGGGCGGCTATCGATGGTTGGGGTTGCTGAGGCCGTTGGGGTGGTGGGGTCCGGTCGGGGCCTTGTCCGCCGGACCTGTTGTCGTTTCCCGTCGCCGGGGCGCAGTCGCATTCTCGGCTGAGCCGGCCTTCGGTGCCGCAGCGGCTGCAGAATCGCCGCCCTGGCCGGCGGCAGTCTCGGCGAAAGTGGCCAGCAGCACTGGTCCCGGTTGTATCGGCTACCTACCTCGGCTACGCTAGGCGTCGGATTGTCCGGCTGGACTGGGGCGCGGTTGGGTTCCTCGGCGCACAGTGCTTCGTAGTCGGCGGCCAGACCGAGTAGTCCGGAGAGCGAACTGAAGTCCGCTCGCTTAATGTAGTGGCGGTACTCTGTCCGCAGATTGTAGTATAACCAAACCAGCTGGGTGGCGGCGGACATTTGGCCGTGGCGGCGCATCAGCGTCCGGAGGGCGGTGGCGAAATCCCGAGCCTTTTCGTCGGGGCGTTGGCGCCTCTGGTGGATGGCCATTTCTAATTCGTGTTGTCGTCGTCTCGGCAAGTAGGTTTGCCGGAAGGCTTCCGGAAATGCCTCCCAGGTGGGGAGATCTGCCTTTTCGTTCCGGAACCATTGCAGGGCCGAGCCTTTTAGGATCCCCGGGAGACAGCGTAGGATCTGGTCCGGCGTGACCTCGTAGCTGTCTCGTAGTTCCTCGAGTTGATCAAGGAAGTCCTCTGCTCCTTTCCCGCCATCATAATGGCCGCCCCACCGCCGTACTCGCTCCATTACGTGGTAGGTGTCGGTGGAGGCGCCGGTTTGCGGCGTTTGCTGGTGTTCGGGCGCCGGGGAGAAGCTTAGTAGGGGTACGGTCAACGATGTTCCCTCGTTGGCATTCGGTTCGATGCTGATGGTGACGTCCCCTCCGGTGCCACTCCGGTCCATGGTTCTGAGGTGGGCTACTACCCGAGCTCGTAGGGTGTCGAGATCCCCCGAAGGATCGATTCCCCGCAGTTTGGCCCACTCCGTGAGTTTGGCTTTCGATAGCCCGTATACCCAGGTAACCTTGGTCATTCGCTCGGAAAAACTCTATAGATAGTCCCTGTTTGGGCGCCAAATGTAACCTTGTTCCGTGGAGGTTACCTAACGGACGGGTGTTCCGGGTGACCGAGAGAGTGAGACAAGGTGAACTGGGTAGACTTGCTTTATTACGTCGTATATACAAAAGAGCCCGGCCAGGTCTGCGCTGGCTAACAGTGTCAAAGCGGCTTATCCTACGACTAAAACTAACGACGGGTCGCGGTTCGGTCGCGGCGGAGTGCGGACGGCGCGTCACGGTCGCGTTCGCGATCTCGGAGCGTTTCGGCGGCAGAGGGGGGAGGAGTGGGGTTGGCCTCACAGGCAGTGTGACCAACCAGCAAAAATATTTTGTACTAACTTGGACAGGAAAAACGTACTAGATCTGAAAAAAAATACTAAATTTTTATTTGTTTTCGTTTCACTCTGTTTCGGGCATTTTGCGATATTACTGCCTTATTATCATTGATGAACTCAATGTAAAACTGCTAAATTAATACATGTACGATAAATTGAAGTGAAAATTGTCAAAACTAAAAATTATTTTATATGCTATTTACCTACAGGAATACAGGGATTCTCACTCACAAGAAAAACACTGGATATATGTATTTATTTCTTTTTTATTATTAAATGAGCAGATTTTGCTAAATTAATTAATTCTTCGGAAATATTAAAATCCATAGCTGATGAATGTTTTAATTTTTCTTTCGTCAAGAGGAGTCCATTCATGGAGGAAGATTGTAATTGATTCCTCAGTTTGTTCTTATTTATTGTTACTGCTGAAAATATTCTTTCAGTTGCTGCTGATGAATGAGGGAGACACAGTACAGCTTTAACTAATGTTGTTAAATTAGGAAACATTTGTTCTCCTACAGCATTTTTCATTTCAAAAACTTTATTCCAAAATACCATGAATTTTTCATCTTCTTTCAATGTTTCTAGAGTCTTTAATAGGTGCCATTCTTTATCGAGCTCTTCATAACTATTTTCTTCAATCACATTAGGAAAATTTACAGCAAGTGGCATTATACTGGAAAAGCAGTCTGATTTGCACATTTCAGGATTTAGCATCGTTAAACTTTTTAAAACAGGATCTACGAAATTTATTCGTTTGAAAACTTGGTTGCAGAACTCAACATAAAAGGACAAACATTTCACCTTAAAGTGTCTTATGTCTCCTTCTGGAACTACATTCTTATCTAAACTCAGTAAAAGAGCGTTCACTCTCGCTCCTAGATAAACATTTTCTATGTCCATAAACTGACCATTGTTGGATGGATTTATTTTTTCAATTGGTGTAGTTGTAACATATTGAGATTTCATGAAATATTTCATGATCATTTTCATTTTATCTCCTACCGATGAAAGTAGTCGATGAAGGCGGTATTCAGTGCCTTGATAATCTAGATTTAGACTTACTACTGTTGGTAGGATGAATGCTAAGAAGAGAAAATATGCCTTAATTAGGGGATTTTGTAATGCAGTTGCAATTACTTTGGCTTGCTCAAGTTTATCTTCTACTGCGTTCAACTGAAAGTATGAAAGCAAAGCACTCCATTGTTCTACTATTCTTTGCACAACATCATGCATCGACAGCCAACGAGTTTTACCCAACCTCAGCAAATTATGTGGTTTTAAGTTTAATAGTTCCTGAATTTCTTTAAATTCGGCTAATCTTTTCGGTTTCTTTTGTATGAAATTGTAAATATCTGCACATAGTTCTTCTAATGAATTTGATAGTTTTTTACATGCTTCAGCTACACATAAATTAAAGCTGTGACATATGCATCTAGCGACATATAAATGTTTATTTAATGCCTTAAGGCGAGCCTGAATGCCAGTATGTTGTCCCATCATAACTGAAGCATTGTCAGCAGCAAAGCCCAATAACTTTGGAAGAGGCACCTCCAGCTGGTTTAATAAATCTATAACAGCTTCAAACAAAGCTGAACTTTTTGCATCACTAACATCTAAGATATTTAAAAACGAATCCTCTATGGATTTTGTAGAATCATCATAATAACGAACGACAACCGCTAGAGCTTTATTTGCTGTAATGTCAGTTGACTCATCAATGAGTAAAGAAAAATAAGTAGTTTGAAGTTTTTTTGCGATTTCATTGAGTGACTCTACGGCCAAAGCATTTTGTATAATATAGGTACATTTAGTGCGTCCACACTGTATTTTTTTAGAAATTTCGCTATCAGGGGTAATTGTTTTTATCAGATTTGGAAGAGTATCCATAAGCCTCAAAGGCAGATTATGTTCAGCAATGTATGCACATAATCTTAATTCTGCCACTTTATTTTGTTTCTCCGACTGGTTTTCGGAATTGATTTTAAACAATGACATAATAGCTGGCGTCTTTCTTTTAAATTCTACATTCTGCTTGTGTTTTGAGGTGGTCGCATGACGAATCATTAGACTTTTGCTACCATTAATGCTTAGATCACAAAATTTACAATAAGCAGTGTGTCCTTTACTTTTACCAGAACTGATCCAAGATTTAAGAATGGGATCTCCCAACCATTCTTCTTTGAATTTTTGCTTATATGATTTTTTCATTATTTTAGAAGAACTTTGTGTATCTGAATCTGAATTAGAATCATACCTAGTATCACCTTCCCTTTTACGCGAATTGCCTTTATTAATAGCGGACTTGTCCATCTTCAAAGGGAAAATATAAATAATATTCTTGATAATATTTGTGACACCTTCAAATCAAACTGCGACTGAGTCCTGCGAGCACTGAATCAGGGAGTCGGGGAATCACCAATCAGCGATGCCAGGAAACAGTCTACCAACCTTGGCGTCGATTGGTTTGGAGCCAACACCTATCTTGGCGTGGCATATTCCCCGTCGACTACGGTAGATTATTTTCTGGCATTGCTGTCACCAACCAAATATACCGTTACTGTTGTGGGTGTTCTCCCCTTCTACCACGCGAAGGAAATTGACGAGAAATTCTGTTCGGAAGGAAGAAAGTACTAGATCTGTTGTTGAACGTACTAGAACACTATAAATTTATAAAAAGTACTAGATCTAGTACGAAAGTACTAGCATTGGCAACGCTGCTCACAGATGCCCTGGCTGTTGACTCCACCAAGAGCCCTGACCGGGAAGTCTTGCGTCCGTTCGTCCAGTGGGTATAACCCGCGGGAGATACGGAGACTATGGGATGTCCTCTGGGACAGACGGAGTCTGACCCTAAGATTGACGGCGGATATCGGGCCTGCGTCTAGAGATCGGCGAACTCGCGTTTCTCTAGGAGCCGTGGAGGTATGGAAGTCCAAAAATTCGCAGTGATACAGCTTGTTTTCACAAGTGATCACCGGGAGAGTTCTGACCGTTTGCCTGTAACGCTCGTGGCAGACTCTGCCTGACGGGCCCGTCGCGCTGGCCTATATTGGGCGTCGCGGCAACTTCGCCAGCGAGCACGCCGCTCGGCGCGTGGCCATCTCGCGGCCGCGCTCGGCAGCGGCGGGCTACGCCAGGCGCGCGTGGTGGGGGAAAGATTCGCGTCCCACCGTAACTAACTCGTTACAAATAGGAAGAATAGGAATAAAATTACGCGAGAAAAATATCCTCCTGCTCCTCGGGCGTTTGCCTTGACGGTACACTTTTATTCGCCAAAGGCATATTTATACATCAGAAAAACATTTGACTTGGCACTGCCTCATCCTGACGTACTCAGAACATGGTACAGCAGCGTATCAGCTGAGCCAGGCTTTACAGGGGAGTCATTCTTTACTCTCAAAACTAAATCCGAACAGCTGAAGGAGAAAGGAGAAAAGTTGCTATGCGCATTAATAATGGATGAGATGGGAATTAAAAAAGGGTACCAGCGTGGTAGGGATGGGAAAATGCGAGGACATGTAGATTTTGGGGCGGGAATAAGCAATGGCGATGACTTGTTAGAAGCCAAGAATGCCTTAGTTGTAATGGTTGTGATGCTAAAGGAGCATTACAAAGTGCCAATTGGCTATTTTTTAGTCGACACAATGACCGCGGAAACTAAAGCAAATATTATTCGTGAAGCGTTAATTCGATTAAAAGAGTCAGGTGTGACTATATCCTCGCTGACCATAGATGGTCCTAGCGATCACTTCGCTATGGTGCAGAAATTAGGAGCTTGTATGCGTCCACGCACTCATGGGGTGGAAACGAATATATTTCATCTATTTAGAACACATTTCCCTCATCCGGTGGTTGGTGAGCCACATGTTAATGTTGTTTTCGACCCAAGTCATATGTTGAAAAACATTCGGAATTGCTTGGGAGAATATAAAGTTCTGTTAGACGCTAAAAGAAATAAAATCGAATGGCGCTACATAGAAAAATTAGCGATATTGCAAGAAAGCGAAGGGTTGCGCTTAGCTAACAGATTACACTCGCAACACATTCAATACCGTAAGATGGTGATGAAGGTCACGTTGGCAGCACAAACACTCAGTGCTAGTGTGGCGGATGCTATTGAATTTTGCAGAAAGGTTTTGAAACTTTCAGAGTTTCAAGGAAGCGAAGCCACAGTTCGCTTTATACGGGCCATCGACAAAATATTTGACTTTTTAAATGTAAGGAATCCTTGGGGGCGTCATCAGAAAACTCCATTGAGGCGAGAAAATGAAAGTATATGGCGCCATAAAATAATAGAAGAAATTACATATTTAGCAAGTATTAGAGAAGAAAATGGGAAAAGTATATTTTTATCCAGACGTAAAGCTGGATTCGTAGGTTTTTTTACAGCAGTTGTATCCGTTTTTAATATTTTTGATACATATGTAAAAGCAGTTGATTCGAAAATTACGTTTTTACTGACGTATAAGTTATCTCAAGACCACATAGAATTATTCTTTGCCGCTATTAGAAACAGAAGCGGCTGGTGTCCGAACCCTACTGCTTCGCAGTTCATTTCTGCGTACAAGCGTTTACTAGTACATCACGAGGTTTCAATAGATTCAGGTAATGCAATGCCTCAGGATAAGACGATAATTCTGAATGTTTCTTCTCGCGAAAGAAAGAAGAAACAAACTGTGCAGAGATACGACATGAATGTGTATGATGAGGTACACAATTCAATGGTCGTAGAAAAATATGGATTCAATGAGTGTACAATTAATGATAATAATAGTATTTCCCAACTCTCTGAGTTTTTAAATTTTTCATGGGCACAGTCAGCGCACATTAGCGAATTTTCGCTCCAATGTGTCGGGTATATTACTGGTTGGGTTATTCTGACAATAAAAAAACAAAAGAAGATAAGATGTTTAGAATGCAACTTAGCATGCGAGGAAAACAATCCACAATTCAGCTGCTTATATTGCAGCAGTTACGCGTGGCTATCTGGTAATTCCTTCTCAAAGTGCCATACGTATTTGCACCATAGTAGAATCGCTGTTCCGAAAAGCCATAAATACAAATTGTGGTAAACCACCGACCGAACAAAATTTCCCGGCTGTTTTAGCCGCCAAAGTGTTTTAGCAGGCGGTCGAGACGCATGACATATTTGTTGAACTTGAGGATCACAATGTACAAATGTTAAGTGCTGAAGAATTCATTATTCATGCGCATCAACTTACTAAAACAATAATTATTTGTTATATTGAATTACGCATGTATGCTGAAACAAAAAAACACGCTCTTAGAGTAACAGGAAAAAATCTGAGACACTTTTTAACAAGGTCCATAATTTGGGCACACCAGTGAAACCATTATACTTTTTGTGTATATATTTCCACGATTATATATAATTATATTTTATATAGGTTTATATATGCACTTATATTTTATATAGAATATTTATGCATTTAAAGCATATGTGCATGCGTTAGATTTAACCTGTAACACAACACTGTAAAGGTATTCGTTCACGATGATTTTTTCTGTAATAAGTGTCATAACAGTTAAAACTAGTTGTTGAGTAGAGAAAAAGATCGTATTAAAAAAAGACAGTGTTCTACAAAATGTTACTGTTGTGATAGTAAATGTCACCGTGAACGAGCACCTTATAACTGTAACAAAAGATACATTGCGCATGTTTGTAATATTGTGGCTTGGACAAATAGAAATAATGGCGAATTCGAACTCCTGCACTGAGTGCGCACCGCAGTACAGTGCTGGAATCAATTGCGTGCAGTCACTGTGAGAGTGAGTGAGAGGTGAGAGCGGATACAAGCAATCGACTCCAGCACTGTACTGCGGTGCGCACTCAATGCAAGGGTCCGAATTCGCCATAAGTTATCTTCAGATCTCATACTGTACAGTATCTGTAAGAAAAACTGCTATTCTACTTCATTTATTTTTTGGCTGTTTGCATGGACTGTGGTTGTCATTTGTGGAATTTGTGTTACACTGTATAAAAACTGTTATATCATGTATCATAGGCCAAATTGATTGACTCTACTTGAAACAATTTTTTTTTACAGTTCAGTGCTACCACGATCTATAGATGCTTAACTCTTTATATCTAAAATAAATTTGCTTGTAGAGGTAATCTATTTGGCAAACGTGCGTCTCGTTTGATTCTCTGCTTGATTTCTTCAGAATGATTATCTTTATTCTCTTCATATTTTTTATTGTTTCAAGGCAGCATATTCTTCACACTTCACTTTTACTGTATGTAATTCTTCAACCTTGGTTTTTGACATATTTGTGCGGTAATCCATTGTTCCCTATATAACGCATGGTTCTTGCTTTAATGTACAAATAAATATTACAAATTTAATAAAAATTGAAAGTTCTCCTTCTTTCGTAGATTTCTTTCCAAGATTTTATTATCAAGAATAGTACGAATGTGGACCTATACTTCATTCCAACTGAATAACCACGATTGATTTTAAATTACGTGCATTTGCAACATCATCAGCGTCGCTCGAAGAGTGTAAATGAAATTGCAGCAAGATTTAATGCTAAAATTGAATTTGAATATTTTTCACAGTTTAGATACTAAGTACGTGTAAATCAATTGTTTATATCTGTGAAATTATATTGTACTAGCTTTGTTACCCGGCTTCGCCCGAAAGAGCGAAAGGTGACGAATGAGTCGCGCGCCGTTGCCGTCTGCTACGCAAGAAAGATATTCTGTCTCGTTTCGCCTTTCACGTACCTGTGCCCTGTCTCTCTCTCTCTCGCGCGCCATCGGCGGCTTGGAATTGTAGGTTATTCGTCTATTTTAGCTAATAACTCGAGAAAGGAAGGACGTAGCGAGCTGAAAATAGTCACATTTATCTGGATTAGCTAGGCATAATGAGCCGCGACACCTTTCGCGATAGTATAAGATTAACTTTCTTTAATTGTGTAGTGAACTATTTCACTAATTTTTAGAAATTAAAATAGTTTTATTATATACGAAAATGGTATACAGAGTTTACAGTTTGCTACGACAGTCAAGACGGTTGACCGCCTTTGTTGTGCCCAGGCAACGCCCAAGCCCACGTGTTAGACATATTACACATATTATATTACGTTATATAAACGTTCGAGATGTTTCGAAGCTAAGACGGCTAGCGACCAATCTTACAATGTCAGCAACACGTGAACGCCTCGCTGCGACCGAGCATAGTAACGCGTACCACGCCCAAGAAGGATATAAAACCAATGCGATTCCAAAAAGAGGAGGATTCTAGACTTGACACTCGACCTGTTAACACGGCTGACACTTCTGTAACCCTCAGTCTAGTATTAATTAGTCTCTGAATAAAGACTTAGTCTCTAAATTTAACCAACTTGGTGTAGTTCACCCAGTAGATCCTAATCTTTTGTTCACTCCCGAACCTACGATATCACCAAATCCCGTACCAGCCTTGCGAGCCATCACGCAGGGCACAACAAATTGGTGGCAGCGGTGGGATTGTGCATCGTAAAAAATTTTATCGAGCCTTGACGCAACCGATTGATCAACGTCGACAGAGGTTGAACTACCTCCGACAATATTATTTGATCATCGCAATCGAACAGGCTAAAACTGGCAATCGTCTCTACCGAGGTAGTACAGAGGACCGAGGAACGGCCTTTGGGAGAACCGTTCGACGCAGTCCGAACGCCGACGAGCCTAGTGACGAGTAAAATCCGCCTGAGAGTGAACGGGTGAATTGACCATTTGACTAACACCAAACCCATCTTCGAGGACGTCGCAAATCCGAGGACCAGGACGCACGAGAAGTACTTTGGGGACCGAGGAACGAGTCGAAGCCGCACCTGAAGGACGGACGGAGAGCCGTGCGAAGGAAGCAGCCGTCGGAGCACGCAGTGAACAGCTGTACGGATCGACCTTGCTGGATCCGATTCGTCTCTTATCACCATCTACGGTTCACGGACGAGAGGACGCCTGACCGAGCCGTCGACATGTGGAAAAGAGTAGCGTTGTGAGTAACCGAATACCGTGAAACTAATTATTGTAAACCAGAGTCCTATCAAAATATAGAAACGGTACATGCATGTCTATAGAAGACGAACGCGCAAATCAATTCAAACTTCCGGGTCAGAAAAGCTTGTCAAGATCATTCGAATCATTTTTTGATAAAAAACTAACCTTCATACGAGAGGAACTAGATCTCCTACCTTCTATAGACTATTCACGACCGTCTCGCCGAACACGACGACCGTCGCCGTTACGATTAAGCGTTAAGAAAAACGACGATTCAAGTGCCGAATCGTCCCCAGAAAACTTTGTAACGCCGAATAGAGAATTCCCGATAGTGCTAGCGGACTTTAGCTTGTTAGATATAGAAGAGACAGAAGATAGAAAAATGTCACTAAATGCTGGAAGCAGCCTCTTGGTTCCACTACCGGACGTAAAAAGATTATCCACCGCGCTGTCGTTAGTAGATAAATTCATAGGAAAATCGTCGGACGAGCTAGCAGAATTTCTGAAGTCTTATACAAGTGCCGCAGAATTTGTGCCCGAGAATGACCTGCCAAGATTCTTGAAAACGGTAATAGGTACGAAAATTAAAGGCAAAGCAGCCAAGGTACTAGAGTACAAAGAAGTAGATACTTTTGATAAATTAAAAGACATCCTAACTTCCTTATTCGTAGACAAAAGGTCCATAGGAGCAGTTGGGGCAGAATTCCATGCCTGCCACCAACGAGAAGGCGAAAGCGTAAAATTATTCGCGTGTAGAGTAGAAGAATTAGCTGGAGAACTATCTGAATTATCGGTAAAACCAGGGAACAGCGATGAAGTAAATAACGCGTTAACAGAATCAGTACAAGAGCGCGCCCTAGACGTTTTCACCCTCGGGTTAAATGTAAAACTGAGAACGATCATAAGGTCTCGTAACTATGCAACGTTGAACGCAGCAATAGCCGCCGCTATAGAAGAGGAACAAGCGATGGGTTTAAACACCTCGCGAAATTACAGGAAATTCGGTAATCACCCCAAGGGAAGGGAAGGATCAAACGTACCGCGCTGTGATCGATGTAATAAATTGGGACATTTAGCAAGAAATTGCTATACGCGATTAAGTATGCCTCGAGAAAACTCCCCGACGCAACAGACCACAGTAAAAAGGGAAGTTCAGCGCGTCACCATGGTCTGCCATTACTGTAAAAAACCGGGACATCTAATCAAAGAATGCAGAGCTAGGGAAAGAGCAAACGGACGAGACTACAGACCGCGCTATACGAATACGAATTACAGACGCGAAGATACCAGACAGAATTTTAATAGAACTCCGGGTCGAGAACCATCTAACGAAAATCAAAATTCCCCTATCACGAGCCGCGGGACAGCCGATGACAGACAAACAAACGCAGGATCTAGGGTAGAATCGTACCGAGCAAATATGGTAGTGACATCCCAACTCGAAAACACGATCGAAATTAGAGCGCCGGAACTAGAAAAGGAAAGAGCGAATATGTTAGTAGACACAGGAGCCGATATTACATTAATAAAGATAGGTAAAGTAAAGGGCGATGTTCAAGCCGAAGACGAAATAGTATCCTTGCGAGGAATAGCCCCTATGGAAATCAAAACGCTGTGTCTAGTACAATTAAACATAGAAATCGGAAATAAGACAGTAACGCATCCTTGCCGATTAGTTAAAGACGACTTCCCATTAGAAGCAGACGGAATCCTAGGACAAGATTTTATGGCCAAACACGAAGTATGCATCCGGGCAAACCTAGGAATAGAGATATACGGAATACAATTCCCCTACTCAGGAAGGAACGTAGTTTTAAAACCGCGATCTGAAACCATTCTCCTAGCTAGAACAACTGATAAAGGCGAAGGTATAGTGGAAAGACAATCTATTAAACCAGGAGTATTTATAGGAAACTCGTTAACAGTGGGCCAGAACGGGAAATGCGCAATAAGCGTAATGAACACTACCGCGGACGAAGTCCTTATCAATATGCCAACAGTGACGTTACAAACACTGACGAGCTATGAAACTGACCCGACTGACGCGAATTGCGACAAGGAGCGCGACACACCGACGTACGTAGTACACGCAGTACACGGGAGAAATAGGATGCAAACCCTGCGCGAAAACCTTAGAACAGATCACCTAAATAAGGAAGAAGAAACCAGCTTACTCGAGCTATGTGAAAAGTATAATGAAATATTCTGCCTAGAAGGAGACAAATTAGGATACACCACGATGGCAGAGCATTCGATTACCCTAATCCCAGATACTAAACCTATATACGTAAAACCGTATAGATTACCTCAAGCGCATAAAGAGGAAGTAAATAGACAAGTTCAGGAAATGGTAGAAGAAGGAATAATTAGTCCAAGCGTCAGCCAGTGGAACGTCCCATTGCTAGTAGTTCCTAAAAAACCAGACGCTTCAGGAAAACGCAAACTCAGAGTAGTAGCAGATTTGAGGCAAGTGAACGACGCGACGGTAGGCGACTCATACCCCTTACCGAATATAACGGACATTCTAGATCAATTAGGAGGAGCAAAATATTTCTCAACCTTAGATTTAGCGTCAGGATTCCATCAAATAGCCATGAAAAAGGAAGATCGTGAGAAAACGGCATTTTCGACACCATACGGCCATTTTGAATATAATAGAATGCCGTTCGGGCTTAAAAACGCTCCCGCGACATTCCAAAGACTAATGAATACCGTATTATCTGGATTACAAGGAATAAAATGTTTCGTGTATTTAGACGATATTGTCGTCTATGGACGTTCACTGAAAGAACACCAAGATCGTCTAGAACTAGTATTCGAACGTATACGCGAGAGTGGCCTGAAACTTCAACCCAACAAATGCGAATTTCTACGAAAGGAAACGATATACCTTGGTCACGTGATAAGTGAGAGCGGTATCAAACCAGACCCTACGAAACTCGACGCGGTAAAAAACTTTCCGATACCCAAAAGAACTAAAGATATACAATCCTTCTTAGGTTTAGCCGGATATTATAGGAGATTCATAGAACATTTTTCACAAATCGCGAAACCTTTGACGCAATTATTAAAGAAAGACCAAGCATACAGATGGACTGCACAAGAGCAGGAAGCCTTCGAGATATTAAAGGAAAAGTTAACAACAGCACCGATACTGCAATACCCCGATTTCACGAAACCATTCGTTCTTACAACAGACGCTTCCGGAAAAGCAATAGGAGCAGTATTATCACAGGGAAAGATAGGTCAAGACCTACCCATAGCATACGCAAGTAGAATACTAAATAAGGCAGAAGAAAATTATAGCACCATAGAAAAAGAATTGTTGGCCATAGTATGGGCAACGCAACATTTTAGACCTTATGTATACGGCACAAAATTTAAAATCGTAACAGACCATAAACCTCTTACTTGGCTTTTTAACGTAAAGGATCCCGGCTCAAGATTAATGAGATGGAAATTGAAGCTAGCAGAATATGATTACACCATAGAATACAAAGCGGGAAAGACAAATAAAAACGCAGACGCCCTCAGTAGAATGTTCGCGATTACGCGAGGGACGAAGCGAAAACTCAACACAGAAACACTAGCCGTCGCCAGCGAAAACGCCGACGAAGAAAACGAATCCCAGTCAGAAGAAGAAAAGAGCGATATAACATATACGGAGGACGACAAAAATCAAATACTGCGCGAATTTCATGACACTCCCTTAGGCGGACATTTAGGAATAAAACGAACCCTGGAACGTATAAAATTAAATCATTCGTGGCCAGGAATGCGCCAAGACGTTGAAAAATACATCTCCAAATGCGAAAAATGTCAGAAAAATAAATTAACAAGAATAACCAAAGCTCCCATGGTAATTACAGACACTCCCACAGAACCATTCGAAAAATGCGCACTGGACATAGTAGGACCTTTACCCGAGACGAGTAGACGAAACAAATACATACTAACCTTTCAAGACTTGTTAACCAAATTCAGCAAAGCTATACCCCTCGAAGATCAGGAAGCAAACACAGTAGCAAAAGAATTCGTCACAAGAATAGTCTGCGAATACGGAATTCCACAACGAGTGTTAACCGATCAAGGAACCAATTTCCTTAGCCAAGTGTTCAAAAACGTATGTAAATTGCTTAAAATCGAAAAAATACAAACCACGGCATATCACCCTCAATCAAACGGAGCCCTAGAAAGAAGCCATCGTACGCTAGCAGAATACCTAAAGAACTTTATCACAGAAGACCAGACCGATTGGGACGAATGGCTACCGTATGCAATGTTTACTTACAACACAACCCCACACTCGTCTACTGGCTACACACCCTACGAACTCGTATTCGGGAGACAAGCAACGTTGCCGACCTCACTAAACCAGGCACCGCAACTAACCTATACGTATGACAAATACGCTGAAGAACTACGCGAAAGACTACGGTCCACCAACAACATTGCGCGCGAAACCTTAGAGATTAACAAAGACAAATCTAAAAGACAATACGATAAAAAGACAGCAGAAAAATCCTTCAAGATAGGAGACCAAATACTATTACACGACGAGACCGTGAGACGCGGAAGATCAAAGAAATTAACCCCCGCTTGGATCGGTCCTTACACGATCCAAGGCGTACATGATAATAATAACTATACCATAATTAAAGGACGACGAACGCTTCGCGTACACGCAAACAGACTAAAACACTTTATCGAATAGTGAGCATAGGAAAAGGTCGCAATCGTGAAGGGAAGTAACGGTACACGAACAACTATAAGAATTAATCAGAAGAAGGGTAATTATATTTAAACAAAAAAAAAAGGGAGATAATTTCTATATACAATGCGAGGACGCTAGTAATCTACGTCTTCGAACATCGTCCATGATACACGCCGAGGAACGGGCCCGTAAAACCAATCTCCATGGCGTTCTGGAATAATAACCGGATGCGAATGAATTAAAACAGAAAATCCCACTAGAAACAAACAACACAAGGCAACAAAAAAAAAAAAAAAAAAAAAAAAAATAAATAAAAAGTAACTCACCAAACATGGCGCGCACGCCCCACGCGCTCTCGCCGTCCAAAAACTCGGCATTCTCCGCCTCGAATTGACGCTGATGCATGCGGTATTCACGTACCGCCCGTCTATATTCTATATTGATAAATCCCGGCGGGGCCGGATATTCCAACCGCTAGAAGAAAAATTTAAAACAATTAACACAACCACCCGATATTCAAAGCGATACCATACGGACCCTGCGAAGTACAGTTGTACACCAAACTAACAGAAAAACCGAACAATTGTAAGATACGAATCATGACTTTGAACCATACAATCCTAATAGAATTACAACAACCAGGCGCATGGATTTACGTCACACCAAAACCGATACAATTAGCAGCGACTTGCGACGATAAAGGCACAAATATGTATAGTATTAAGGACTCTGGTATAATAACAATAAGAAATAAATGTACTATCACTACGGCCGAATTTACGATAGAAACCGGAAAACAATACGGTATAGAAAAAATATGGAACTACTTACCTGGTTACAATTTATCACTAGACGAATTCACACTGCCACAAACCACTGTAAATTCATATCGTAACACAAATTTCGAGCTAAAAAGAATAATCAAACACCCAGAAGAATTGAATAAAGTTAGCAAAAAATTAGACGACTTACAAAACGACCTAGAAAAACCCGAGATTATACCAACCGAGTATCACTACAGCTTCTTTACGCTATCATCGATAACGGGATTCATAACAATTACATTATGTATCATTGCACTCTATAAATGTATTGTACACTTCAAAGCGAGAACACCGCGACATTGTAAAACGGAAAACACAAGTCACGACAAAACCACGCAAAAACCCGAAGCGATAATTAATATAGTTAGTAAGGAAGGAACTTCTTCCACCAGTTCCCTTTGACACATCATAACCATTGTATACAAATATATTATAGTCAAATGTAGACAAATATTGTTAAGACGTATCGTAAGAAAAAGCTATGGCTTTTCCTCCCTTAGGGGGAAGGGATGTTGTGCCCAGGCAACGCCCAAGCCCACGTGTTAGACATATTACACATATTATATTACGTTATATAAACGTTCGAGATGTTTCGAAGCTAAGACGGCTAGCGACCAATCTTACAATGTCAGCAACACGTGAACGCCTCGCTGCGACCGAGCATAGTAACGCGTACCACGCCCAAGAAGGATATAAAACCAATGCGATTCCAAAAAGAGGAGGATTCTAGACTTGACACTCGACCTGTTAACACGGCTGACACTTCTGTAACCCTCAGTCTAGTATTAATTAGTCTCTGAATAAAGACTTAGTCTCTAAATTTAACCAACTTGGTGTAGTTCACCCAGTAGATCCTAATCTTTTGTTCACTCCCGAACCTACGATATCACCAAATCCCGTACCAGCCTTGCGAGCCATCACGCAGGGCACAACACCTTCCTCGACCGTTCCATTCGGAGTCGCCTCCGAACGCTCTTTTCCGTTGGCCCCACAATTTCACCCCTGGCACGTCCTTTACCTCGGCTCAGGGCAATAAACAGCCCACTCAAGTGGCCTTGAACACTCCTGCAGGCCAGGATAGATTTTTGTGCTTACAATTGTATATAAAACATTCCATTTCTATGTGTATATCCATTTGTATATCTATGACTTTTATATAAATTGTAAAAAAGTAATAAAGTAATTTTAGCATTATTAAAAAATGTATTTATATTTACTGCTTCTATAAAGATGTAAGAAAATCATACTTACGTTTTCTTCAACCATACAAAACAAACGACAAAAATGTTTAAAAATATTTAAAATTCAGTATTCACTATTTGCAAATTTCATAAATCATTACCTCCGTTCTTTGTATATTAGATTTATATATTTATTTCACTATTTTTATGAATTTCTAAATCATACAAGAAATTGATATTATACTATATGTATTACGTAATATAACGCTGTATGTATTTTTCACTACTATTTTATTCATAAAGTGCTCGTTGACTATCGTGTCAGTAAAAGTGATGGTGAACGAGCGTTTTTAAATTTCGCGCAATTTCCCTTAGTTCCTCCGTCTGACGCTGGTGGTACTGGCATGTAATTCCGTCTTCAATTTGCCGCAAGTCTGATGTAGCTGGCTTATGGCAATCCCGTATCCATAGTATATAGATCTGTAAACCTGAAAATTGAAGCTAAAATCAATTAAAATGTAATGAAGCGCATGAATTTGGTAAACATAAAGAAATTAAGCTAAAACTTACTATTTCGATGAAATGAACTCAGAAAATGACGTTACGAATGGATACTTTGATTTTTTAATCACGAATAATTACACTCCACAACTTCGTAATTCGCTCCTCGAAGTGACAGAAAATATTATTATTATTAATATTTTAACGGGAGAACTCTTTAATGTATAGATTATAAAGCTAATTAGTACAAAGATAAAGATACTATAAAAAATCTTCCAATTTTGTTACAACGTAAATTTATGCTTTCTCGGTCATACTAATAAAAACTAGACGCTTCAAACTATCAATTCATATAAAAAAAACAGAATACAGAAGCACACGTGAAGCGACAATACGCATGCGCGTAATATGCGCATTGACTGCCCATGCTTTTATTTTCTGCACTTGCTGCACGCATTATGAGCTAAAAGTTGGAAGATTCTAGGAAATTCTACGAAATTGGTACTGCCATCTCTGCACTCGCTGTATGAATTGCAACCAACGTAACGGACTAAATTTCGAAGCGAACAACACATCTCTAGGAGGTTTTAGACAGGGTCGAAACGAAAGATGAAGAAGGAAGCAAATACGTAGCACGCATTTTTATTTCTTAAAGGCTTTTACTGCTAAGTTTTTCGAACGTGCTCTTATAATGCGAACTTTACAGCTGTACTCTAATCCAGAAAACGTACGAGAGGCTGCGGTTCTATTCAATAGCCTTCAAAACCTTGAATTTACCCCGGACGCGGATAATAAATAACTTCATATTTCAGGTCTGTGAAGATAGCACCCCCAAATACGAATTTTTGGAAAAACGATACGGCATTCGTTTGTCCAACGTTTGCCCAGGTTTGCCCATAAAAAATTATCATTTGCCCAATTTTCAAAAAAAAATTATGGACAAAAAAAATTTTCATCAGCACCCCCATGAAAACATTTTAACGATTTGACGGTGGGAGATGATTGTCCATCGTTTGCCCATGTTTGCCCACCCAAAATTTTTTTTTGTTCGCACTCCAAAAAAAAGTTATGAAGAATTTAAAAAATTTGACTTCATCACCCTCCATGTTATCAAAATCGTTCTTTAACGATGCTTTCCGTTAGTTTAGATGTCAAAGAGATTTGCCCCACCATTTGTTTCATTTGCCCTGCCTCCAGAACCGAATTATTAACAATAATAGCAAAGAAGTCCGCGACCCGTTGAAGCGACCAAGTAAAAGTTCGATTTTTTAATAAATAAACGGCGAAATCGCGCTAACAACGAAGCTTTCCGTTAGTTTAGATGTCAAAGAGATTTGCCCAACCATTTATTTCATTTGCCCTGCCTCCAGAACCGAATTATTAACAATAATAGCCAAGAAGTCCGCGACCCGTTGAAACGACCAAGTACAAGTTCGATTTTTTAATAAATAAACGGCGAAATCGCTCTAACAACGATGCTTTCCTTTAGTTTAGATGTCAAAGACATTTGCCCAACCATTTCTTTCATTTGCCCTGCCTCCAGAACCGAATTATTAACAATAATAGCCAATAGGTCCGAGACCCGTTGAAGCGACCAAGTACAAGTTCGATTTTTTATTAATTAAACGGCGAAATCGCTGTAACAACGATGCTTTCAGTTAGTTTAGATGTCAAAGAGATTTGCCCAACCATTTATTTCATTTGCCCTGCCTCCAGAACCGAATTATTAACAATAATAGCAAAGAAGTCCGAGACCCGTTGAAACGACCAAGTACAAGTTCGATTTTTTAATAAATAAACGGCGAAATCGCTGTAACAACGATGCTTTCCGTTAGTTTAGATGTCAAAGAGATTTGCCCAACCATTTATTTCATTTGCCCTGCCTCCAGAACCGAATTATTAACAATAATAGCCAAGAAGTCCGCGACCCGTTGAAGCGACCAAGTACAAGTTCGATTTTTTAATAAATAAACTGCGAAATCGCTCTAACAACGATGCTTTCCGTTAGTTTAGATGTCAAAGAGATTTGCCCAACCATTTATTTCATTTGCCCTGCCTCCAGAACCGAATAATTAACAATAATAGCCAATAGGTCCGAGACCCGTTGACGCGACCAAGTACAAGTTCGATTTTTTAATAAATAAACGGCGAAATCGCTCTAACAACGATGCTTTCCGTTAGTTTAGATGTCAAAGAGATTTGCCCAACCATTTATTTCATTTGCCCTGCCTCTAGAACCGAATTATTAACAATAATAGCCAAGAAGTCCGCGACCCGTTGAAGCGACCAAGTAAAAGTTCGATTTTTTAATAAATAAACTGCGAAATCGCTCTAACAACGATGCTTTCCGTTAGTTTAGATGTCAAAGAGATTTGCCCAACCATTTATTTCATTTGCCCTGCCCTCAGAATTGAAATAAAAAATGAAAACCGCGAAAAGAAGGATAGAAGGGTAGAAGATAGCGATATCAGGGAGTGATGGAAGAAATGATATATCAATCTATTCGACGGGAATTCATGCGACGTCTGCACATACTTTATTCGTATATACTGTATATTCGACGGCAATAAAAATTAAATGGCAATAATACTTCTTTACAAACATCTTTTCTTGCTGTATACAGTTTAGCAGTTTATTTAAACCTTATTAGCAGTTTATTTTAACCTTATTGTTCTAATTAAGGAATTGTTTTAATTACTTCTATCACATATTTTCATCAATCATCAACAGAGGTTGCTTGTGGAATCTAAGACTGCATTTGTAATATTTCTGGATCTGTAACACATTTTGTAATGGGAATGCTTAATAGTTGTATTATAAGCGTACAAAATTTTATCAAAGATTCATAAGATGTCAAATATTACCTTAAATATAGTATGCAAATAATATGCAACGTAGGTCCGCATCTATATCTTTTCTTGTAGCTGTCTTCTGTCTGTATAATTCGTGACCTCACGGCCTAGCCTATAGCAAAATTTCTTACGGTGATTCCATCTAGTCAAGCGTGGTCTTCAACTTCCTTACTGTTTGCCACCCTTCCCGTGGTTCTTTGGTAGGAGTCAGCTCACACCACCTTGCTTCGTTTAAATTGCTGCTGGGGTGGATGCACCAGTATATGAACACGTACCAGTGAATGTCCATTTTTTATTAAAATGAGTAATATAAGTTATTAAAATAAGCAACTAATTAATTAGAGACTTCTATTAATTTCTTGTTTCGTATCCAAACAATCTGTGCAGCACGTGAACGCAATCGCACTGCAAACATAATTTTATAATATTGTTCATTCACTAGCTTTAAGTGTTCATTTATTGGTGCGTCCTATGAACTTAGAAATGTATCTAAAAAAATTAAAGAGTGAATTAAATTTATTATTTTCTTCCTCCCCTTTTTGGGAAAGTTACAGCGGCGTCGATCCTCTCGCGTGATCGCATGATCCGCGAGGAAATGTCCAAATTGCTAATAATTGTGACGCAGTTAGTGGTTGTCCACTTTATACCGCTGTCGACGCCGTACCAATCAAATTTATTATTCCCTTCGTCCCTTTTTTGGGAAATTTACGGCGGCGTCGATCCTCTCGCGTGATCGCATGATCCGCGAGGAAATGTCCTATTGCTAATAATTGTGACGCAGTTAGTGGTTCTCCACTTTATACCGCTGTCGACGCCGTACCAATCAAATTTATTATTCCCTTCGTCCCTTTTTTTGGAAATTTAGGGCGGCGTCGATCCTCTCGCGTGATCGCATGATCCGCGAGGAAATGTCCTATTGCTAATAATTGTGACGCAGTTAGTGGTTCTCCACTTTATACCGCTGTCGACGCCGTACCAATCAAATTTATTATTCCCTTCGTCCCTTTCTTGGGAAATTTACGGCGGCGTCGATCCTCTCGCGTGATCGCATGATCCGCGAGGAAAAGTCCTAGTGCTAATAATTGTGACGCAGTCAGTGGTTCACCACTTTACACCGCTGTCAACGCCGCACCAATTCAATAGTTGTATTATTCTGAAATGCCAGTACCATATATTCTGTTTAATTATAATATTATCAGAATTTTTATATTTTTATAAATATTATTGATGACGGATTTATTTTTACCCTTTGTGGATGTGTAATTGTCCGCAACTTTTGATAAATGTCATTGTGCAATGTCCATATTCCTGCTGTATTACGGCAGTAAGCTATAAAATGGTTTGTGGTATGACATACGATGCCACTTAAAATGTATGTGGCATCTTCAATTTGAAGTCTTTCTGGGATGCTGTTTAAAACTATTCCATCCGGATATTTACTTTTATTTTGTTGCAAAAAGATTTCGGGGTCTATAACCACATATGATTTTGCTTCTCTCTTTAATTGCACTGCTGATCGACATGTTTTACACGTGACTGTTTGTGTATTGAAGAATTGCGCAACAAAATTCAGAAAATCTTGTTTAAAATCTCCAGTTGTGGTTGTAGTAATTATATCTACTACAAACAATTTTCTCGTATGTATTTCACAATTGGCGCAGGTTCTATTTTCTTCGACACTGCAAACATCTGTTACAAGTTTCGAAAATAGCCAATTGGGATTTGTAGTACAATCTACAATATTATTCCGAATTTCAAATATTGTGCACAAAATTGTTGCTCGCTCTTCATACACGGAATTGTTAATGTTCTCGATAGCGTATTTTTTGACGAAGGTAAAAAATATATTATCTGAATTTTCATCGATCCAGTTTTTAAAGGTGCTATAGTTGCAATACGCACTGGTGAATACTTCAACCAATGAGTCGAATGCACACGTATTTTGAATATATATTTTTTCGCCATTAATATTAACCAATTTGCAGTTGTTTCCATTCCTTAATATTTCATTTCTTCTTTTCCTTAATGGCCTGTCATATGTGAGGTGAATGTCTGGGCATGGAGTTAAATATTTCCCTCTAGGAGTATTTTTTTTGTTGGTTAAGGGCTTTTGTATTTCATTGAATGTATTGTTTTTTTCTACATCAGCGGGTGGACTTCGTTTTTGTATATTTTCATCGTTGTCCAGTTGTATATCTTTTGATTTACTTGATTTCACTTCAATATTTAATCCTCTCCAATTTTCTTGTTCCCTTAAATAATCACAATTATCCATAGCGTCCTGCACATTTTCGTCAAAATCGCATGAATCAATTTTTCTTTGTTTTTCATGTCTTTCTTCAGTATTCAGCAGTGCAATTTTTTCATTGGTGCGTTTAATTGCAGCACGTTCCAATTTCGAGAGATTTTCGATAGATTTTATATGCTGAACGATAAATTTATCGACGCGCATTGGCTTATAATTTGCGCCCAAATCTGAATGCTTTAGGTCTTTAAAATATGCCTCACATCTAGAGGATGTTGCTACATGCGATGACAGAGGGACATGTCCCGTCATCACCTGTGTCCAGAGAGGAAAATGTCTAGATAACTTAACTAGGTAAGGGACAAGTTCTGGACAGTAGAATGCGTTATATCTATCTGTCTCTACACTGTCTTTTGCAATTTGTTCAGCCTCATCTCGGATATTATTTATAAATGCAACTATACTTTCATTTTCATTTAGTATTTCTATATCATCGAATTCTGTGTCATTCTCGTCACTCGTAAAGGTGAATGACTTTATTCTTTCGAATAAATACAAGCGCTTCTGCTCACATATTACTGTATTTCCATTGGCATCGTTGCCATCGTACTCACTGTAAGCGACAATAAATATTGATCGAAGCAGTGTCTTAAAATCTTCTACATTGTCACACGATGACATTATCCCCGTGCATCGCACAAAGAAGTCTTTAATTTTAGGATGCTTTCGGTGAAATACATCTTTGGTGCAAATAATTTTTATCAGATGAGCAATATCAATTCTGATAAAACAGTGAAGTGGATGTTGCAACGTTTCTCCACTAATCCAATTATAGCAATCCGAAATGTACGTTTTCAAACAACGTTCATTGAATGCTAAGCTGCTTGCATTCAAAAGCGCCAATGAATAGTCACAATCAACTTCTGGAGGCACTGGTGCCCCGTGTCTAATGATTTCTCTCAACCAGTATGTAATTAAATTAGTATCATGCTTTTCTGATAGCATTTGAAATACTGGTTGTATCCCATTTGCACCTTTTATAATTATTTGATATATGTTAAAATTTGGCGCTAATCCCAGAGTCAATGCACACGTGCGCTTCTCAGGGGGCACTGCATCGGCTCGTAGCGAGTCGTTTGTTTATCGCGGAGGGTTCGCTGCGGTGTGCGTTTTTCCTTGGCCTTCTCTGGGTAGCATCCCTGGTAGCAACACGTGCTTGGACGTGCCGCGTGCGTTGCGAACCGCGTTTTTATACGAATAATTATTAAGTATATATTTATAAGTTCACTCAGAACGCGTTTCGCTCTGATTAAATAAATAAGTTCAACAGGTTATGGGCCCAGAGCGCCTATAAGATATATAAAATAGACAGACTGAGTGAAAAGTGAGGTTAGAATCGCGCGCCACGTGTTCGGTAAAATTTGCAAAATGAATATAGGAAAGATTGAACGAATAGAAAAGCTGAGCAGCACGAACTATGAGACGTGGAAAATACAAATGAAGAGTGTGCTGAGATATAATGATCTGTGGGGTTATGTGACTGGAACCGTACCAAAACCCGAAGAAAACGATGGAGACTGGACCATGAGGGACGAGAAGGCTCTAGACATAATCACCTTGAGCATACAATCGGATCAGTATAACTATATCAAAAGGGCGAATACTTCGATGGAAGCGTGGGAAATGCTGAAAGGTATTTATGAATCTAGAAGGCCCATGAGGCAATGTGTACTTTTCAATCAGTTGTATCGCTTAAAGAAGTCCACGGACCAGAACATGTCTCAATATATAAATGAGTTTGTAAGAATAGCAGAACAATTGGAGGAGTGTGATATGAAATTACCAGAAAACCTGCTATCTGTTTGGCTTCTAAATTCATTACCAAGCGAGTATGAAACCATCAGCATAGCGATACAATCCAGAGATGGGATGCCAACACTGGAAGAACTCAAAACAAGGCTGCTCGAGGAGGAAGCTAGAAAATTAGAGAGCACACGGGATCGAGAAACAGAAAAAGAAGAAGAAGCCCTACTAGCGAAGAAGAAAGGAGGGTACAAGAACATACCATCAAAGGACCACACAAAACCTCCACAAGGAAAAAAGATGTTTAAATGTTTTAATTGCGGAAAGACAGGCCACATGGCCAAAAATTGCAGATCCAATCCAAAAGGAAAAAACATGGAAAAGAGAGACGATGCGATGACAGCAGTTGCTTTGAACACCGGTCTCCCAACGTCTGGCACATGGTGCTTAGACAGTGGCGCAACAACACATATGTGTAATGACAGCAGCAGATTCAACGGGTTGAATAAGAAAGAAACAACCAACATATATACAGCTGCGGAGGACTGCGTCAAGTCAGAAGGAAAGGGAGAAGTAAATATTAAAGTACGAGCGGAAGGTAACAAACCAAATGATATTAGGTTACAAGATGCAATGCTGGTACCAAAATTCAAGAGTAACCTATTATCGGTGTCAAGCATCACGAAGCATGGTTATAAGGTAACATTTCAAAAAGAATACGCTATCGTAACCAGAAAGGATGGATCCGTAGCGATGAAGGCTACAATGACAAATGGGCTGTATGTGGTCAACGAGAACTCTTCCGAGTACGCAGGTATGTCAAAAATACACAACAATAATTTGACAAAATGGCACAACAGGTTGGGACATCTGAACTTCTATGATCTCAAAAGGATGAAAAATATGGTACAAGGAATGAACGAGAACATGGATGGTCAAATTGAGAAGTGTGAGGTATGCGATAAATGCAAAATTCACCAATTACCTTTTAGACCATCAACGAGAAGGGAAAAGGAAGTCCTGGGCCTTGTGCATAGTGACATATGTGGTCCGATGCATGTAGCCTCGCTAGGGGGAGCGAGATATTTCGTTTCTTTCATCGACGACAAAACAAGATATACTGAAGTCGTCATGCTAAAGAACAAGTCAGATGTATTCAAGGCATTCCAGGAATATAAATCCAAAGCGGAGAAACTTACAGGACAATTAATAACGAAGCTCCGCAGTGACAATGCCAAAGAGTATTTGTCAAAAGAATTTACAACCTACTTGAAAAACGAAGGAATAACAAGGGAACTAACAGTTGCATACACACCGCAACAAAATGGAGTGGCCGAAAGACTAAATAGAACATTGGTTGAAATGGCAAGATGCATGCTACTACAGGCCAAAGCACCGTTCACCCTATGGGCAGAAGCTGTTAACGCAGCAGCGTACATTAGAAACAGGTGCCCAACGAAAGCCTTGGATGAATACACACCTTACGAAGGATGGACAGGAAAGAAACCGTACGTAGGATTTATGCGAATATTTGGTAGTCGTGTCATCGCATTAAACAAAAAACATAGATACAACAAATTCGCACCCAAGGGAAAGGAGTTTGTATTAGTGGGTTACTCGGAAGAATCCAAAGCATATAGGCTGTGGGAGAGAGGGAGCAGAACTGTGGAGAAACACAGAGACGTGAGATTCCTGGAAGATCAAGAGATAGAATCACCCGACAGCGAGGAGACATTTTTCGAAATGCCCCTGAAGCAATCAACCGCAGACGAGAGTGACGACGAACAGGAAGTCCAACAAGAAGAAGATGGACCAGAACAAGAAGAGCTCCAAGCGACAGCGGAAACACCAACGACAAGCAGAGGCCCTGGTCGTCCCAGAATAGAAAGAACTGGGAAAAGGGGCAGACCAAGAAAAATATTCCACACGCACCCCAAAGAAGATCATGTGCCTGAGGAACCGAGTACAATAACTGAAGCCATGAGTACGTCGGAACGAGAGGACTGACTAGAGGCTATTCGCACGGAATACGATGGCCTAATGGAGAATAATACTTGGACCTTGGTAAGTAGACCAAAAGGCAAAAAACTACTGAAATGTAAATGGGTTTTTAAGGTTAAAAGACACCAGGACGGCTCCATTGAGAAATATAAGGCTAGATTGGTTGCTAGAGGCGATCAACAGAGAGAAGGGGTCGACTTCGATGAGGTTTTCGCACCAGTAGCGAGACTGGAGACGATACGCACCCTACTAGCGTCGAGTGTCGCCAGGGCAATGCACGTTCACCAATTGGATGTGGTGACGGCATACGTCCAGGGAGATCTTCACGACGACATATACATGGAGCAACCTGAGATGTTCGTGAAACCGGGTCAAGAAGAAAAGGTTTGCAAGCTAAACAGGCCATTGTACGGGTTAAAACAAGCTGGTCGCGAATGGTATCGACGATTAGACGACTATTTAGTTAGGTTAGGATTTAAAAATACTGTAGTGAATCCATGCGTGTATGTAGACTCGAATGAAAATCGTGATACTGTAATCGTTGTTTATGTCGATGATTTATTAATCGCGTCAGCTAATTTACCAAATGTAATAGAAATAAAACAAAAGTTAGGGCGTGAATTCAAAATGAAAGATCTCGGTAACGTTAAAGAAATATTAGGTATGTGTGTAGAGAGACAAGGCGATCTCGGAAATATAACGATAACGCAGCAAAGATACATCGAAAATACGTTGCAAAGATTCGAGATGAGTGACTGTAAGCCGATAAGCACCCCTTTAGAAACAAATATTAACACCGCGGCGATCGAGAGCGTGAGCGAAAAGGATGAAGAAGAAATAGTAGATGTACCATATAGGGAACTCGTGGGATGTCTAATTTATCTCGCTAACGCGTCGAGACCGGACATAGCATTTGCAGCAAGCTTCTTGAGTCGTTTCTGCAACAGTCCGAAGTTAATCTATTGGAAAATGGCAAAGCGGGTATTGCGATATTTGAAAGGGACGATAAATTACAGAATAGAATACACTAAGGAAAAGGACTGCTTGACGGCATACGTAGACTCCGACTGGGGAGGAGATACGATAAATAGACGTTCGAATACAGGTTACGTGACATACTTGTCTGGGGGACCGATTAGCTGGAACAGTAGAAAACAAAAATCGGTCGCGCTTTCTACTATGGAAGCCGAGTATATGGCTCTCTCAGATGCGACCAAAGAAATAATATATGTAAGAGATTTATTGAGACATATGCGACATCACAATGTATTAAATGGAGCAACCGACATTTACTGTGACAATCAAAGTGCAATACAATTGTGCAAGAATAGTGTGTATCATGCGCGAAGTAAACATATCGATATTAGGTATCATTTTTCGCGAGAAGCCCAAGAGCGAGGCGAAATAATTGTAAAGTATGTACCTACCAGCGAGATGACTGCGGATATACTAACGAAAGCGATATCTAAGATTAAGCATGATGAATGTGTGGAGCGACTGGGGTTGCGAAAATTATTGTGAGCACATTGACTCGAGGATTAAGGGGGAGTGTTAAAATTTGGCGCTAATCCCAGAGTCAATGCACACGTGCGCTTCTCAGGGGGCACTGCATCGGCTCGTAGCGAGTCGTTTGTTTATCGCGGAGGGTTCGCTGCGGTGTGCGTTTTTCCTTGGCCTTCTCTGGGTAGCATCCCTGGTAGCAACACGTGCTTGGACGTGCCGCGTGCGTTTCGAACCGCGTTTTTATACGAATAATTATTAAGTATATATTTATAAGTTCACTCAGAACGCGTTTCGCTCTGATTAAATAAATAAGTTCAACAATATAAGAATATATGTTTCTTTTCACCATTTAGTTTTTCTATTACTTTAACTAATTTTCCAGTGGCGTCTAATTCTATTTTTTTGAACGTTTTAATTAACGTTTTGTATAATTCCATTTGGATGGGTGACCAATAGAAACAATAGAAATTATCCTTCGAAATCTCTTTAATGTATCCCGCGTATTGACCCTTATATTTTAACTCGCATAACGAATTAATCGGATCAAGATCTTTATTAATTCCTAATTCCCGTACGATGGCTTCTTCCCTGATTTTTCTTAAAGTGCACTGTCGCGGAACATATGGAGGTTCCGGATCGTCGTATGTTATATCTGATGCTGCATCGTTCCTCCATTTTCTGGGTTTAATATTTATTAATTGCTTCCCAATTTCTACCCTAGTTGCTCCTTTAACTGCTCTTTTCTTGTCATGCGGTATTCCCGAAGTATCGAATGTCTTCACCCTTAATACAATACCAGTGCCAGGAGCCGGTTCATATAGGGAATGCGCTTTAAATTCAGCCCCGCATTCATTGCAAATACCGTATATTTTCAAATATGTTTCCGCTTCCGACGAATCGAAAATTTTTCCATATTTAAAGCTATAAGCGCACGGAAGTTTTGTTTTTAAGAAACAAGTTTTGGAAATAATATCAGTCCAACCGGGACTAAGTATTTTGTACGATTTTCCACGACTGCCCTTTTCTTTATAAATTTTCAATACGGGAGCAATAGATTTCCATTGCTCCTCAGACAATGTCATATTAAAATATAATGGCGGCAGTTTATTATTCATTTTAAGCGGAATATTGTGAGGTTCGAATTCTTGGCTAATATTACTTTCGTTAGTGACATTGATACTATCCCCTATTTCTTCTTCTTCTTCTTCTTCTTCAATTTCGAAATGTTTTTTTAAATTTGTTAACAAATTCCATCTATTTGTTCTAACGTGAAAATTTAATGTTTCTGGCGACAACTTACTTGAAAATTTTGCAGCTACTTCTTTCCACACGTTATCCGTACGACACTTCAATTTGCAGCTCCCATCGAATAATTCACACTTTTCACACATCTGCAGCATGTGCAGAATTACACCAGAGTCTACCAATGCTTTTCGCGGCATTTTTCACTAATAACTACAATAAAATCGCGAAATGAAAAATACTATAATCTTCTCACAGTTACTTCGCAAGCCGTAAATGAAAACGCACGATCTTGCAAGAGCTGTGTCTGAAGACTAACTGACTTTCGTGGGTTGCTGCAAAGGATTCGAGACTATCGCAGACATCTGTTTACGTTTCAGCAAGGGCACTTGGCGCCGCGGCCCCTTAGGGCCCCTACAGACGATGCAAGAGTCGTGAAACAGTGATGCCTGCATCACTGTTTCACTACTCTTGCATCACCGAGTGTAGGGGTCTTTTAGGGCGTCAGCGTTGCGTGGCGTCAGCGAAAGAAAGTAACTACGCATTTATAAACATTTCTGATACGTTGCCACCAAATACATTAAACTCTTACGTTCAAAACAATCGGTGGAATTTGCTAACAAATTCGAAAAATATTTCAAAATTCCAGTGGAAAAAGAAGAAGGAGAAAAATAGATAATGGTTAGCAGGGGTGTGGGGGTGTTCGTGTACCCGACGTTTCAGGCTCTGGACGGGCCGGAAAATTTCGGGCGGGATCGGGCGGGGTCCCGATACTTTTGTATTGCTCGAGATTCCGAGATTCGATTCGGGGTACAAGCTGGGCCGCCATGAGCGGGCAATTTGATTTCAGATCGGCTCGACAAAACTCGCCCGCGATCGGCTCGAAAGCCAGCTATTAACAGGAGACCGACAACAGAAAAATTTTTATATCATTTATATCATTACAAGTGATAAGTTTTTACCTTTCTGTCTGCTGTTGAATCATAATTTGTATTTTATTATTGATTTATATATATATATTTTCATTGCTACCAAATAGTCTGTGAATACAGCATCTTCTTATACTATAAAGCAAAGTTGTGTGTTTGGCTGTCGCCGAAAAACTTTCTAACGGTAAACTCTGGGATCGCGAAAGGTGTCTCGGCTCATTATGCCTAGCTAATCCAGATGAATGTGACTATTTTCAGCTCGCTACGTCCTTCCTTTCTCGAGTTATTAGTTAAAATAAACGAAAAACCTACAATTCCAAGCCGCCGATGGCGCGCGAGAGAGAGAGAGACAGGGCACAGGTACGTGAAAGGCGAAACGAGACAGGATATTTTTCTTGCGTAGCAGACGGCAACGGCGCGCGACTCATTCGTCACCTTTCGCTCTTTCGGGCGAAGCCGGGTAATAAAGCTAGTATGTTCATATACGTACTTAAATAAATACCATGTTCAAAACTTGGGAGGAAGACTATTTTTACATCGACAATATTTTAAAATGTTAATAAAATATACTTCCTACTTAGTACTTTATGTAAAGGGGATATATAGGATATTATATTTTTGGGATAGGTTAAGATTTAAAATAAAAAACGTATAAATAACTATAAACATACAGAAAGGAATACTTCGTGAACGTTTCATAGTAACTAAAATATACGGGATGGCGAATAATTTATTATTTTATATTAACATGCAAGAAACATCATTGTTCTACGCTCTCAGGTAACAATTTTATCCGCTTACTGATAGCTCGGTTAATTATGATTCAACAGAGGACAGAAAAGTAGAAACTTATCACTGGTATCGATATAAATGATATACAGAATTCTTTCCGTTTCGTTCTTCTGTTAATAGCTGGCTTTCGAGCCGATCGCGGCCGAGTTTTGCCGAGCCGACCTGAAGTCGCACAGAAAGCACGATTTCAATGGTCAATCCATAGAAAATGTTGCTACAACCCATATCTAATGTATTTTTGAAACTCCTCTTCTTATGCGTTAGAAAAAATTGCAATTGGTCGAAATATCGAAAAAAAAATAGTAAAGGTCATTTTTAAACTTTTTTCTGAGCCTGTAATGTAAATTCAAAAATCCTTTTTGTACATTTAAATAAGTTTTATACATGCTGAAAATTTCATCAAAATCGGTTAACATTGCTCTGAGTTACAACGCGCTTAAAGATGTGTTCGGCATTACCCCACGACATCAAAAAATAAAAATAAATTTATTTCAGGGGTTAGAATCATGATTCAAGCCACGCCTTGGTCACAAAATGTTGGTAAAAAAATGCTTTATTTCAACTTAAAAAAATCCCAATTGTGTCATTAATTCAACAGTAATTACATGCAATTGAAAATGGACAAAATATTACTTGAAACATGATGAAAATAATAAATTGTGTTTATCTTATCTAGCATGAGCGTTCTGTATTTATTACTTTCTGCCCGACGTTGGATACGTCCTAAACTATTAGTTAGTGGAGAGGAAACATCGTTTTTATTTATTAAAACCCTGTAACTATTGCGTTCGGAATTACCCCGCGTTCGTGATTACCCCACTCTCCCCTACGCTTCTCAGTTGTACGTAAGCTATTGAGTGAATAACATTCATTGTAAAAAAAGGTTAGCGAAGTGTGCACTAACAATCAGTGGTGTCTATTTATTAAGAAATTACAATAAACTATTGAAAATGGGCCGTGCAAAGAGACTGAATGCAAGTGAAATACATACCATATTAAAATTAAAAGAAGAACAGTATTCAATTGCACAAATATCCAAAGTTGTTAATAGAAGTCGAAAGGCAGTTATGAATTTATTAAAAAATCCTGACAACTACGCAAAAAAAAAAAGTTGTGGACGCCCACAAAGTTTAACAGCTCGAGAAAAACGTGCAATATTACGAGCTGCATCCAATTCAAAGATGACTGCGAGGCAAATTGCTGAAAATGTTGGAGTAAATACTAATGTCAAGAACGTTCGACGTGTTTTACAAAACTGTAAACATTTAATAAGAAAGAAAATGCAAAAGAAACCGTGTCTAACAGAGCTTCATAAACTTCAACGCTTACAATTTGCAGAAAAGAATATACATATGAAAAAAAAATGGCGTAGAGTGATATTTACGGACGAAAAGAGATTTAATTTGGACGGACCCGATGGATTTACATATTATTATCACGATTTGCGAAAGGAAGAACAATTTTTGAGCCGTCGTCATATGGGAGGCGGTAGTGTAATGATTTGGGCCGGTATTGGGTATCATGGTAAAACGGAAATAAAATTCATTACAGGCCGAATGAATAGCAAAATGTATCTCGAAATGATTGATCAACAAATAAATACGTATGCCACAAAAATTTCCGGAGATAAATATATCTTCCAACAAGATAATGCTGCCGTGCATACTGCGAAAGTGATAAAGCAGTATTTTTCTACCAAAAAAATTCGACTTTTAAACTGGCCAGCAAAATCTCCGGATCTCAATATTATTGAAAATTGTTGGGGAAATCTTGCCAGAGCAGTGTACCAAAATGGCAGGCAGTTTCAAAATGTGAATGATTTAAAACAATGTATTCAGGATGAGTGGGAACAATTAAAACAAAAAAACATTAAAAAACTATATAAATCGTTGCCGAAAAGAATGATTGCTGTAATTAAATGTAAAGGAGGTGCCACTAAATATTGATCATTCAATATCACCAATTACTTTGTTCATATTCCTAGTTTTACAACAAATGTGCTATCATTTTGTCCCACTATATTTCCTTAATATTTCTGTTTTTTTTAATAAAAATGAATCCGTTGTTAAAATTTAAGTTCATTTAATTTATATGTGTTAATACATACAGTCTGACAAATGTATATGACAAAAATTTAATTTGTAATGTTTAATACACAGAAATTGAGTAATTCTTAAGGTGTGCTATCTTTTTGTCCCGGAGTGTATTTGAAAATATATGGTACTACATGTATTGATGACGGGGTCATTTTTTTACCCTCTCGGTTTTTTTTCATAATTTTGAATTTTCATCATAATTACGCACGCTTGTGAGGTTTCAAAATAATTGGATGGGTGGAAGTGGGTTAAAATTGATTTGAAACAGACATACAAGAAACAACTAGAATTTATTACAGATAAATAATTGTATTAATTATGCTTATAATTATGTATGTGGATATCTCCACCTCCTCCGGCTTCGCCCCATCCACCTCCTACGCCCCAGCCACAGGGTTGCCAAGAATGGAGCATGGTTTTCTACTAAGGCCTTGAAGAAAATCTACTAGATTTCTACTAACTTTTGCGCATGCGTGTAGTTGTGGTGGGACATTAATTCTTCATCAGCCTTAAAGGCTGGAACAGGCACGTCCAGTAATTTAGTAATTTACCATTTGTTTTACTAAGCTACTCGACTAAGTTTTAGTGTCCACACACGAAAAATTACTAAATTATTTGCTACTCGACTAAACTACTGGACGTGCCTGAACCAACCTAGGCAGGTTTTACAAAAACTTATTTATTTGATAAACATGAACAAAGTGATAAACATTTTTTAGCATAAACGACATTTTTTAGATAAACTTTACAGCAAAAGATTTTCAATATCCTCAATTTCAACTTCATTACATTCGTAAGTTTGCATAGTTTTTATATTTTGTAAAATCTTTTGGTCAAAATTATAATCATGACAACATTTATTTTGTCTTTTTAGCCCAGATCTAATAGCTAAAATACTACTTAACATGCATAACTGCATTCTATTTCGTAATTTTGTTTTTATTAAATTCATTTGGCTAAAAAGCCTTTCAACTTCAGCATTGGAATGCGGTAAAACTAAAAGAGAGAGGGCAAAATCTGACAATTCTTTATAAGGATTTTCTTGGTTAGCATCTTTGTAGTCATTAACTTCAGCCCAAAATGTTAAAGTATTTGATCTGTTTTGCCATTGCACTAATGTTATATTCTTCCACTGATTTTGAATGCAATCTATTGAGTCAGTAGTGTAGTTAAAATGTTCTAAAATTGAAATTAAATCAGGTTTAATGACCCGTAAAGAATTCTGTACAGAAATAGACGAAATTTGTTTTAAAGTATTGATGTTTTCAGGAAGCCTCTGTTCGATTTGGTGAATTAAACTAATTAAAAAGTTTATGCATCTGTCTCTTAACATACGCTCATCCTTAAATCCTGTTTCTTTCATAGCTGTTATTTTTATTTCAAATAAATATCCTAAGTAACAGCTCCGATCTATAAAAGATTCAATGTTGTCACGGTACAATGTAAATTTTGAATTAGGAACAATAACTTTTCTTATCAGACTATTTAACAGCCGTGTTAGATCGTCCAATAATTTTACTGAATCAGCATTTTTTGCTTCAAAAATTTTGTTCACTCTTTGAACATCACTTAAAATTGGTTTTAAAAAACACAAATAAGCATAATTAATTTCATCTTTATACATTTCAGAAAGAACACGAGCAGTATAACATTTCTCTACATCTTTTGCTATGCTAAAATGTGTTTTCAGTTCTAACCATTGAGTGTGAATTCTGCACACGGCAGATTCAATTGACAACCAACGAGTTTGAGAGACAGAAGTAATTTTCAACGGATCGTCTCCTACATTAATTAAATTATATAGTTGTTTATAGGCTTTTTGTCGTTGTGAGGAATGAGAAAACCAATTAAACGTTTCCCTGATTAAAAATTCTAAATTTCTGGGCAAGTGCTCTTTTGTAGCCCAAGAAACGGCCAATTGTAATGAGTGGCAAACACATCTAATTAGAATTAAATGTGGTACTTCCAATTTTAATTTGGCATATACTCCATTATTTATTCCTACCATTACCGAAGCATTGTCAGTCCCTATCCCTTTTAGATTGTGTATGTTTAATTTATATTTGTTTAATACCGATTTTAATGCTGCAACAATACCATCAGCGTCAACCGTGTCCAACTCTACTAAATCCAAAAAAGAATTAACAATGTTTTGTTTGCAGGAACTATAATACAAAATTGTACATCCTAAATACTTGTCGGTTGAAATATCTGTGGACTCGTCTATTAGAATACTAAAAGGACTATTTCCTATGTCATTTCGTAATTCTTGAACAAAATATGGTGCAAACACATTTTTTATAATATTTGCGCACTTTGTTCTATGCAGTTTAATATATTCAGATGTAGTAGAACACTTAAATGTATTTTTGCATGAATCAGTTAAGTGATCAATTATATTAATTGATGTATGTTGGGCAACAAAAAGGGTTAACCTGGCCTCAGCAGCTCTTGCTGCATCGAGTGTCAAATCCTTGACGAATGGAATTTTCATTTGTGATTTCCCCAAAACAGTTGCTGCATTAATTTTGTGTTTTTTCGATTCACCATGGCTTTTCAAATCGGCGTAGCGGCTAGTGACCATTCTTTCACAAAATTTGCATTTTGCTTCAACACCAGCTGTACTTTCTATAGAAGTCAACCAATTTTTGAAAAGAGGATCCTTCAGCCAAGCTGTTCTAAACTTTTGGGTGTATTGTGTTTTAGGCATTCTTTCTATAAAAAAATAATAAACAAATCATACTTTTTCATAAAAAAAATATGAATTACTTACCAGAAAAAGTTATGTCACCACTAGATATAAAGTTAACAAAATTCACAAAAGTTTGAGAGTTGAAACCACAACGAAATCTCGCCAAATAAGTGAGCTCATCCAACGACGCAATTCTTTTGGCACATGCTTTTATAAGATAGCCCGGGTCTTCCCCTATGTAAGAAGTAACTGTGCGTGGACGAGCGAATCGCTTTAGTTGAAATTCTACCATATTGACAACCCTGCTAGTAACCACTAGAGGAACATAATGCAAAATAAAAGTTCACTATAACAAAAAGTTGTGTTGTTCATATAATTTATTTATTTATTTTTATGAATTTGCTATAAAAAGATCAGTTCATGTAAACATAAAAACAACCAGAAATCTACTAAAATTATTTTGTGATCTACCAGATTTTCTACCATCTACCAGAATCAAAATTTTAGTCACTAAATGAGTACCTTATTCTACCAGATCTAGTAGAAATTCTACTAACTTGGCAACCCTGCCCAGCCACCTCCTTCGCCTCTTCTCCATCCACCTCCTCCTCTTCTCCATTCACCTCCTCCCCATCCACCTCCTCCCCATACACCTCCTCCCCATCCACCTCGTCCCCAGTCGCCTCCCCAGCCACCTCGTCGCCAGCTCGGAGCTGCCCGGACACCTCTACCGCGCCCGCGGCCGCGGGCGCGGCCTCCCCGAACAAATTTCATCTTCCGAATCTTTCTTTTTAACTGGAACAGAAATATAACAATTATGTTTCTTACTTCTACCCATACATATATAGTGATTAATAAAAAATATTCGGACATTTCTTAAAACCGCTTTTCTTAATACTCCCTTTGGAAGTAGGGGAGACCGGGGCAAGTTGATACGTTTTTCAGTTTTCATTGTTTTTCATTTTTGTTTGAATCAATTACTTAATAACAAATATGCTAAAATATACTTTGGTCCTTCCTCTTTAATATATAGTAAGCGAAAACTTGAGAAAGTACATACAAAATGAATGAAAAAATGTTATTTGGACGAAGGCAAAGTGTATCAATTTACCCCACTGCGGGGCAAGTTGATACTGCTCTGGGGCATGTTGATACATCTTTAAAATATCTGTTTAATGAGTAACTAATAAATTTGAAAAATATAATTTCAATCTAAATACCTTTCCAACAGTCAAAAGTTCAAAGATCAAACAGATTTTGAAACAAACATACCTTTTATTTTTATTTTTTTTTTATGTCTGGAATATCCCACTTTAACATGAGGTGTCTTCTTCTTTTTGTTATTATATCTTAATAAACTCATTGTGTCATGATTGTATATTTTTGTGCATGGCCTTAAGAATATTCTATTTCGGCACACGCCAAGAAATATAAAGAAAAAATTCAATTAAAAGTAGTCGGGGGAAATTAATATACTGTATCAACATGCCCCAGAGAAACCGTGTCAACTTACCCCACAGGAAGTCATTATGTAAAAACATGTCCATAAAAAAATGTAGAGCATATAAACATAATTACAAAACGTAATTACCTTACCTTCAAAAGACTCAATATGATGCCAAATTACTTCGGGTTATAAAATTCTTTATATCGTCTCAAGACGGATTGGAAAGTGAACACAACTATTTACTTTTTCTTTATATAAACGAAAACAGTTAAAAAACGATTGCTAACGTCAAAGTACACCTACGTACGCTGGATCGTAGGAAAGAATTTATCAATTCTTATATATATATATCAAGAATCTTCACATATCCCGTTGAAATGAAGCTACATATATACGGTGTCGAGATAATTCGTCTGTATCAACCTGCCTCTGTATCAACTAGCCCCGGTCTCCCCTACGTATTTTTTCTTTTTTTTAAATATTTTTAAAGTAATACTCATTGTTACTTTATACTTTTAAGTGCCTCGTTATTAAAAATTTATAATTTAATTTCAAAAGCCTGGTCGGGAACGATTGTAACATCGGCAGTTAGGATGGGTTGTACCGCGACAGAACCGAATAGTGATAAAGAAGATGAATAATATTACCTTAGTTATTGTATCGTTTTCCTGGATATTGTGATTTGGGGCGGGGGGCTGCTTCGGGCGGTCGCCCGGATTCTCCACATTTTTTTCGCTTGGCCCTGCTACGGCTCTTTCCGCCGCCGAATCGACGGCAGGGGGAGGGCACCCCGGCAAAGCTGCTTGCATCTAGAAATGGAAAAATATATATAACAAATAATTAACCAAGTTAGCTTTACATTATGCAAATAAATTCCCCTATAGTCTTCAAATCAGCCGGTTTAATTTCATAATTTAATAGTGTGGAATTTTAATACTTACATTTTTCATGTCTTCCATAATGGTATCACGTCTTCGAGGTGTGTCAAATGACTGATGTTCCTCGGTCAGGAACAGAGGGCTTTTATACCACCGCTACAAACACTTAATACCTGACCATCCTCGCGCTGGCTCTGTGTATCATGGGCCTGGCGGCCGAGCCCGGCGCACAGTGGTGGGAACAGGGGTAGTTACTGACATTCGTATATAACTTTTAAACTATAAAAGATATCGGAATGAAATTTGCGCCAAAAAACAGGAAAAAATTATCCCCTTCTAATGATTTAGAATTGAAAATATTCTACGTTTATTTAATGTTTCTTTTTTCAATTTGTTCAACTTATTTGTTATAAAAAAAATTGAAAACTGTTTATTTAGTAGTTTATTTAATGCTCGTTAAGTGATTTAAATCGCATGTTGGGGAGACTTTTCGTTTCTGAGTTATAAGGAAAAGTCAAATAGTACTTAATAGGGTAGGTTACCCTTGATAGTCCTAAAACAGGCCTTTTTTTCAAACGAAAATTATAAAGTGATAAATAACACTAGAGAGAACGATTTTTTCTATTTTTAATCGTTATTCTATGAGCTTTAACAACAAAACAGGAAAAGTCTAAATATCTATAAGTATATAAAAGTTATGAGTAAAAACGTAAAGGCGTGTACACGGTGCACCGTTTGATGGTGAGCATAATATCTCGAAAACTGCGCAAACAATTTGGATGAAAATTTAATGAGAGACGCAGAAAACCATTCCCTACGATGTGTCAGGAACAGATGTTTGAAAAAAAAATTAATACAAATTTTATGTTGAAAAATGCGATTTTATCGATTTCTTGTATGAAAAATATTTATCTTTTTTTTTTTAAGAATTTATCTCGAAAATGTGCTCGCGACACATCGCAGGGGATGATTTTCTGAATCTCTCATTAAATTTTCATCCAAATCGTTGGAGCGGCTTCCGAGATTTTACATTCACCATCAAACGGTGCACCGCGTACACGCCTTTACATTTTTACTTACCACTTTTATGTATATAGAGATATTTAGACTTTTCGTTTTTTGTGTTAAAGCTAATAGAATAACGATTAAACATAGAAAAAAACTTCTCTCTACTGTTATTTCTCACTTTACAATTTGCGTTTGAAAAAAGGCCTGTTTTGGGGATATCGAGGGTAACCAACCCCCTTAATACTACTTAAAAGTACTTAATAGTACTATTTTACTTTTTCTTAAATTGTGACGAAATCTACAGTTTAGTTAAACGTTATTATTCATTTATTATTAATTTATTCAACGGAATAGACTCAGGATGGCGTAACTCCTTCATAAAGGGTGTTGTCCGTTAATGGCTAAATAAGTATAAATGAATAAATGAAGACATAGGTATAATATAGACTGCGAAATTTTATGCAAATACATGTATTTATAGTAATGGATTAAACAAGTGGAGCTTTCACCGATTTATATTTCATCATTAACGCGTTGACTGCCCACTACACCGATCGGCGTGTTTTTTGTTCTTTCAAGTGTAGTGGGCAGTCAATGCGTTAAGAGGATTTTAAAAATATATTTGTAATTTGGCATATTCTGGGTATTTTTCATATTTATTTACAAATTAGCTCGAGTAATTGTTAGAAGTTGCTGAACCGCGAGGCGTATTAATGTTGGGTGATACTTTTTAATTGCTACGTTGATGGCACTTTTCGTACATCTGGCATATTGAAATAAAAACTGAGGGGGCTGACTGGGGGTTACCGTCCCTAGTCCCCAAAAATCAAACAGGCTGATCGGTCAGAGTTTGTCGCCAGGGTTGCGGTTTATGATCGTATTTTCCCGCGAGTCGACGAACCGGCAGAGCAATATACAGATTAGCTCAGGGCGAAGAATGACTAAAATCCTTAAAGACCGTACCACGTTCTTGATTGCCGTTATAATTTTCGTTTCGCTCTGGGCCCGTTTTTGTCGCTATACACAGTGGCCCTCAACCCCAAGAAATGCCGGAAAAATACAACATCCCATTTGTTCCTATCATAATGCCGAATTGTATTAAGCTGATTTTAAAGAACTGTTTGGTTTGCTGTTGGCAAAGATAGAAAGTGTTTGTTAATGTATCTGAAGAATTCTAATGAAAATGTACAAACATCTTTTTACATGTGCTTCGCGAAAACGTCTTGAATGGATTTCTTCAAACCAAACAGTTCTTTAAAATCAGCTTTATAAGATTCGGCATTATGATAGGAACAAATGGGATGCTGTATTTTCCCGGCATTTCTTGGGGTTGAGGGCCACTGTGCATAGCGACAAAAACGGGCCCAGAGCGAAACGAAAATTATAACGGCAATGAAGAACGTGGTACGGTTTTTAAGGATTTTAGTCATTCTTCGCCCTGAGCTAATCTGTATATTGCTCTGCCGATTCGTCGACTCGCGGGAAAATACGATCATAAACCGCAACCCTGGCGACAAACTCTGACCGATCAGCCTGTTTGATTTTTGGGGACTAGGGACGGTAACCCCCAGTCAGCCCTCTCAGTTTTTATTTCAATATGCCAGATGTACGAAAAGTGCCATCAACGTAGCAATTAAAAAGTATCACCCAACACTAATACGCCTCGCGGTTCAGCAACTTCTAACAATTACTCGAGCTAATTTGTAAATAAATATGAAAAATACCCAGAATATGCAAATTACAAATATATTTTTAAAATCCTCTTAATGACGAAATATAAATCGGTCAAAGTTTCACTTGTTCAATCGATTACTGCAAAAACATGCATTTGCATAAAATTTCTTATTATAGTAAATATATTAATAAATTTTTTTCTTCCCAAATCCGTATGCTACAATGCAGATATTTTGTTAATGAACACTAGAATCATTGTGTTTTTCATGTTAGATAAACCTGGGCGTCATAATTGTATACATCGTTCACGCGTGTCACGGCGGAGGAGTTTCCCGGGACAGCAAACAACTCGACCATTTTTCAATATTTTTATACACCCTGTAACAGGGACAGGACTGTACAATTTATTACGACGGGCAATGCTTGAGGTCCAACCCGGTCGTCTGCGTTGCAGATGTTTACAACTCCGAGTTGGGCTCGAATAATGTTAGAAGGGACTCGACCTTGAGTGTTGCCAAATGCACGTTTGGGGAAATTCCAGTTGTCTCCGTCCGCGACCTTTTCCCACCGTGGTCTGGCTTTCGTCCACTGGTTTCAGGAGGGCAATAGCAATCGTGTAAAGAACAATTAAGAAATTTTTTTGTAATAGATTTTAATAATAAGACACAAGCCAAGATTTTAAACAAATTTTTTTTAATTTTGTTGCGCAATATTAAAATATAATTGCGGCAGTATAATATTTATTTTATTTGAATTACTAGAATTCCCAAATTCTAGTATTACTTTTATTAGAAACATTAATGCTATCCAATATTTCTTTTTCTTCTACTTCCACTGAAATTTTGAAATATTTTTCAAATTTGTTAGTGTTAGCAATATTGAGGCATCACCTCATAAAAGGGGCTGCACGATTGAGCCAAAACAGATGCGACCAGCGCAATGCCAAAGAGGTCATAAATTAGCCTTTTCCATGAGACGGAAGGGCAGTCTACTCCAGGCCTCGTTTTGAGAAAGACCTCTTCGCTCGTAGCCAACTTTACTCTTGTTAAATTTCGAAATAAATATATATATATTATATATATATATATCGGTGGAATTTGCTAATGTATGAAAAGCTAAAATATCGGATAAATTGCTTTTCTAAGTTTTTTATGTAGAAGATTTATATATAAAACGTAGAAAACAAGTATATCCGATATTTCAGCTTTTCTTACATTACAAAATTCCACCGATTGTTCTCAACGTAACAGTTTAGTGTATTTGGCGATAACTTATCAGAAATGATTATAAAAGCGTAGTTATTTTCTTTTCGCTGAGGCCACGAAACGCTGACGCCCTAAGGGGCCGCGGCGCCAAGTGCCACTGCTGAAACGTAAACAGATGTCCGCGATACTCTCCAATTCTTTCCAACGGCGCACGAAAGTCAGTCAGTCATCAGAGTTCGGACACAGACCTTGCAAGATCGCGCGTTCATTTACGGCTTGTGAAGTAACTGTGAGAAGATTATATCATTTTTCGTTTCGCAATTTCATTGTAGTAATTAGTGAAAAATGCCGAAAAAAGAATTGGTAGACTCTGGTGTGATTCTGCACATGCTGCAGAAGTGTGAAAAGTGTGAATTATTCAGTGGGGGCTGCAAATTGAAGTGTCATACGGATAAAGTGTGGAAAGAAGTGTGTGCAAAATTTTTGGATAATATATCACCAAACACCTTAAACCTATACGGTAAGAACCAACGATTTTTATAATATAATCGAAAAAAATCGAACTTGTACTTTGGTCGCTTCAACGGGTCTCGGACCTATTGGCTCTTATTGATAATAATTCGGTTCTGGAGGCAGGGCAAATGAAATAAATGGTTGGGCAAATCTCTTTGACATCTAAACTAACGGAAAGCATCGTTGTTAGAGCGATTTCGCAGTTTATTTATTAAAAAATCGAACTTGTACTTGGTCGCTTCAACGGGTCTCGGACCTATTGGCTATTATTGATAATAATTCGGTTCTGGAGGCAGGGCAAATGAAATAAATGGTTGGGCAAATCTCTTTGACATCTAAACTAACGGAAAGCATCGTTGTTAGAACGATTTCGCAGTTTATTTATTAAAAAATCGAACTTGTACTTGGTCGCTTCAACGGGTCTCGGACCTATTGGCTATTATTGTTAATTATTCGGTTCTGGAGGCAGGGCAAATGAAATAAATGGTTGGGCAAATCTCTTTGACATCTAAACTAACGGAAAGCATCGTTGTTAGAGCGGTTTCGCCGTTTATTTATTAAAAAATCGAACTTGTACTTGGTCGCTTCAACGGGTCGCGGACTTCTTGGCTATTATTGTTAATAATTCGGTTCTAGAGGCAGGGCAAATGAAATAAATGGTTGGGCAAATCTCTTTGACATCTAAACTAAAGGAAAGCATCGTTGTTAGAGCGATTTCGCCGTTTATTTATTAAAAAATCGAACTTGTACTTGGTCGCTTCAACGGGTCTCGGACTTCTTTGCTATTATTGTTAATAATTCGGTTCTGGAGGCAGGGCAAATGAAATAAATGGTTGGGCAAATCTCTTTGACATCTAAACTAACTGAAAGCATCGTTGTTACAGCGATTTTCGCCGTTTAATTAATAAAAAATCGAACTTGTACTTGGTCGCTTCAACGGGTCTCGGACCTATTGGCTATTATTGTTAATAATTCGGTTCTGGAGGCAGGGCAAATGAAATAAATGGTTGGGCAAATCTCTTTGACATCTAAACTAACGGAAAGCATCGTTGTTAGAGCGATTTCGCCGTTTATTTATTAAAAAATCGAACTTGTACTTGGTCGCTTCAACAGGTCGCGGACTTCTTGGCTATTATTGTTAATAATTCGGTTCTGGAGGCAGGGCAAATGAAATAAATGGTTGGGCAAATCTCTTTGACATCTAAACTAAAGGAAAGCATCGTTGTTACAGCGATTTCGCCGTTTATTTATTAAAAAATCGGACTTGTACTTGGTCGCTTCAACGGGTCTCGGACCTATTGGCTATTATTGTTAATAATTCGGTTCTGGAGGCAGGGCAAATGAAATAAATGGTTGGGCAAATCTCTTTGACATCTAAACTAAAGGAAAGCATCGTTGTTAGGGCGATTTCGCAGTTTATTTATTAAAAAATCGAACTTGTACTTGGTCGCTTCAACGGGTCTCGGACCTATTGGCTATTATTGATAATAATTCGGTTCTGGAGGCAGGGCAAATGAAATAAATGGTTGGGCAAATCTCTTTGACATCTAAACTAACGGAAAGCATCGTTGTTAGAACGATTTCGCAGTTTATTTATTAAAAAATCGAACTTGTACTTGGTCGCTTCAACGGGTCTCGGACCTATTGGCTATTATTGTTAATTATTCGGTTCTGGAGGCAGGGCAAATGAAATAAATGGTTGGGCAAATCTCTTTGACATCTAAACTAACGGAAAGCATCGTTGTTAGAGCGGTTTCGCCGTTTATTTATTAAAAAATCGAACTTTTACTTGGTCGCTTCAACGGGTCGCGGACTTCTTGGCTATTATTGTTAATAATTCGGTTCTAGAGGCAGGGCAAATGAAATAAATGGTTGGGCAAATCTCTTTGACATCTAAACTAAAGGAAAGCATCGTTGTTAGAGCGATTTCGCCGTTTATTTATTAAAAAATCGAACTTGTACTTGGTCGCTTCAACGGGTCTCGGACTTCTTTGCTATTATTGTTAATAATTCGGTTCTGGAGGCAGGGCAAATGAAATAAATGGTTGGGCAAATCTCTTTGACATCTAAACTAACGGAAAGCATCGTTGTTAGAGCGATTTCGCAGTTTATTTATTAAAAAATCGAACTTGTACTTGGTCGCTTCAACGGGTCTCGGACCTATTGGCTATTATTGATAATAATTCGGTTCTGGAGGCAGGGCAAATGAAATAAATGGTTGGGCAAATCTCTTTGACATCTAAACTAACGGAAAGCATCGTTGTTAGAACGATTTCGCAGTTTATTTATTAAAAAATCGAACTTGTACTTGGTCGCTTCAACGGGTCTCGGACCTATTGGCTATTATTGTTAATTATTCGGTTCTGGAGGCAGGGCAAATGAAATAAATGGTTGGGCAAATCTCTTTGACATCTAAACTAACGGAAAGCATCGTTGTTAGAGCGGTTTCGCCGTTTATTTATTAAAAAATCGAACTTTTACTTGGTCGCTTCAACGGGTCGCGGACTTCTTGGCTATTATTGTTAATAATTCGGTTCTAGAGGCAGGGCAAATGAAATAAATGGTTGGGCAAATCTCTTTGACATCTAAACTAAAGGAAAGCATCGTTGTTAGAGCGATTTCGCCGTTTATTTATTAAAAAATCGAACTTGTACTTGGTCGCTTCAACGGGTCTCGGACTTCTTTGCTATTATTGTTAATAATTCGGTTCTGGAGGCAGGGCAAATGAAATAAATGGTTGGGCAAATCTCTTTGACATCTAAACTAACTGAAAGCATCGTTGTTACAGCGATTTTCGCCGTTTAATTATTAAAAAATCGAACTTGTACTTGGTCGCTTCAACGGGTCTCGGACCTATTGGCTATTATTGTTAATAATTCGGTTCTGGAGGCAGGGCAAATGAAATAAATGGTTGGGCAAATCTCTTTGACATCTAAACTAACGGAAAGCATCGTTGTTAGAGCGATTTCGCCGTTTATTTATTAAAAAATCGAACTTGTACTTGGTCGCTTCAACAGGTCGCGGACTTCTTGGCTATTATTGTTAATAATTCGGTTCTGGAGGCAGGGCAAATGAAATAAATGGTTGGGCAAATCTCTTTGACATCTAAACTAAAGGAAAGCATCGTTGTTACAGCGATTTCGCCGTTTATTTATTAAAAAATCGGACTTGTACTTGGTCGCTTCAACGGGTCTCGGACCTATTGGCTATTATTGTTAATAATTCGGTTCTGGAGGCAGGGCAAATGAAATAAATGGTTGGGCAAATCTCTTTGACATCTAAACTAAAGGAAAGCATCGTTGTTAGGGCGATTTCGCAGTTTATTTATTAAAAAATCGAACTTGTACTTGGTCGCTTCAACGGGTCTCGGACCTATTGGCTATTATTGATAATAATTCGGTTCTGGAGGCAGGGCAAATGAAATAAATGGTTGGGCAAATCTCTTTGACATCTAAACTAACGGAAAGCATCGTTGTTAGAACGATTTCGCAGTTTATTTATTAAAAAATCGAACTTGTACTTGGTCGCTTCAACGGGTCTCGGACCTATTGGCTATTATTGTTAATTATTCGGTTCTGGAGGCAGGGCAAATGAAATAAATGGTTGGGCAAATCTCTTTGACATCTAAACTAACGGAAAGCATCGTTGTTAGAGCGGTTTCGCCGTTTATTTATTAAAAAATCGAACTTTTACTTGGTCGCTTCAACGGGTCGCGGACTTCTTGGCTATTATTGTTAATAATTCGGTTCTAGAGGCAGGGCAAATGAAATAAATGGTTGGGCAAATCTCTTTGACATCTAAACTAAAGGAAAGCATCGTTGTTAGAGCGATTTCGCCGTTTATTTATTAAAAAATCGAACTTGTACTTGGTCGCTTCAACGGGTCTCGGACTTCTTTGCTATTATTGTTAATAATTCGGTTCTGGAGGCAGGGCAAATGAAATAAATGGTTGGGCAAATCTCTTTGACATCTAAACTAACTGAAAGCATCGTTGTTACAGCGATTTTCGCCGTTTAATTAATAAAAAATCGAACTTGTACTTGGTCGCTTCAACGGGTCTCGGACCTATTGGCTATTATTGTTAATAATTCGGTTCTGGAGGCAGGGCAAATGAAATAAATGGTTGGGCAAATCTCTTTGACATCTAAACTAACGGAAAGCATCGTTGTTAGATCGATTTCGCCGTTTATTTATTAAAAAATCGAACTTGTACTTGGTCGCTTCAACAGGTCGCGGACTTCTTGGCTATTATTGTTAATAATTCGGTTCTGGAGGCAGGGCAAATGAAATAAATGGTTGGGCAAATCTCTTTGACATCTAAACTAAAGGAAAGCATCGTTGTTACAGCGATTTCGCCGTTTATTTATTAAAAAATCGAACTTGTACTTGGTCGCTTCAACGGGTCTCGGACCTATTGGCTATTATTGATAATAATTCGGTTCTGGAGGCAGGGCAAATGAAATAAATGGTTGGGCAAATCTCTTTGACATCTAAACTAAAGGAAAGCATCGTTGTTACAGCGATTTCGCCGTTTATGTATTAAAAAATCGAACTTGTACTTGGTCGCTTCAACGGGTCTCGGACCTATTGGCTATTATTGTTAATTATTCGGTTCTGGAGGCAGGGCAAATGAAATAAATGGTTGGGCAAATCTCTTTGACATCTAAACTAACGGAAAGCATCGTTGTTACAGCGATTTCGCCGTTTATTTATTAAAAAATCGAACTTGTACTTGGTCGCTTCAACGGGTCTCGGACTTCTTGGCTATTATTGTTAATAATTCGGTTCTGGAGGCAGGGCAAATGAAATAAATGGTTGGGCAAATCTCTTTGACATCTAAACTAAAGGAAAGCATCGTTGTTAGAGCGATTTCGCCGTTTATTTATTAAAAAATCGAACTTGTACTTGGTCGCTTCAACGGGTCTCGGACTTCTTGGCTATTATTGTTAATAATTCGGTTCTGGAGGCAGGGCAAATGAAATAAATGGTTGGGCAAATCTCTTTGACATCTAAACTAAAGGAATGCATCGTTGTTACAGAGATTGCGCCGTTTATTTATTAAAAAATCGAACTTGTACTTGGTCGCTTCAACGGGTCTCGGACCTATTGGCTATTATTGTTAATAATTCGGTTCTGGAGGCAGGGCAAATGAAATAAATGGTTGGGCAAATCTCTTTGACATCTAAACTAACTGAAAGCATCGTTGTTACAGCGATTTCGCCGTTTATTTATTAAAAAATCGAACTTGTACTTGGTCGTTTCAACGGGTCTCGGACTTCTTTGCTATTATTGTTAATAATTCGGTTCTGGAGGCAGGGCAAATGAAATAAATGGTTGGGCAAATCTCTTTGACATCTAAACTAACTGAAAGCATCGTTGTTACAGCGATTTCGCCGTTTAATTAATAAAAAATGGAACTTGTACTTGGTCGCTTCAACGGGTCTCGGACCTATTGGCTATTATTGTTAATAACTCGGTTCTGTAGGCAGGGCAAATGAAATAAATGGTTGGGCAAATCTCTTTGACATCTAAACTAAAGGAAAGCATCGTTGTTAGAGCGATTTCGCCGTTTATTTATTAAAAAATCGAACTTGTACTTGGTCGCTTCAACAGGTCGCGGACTTCTTGGCTATTATTGTTAATAATTCGGTTCTGGAGGCAGGGCAAATGAAATAAATGGTTGGGCAAATCTCTTTGACATCTAAACTAAAGGAAAGCATCGTTGTTACAGCGATTTCGCCGTTTATTTATTAAAAAATCGAACTTGTACTTGGTCGCTTCAACGGGTCTCGGACTTCTTGGCTATTATTGTTAATAATTCGGTGCTGGAGGCAGGGCAAATGAAATAAATGGTTGGGCAAATCTCTTTGACATCTAAACTAACTGAAAGCATCGTTGTTACAGCGATTTCGCCGTTTAATTAATAAAAAATCGATCTTGTACTTGGTCGCTTCAACGGGTCTCGGACCTATTGGCTATTATTGTTAATAATTCGGTTCTGGAGGCAGGGCAAATGAAATAAATGGTTGGGCAAATCTCTTTGACATCTAAACTAAAGGAAACCATCGTTGTTACAGCGATTTCGCCGTTTATTTATTAAAAAATCGAACTTGTACTTGGTCGCTTCAACGGGTCTCGGACCTATTGGCTATTATTGTTAATAATTCGGTTCTGGAGGCAGGGCAAATGAAATAAATGGTTGGGCAAATCTCTTTGACATCTAAACTAAAGGAAAGCATCGTTGTTACAGCGATTTCGCCGTTTATTTATTAAAAAATCGAACTTGTACTTGGTCGCTTCAACGGGTCTCGGACTTCTTTGCTTTTATTGTTAATAATTCGGTTCTAGAGGCAGGGCAAATGAAATAAATGGTTGGGCAAATCTCTTTGACATCTAAACTAAAGGAAAGCATCGTTGTTACAGCGATTTCGCCGTTTATTTATTAAAAAATCGAACTTGTACTTGGTCGCCTCAACGGGTCTCGGACATCTTGGCTATTATTGTTAATAATTCTGTTCTGGAGGCAGGGCAAATGAAATAAATGGTTGGGCAAATCTCTTTGACATCTAAGCTAAAGGAAAGCATCGTTGTTACAGCGATTTCGCCGTTTATTTATTAAAAAATCGAACTTGTACTTGGTCGCTTCAACAGGTCGCGGACTTCTTGGCTATTATTGTTAATAATTCGGTTCTAGAGGCAGGGCAAATGAAATAAATGGTTGGGCAAATCTCTTTGACATCTAAACTAAAGGAAAGCATCGTTGTTACAGCGATTTCGCCGTTTATTTATTAAAAAATCGAACTTGTACTTGGTCGCTTCAACGGGTCTCGGACTTCTTGGCTATTATTGTTAATAATTCGGTTCTGGAGGCAGGGCAAATGAAATAAATGGTTGGGCAAATCTCTTTGACATCTAAACTAAAGGAATGCATCGTTGTTACAGAGATTGCGCCGTTTATTTATTAAAAAATCGAACTTGTACTTGGTCGCTTCAACGGGTCTCGGACCTATTGGCTATTATTGTTAATAATTCGGTTCTGGAGGCAGGGCAAATGAAATAAATGGTTGGGCAAATCTCTTTGACATCTAAACTAACGGAAAGCATCGTTGTTAGAGCGATTTCGCCGTTTATTTATTAAAAAATCGAACTTGTACTTGGTCGCTTCAACGGGTCGCGGACTTCTTGGCTATTATTGTTAATAATTCGGTTCTGGAGGCAGGGCAAATGAAATAAATGGTTGGGCAAATCTCTTTTACATCTAAACTAACGGAAAGCATCGTTGTTAGAGCGATTTCGCCGTTTATTTATTAAAAAATCGAACTTGTACTTGGTCGTTTCAACGGGTCTCGGACTTCTTTGCTATTATTGTTAATAATTCGGTTCTGGAGGCAGGGCAAATGAAATAAATGGTTGGGCAAATCTCTTTGACATCTAAACTAACTGAAAGCATCGTTGTTACAGCGATTTCGCCGTTTAATTAATAAAAAATCGAACTTGTACTTGGTCGCTTCAACGGGTCTCGGACCTATTGGCTATTATTGTTAATAATTCGGTTCTGGAGGCAGGGCAAATGAAATAAATGGTTGGGCAAATCTCTTTGACATCTAAACTAACGGAAAGCATCGTTGTTAGAGCGATTTCGCCGTTTATTTATTAAAAAATCGAACTTGTACTTGGTCGCTTCAACAGGTCGCGGACTTCTTGGCTATTATTGTTAATAATTCGGTTCTGGAGGCAGGGCAAATGAAATAAATGGTTGGGCAAATCTCTTTGACATCTAAACTAAAGGAAAGCATCGTTGTTACAGCGATTTCGCCGTTTATTTATTAAAAAATCGAACTTGTACTTGGTCGCTTCAACGGGTCTCGGACTTCTTGGCTATTATTGTTAATAATTCGGTGCTGGAAGCAGGGCAAATGAAATAAATGGTTGGGCAAATCTCTTTGACATCTAAACTAACTGAAAGCATCGTTGTTACAGCGATTTCGCCGTTTAATTAATAAAAAATCGATCTTGTACTTGGTCGCTTCAACGGGTCTCGGACCTATTGGCTATTATTGTTAATAATTCGGTTCTGGAGGCAGGGCAAATGAAATAAATGGTTGGGCAAATCTCTTTGACATCTAAACTAAAGGAAACCATCGTTGTTACAGCGATTTCGCCGTTTATTTATTAAAAAATCGAACTTGTACTTGGTCGCTTCAACGGGTCTCGGACCTATTGGCTATTATTGTTAATAATTCGGTTCTGGAGGCAGGGCAAATGAAATAAATGGTTGGGCAAATCTCTTTGACATCTAAACTAAAGGAAAGCATCGTTGTTACAGCGATTTCGCCGTTTATTTATTAAAAAATCGAACTTGTACTTGGTCGCTTCAACGGGTCTCGGACTTCTTTGCTATTATTGTTAATAATTCGGTTCTAGAGGCAGGGCAAATGAAATAAATGGTTGGGCAAATCTCTTTGACATCTAAACTAAAGGAAAGCATCGTTGTTACAGCGATTTCGCCGTTTATTTATTAAAAAATCGAACTTGTACTTGGTCGCTTCAACGGGTCGCGGACTTCTTGGCTTTTATTGTTAATAATTCGGTTCTAGAGGCAGGGCAAATGAAATAAACGGTTGGGCAAATCTCTTTGACATCTAAGCTAAAGGAAAGCATCGTTGTTAGAGCGATTTCGCCGTTTATTTATTAAAAAATCGAACTTGTACTTGGTCGCTTCAACGGGTCTCGGACTTCTTTGCTATTATTGTTAATAATTCGGTTCTGGAGGCAGGGCAAATGAAATAAATGGTTGGGCAAATCTCTTTGACATCTAAACTAACTGAAAGCATCGTTGTTACAGCGATTTTCGCCGTTTAATTAATAAAAAATCGAACTTGTACTTGGTCGCTTCAACGGGTCTCGGACCTATTGGCTATTATTGTTAATAATTCGGTTCTGGAGGCAGGGCAAATGAAATAAATGGTTGGGCAAATCTCTTTGACATCTAAACTAACGGAAAGCATCGTTGTTAGAGCGATTTCGCCGTTTATTTATTAAAAAATCGAACTTGTACTTGGTCGCTTCAACAGGTCGCGGACTTCTTGGCTATTATTGTTAATAATTCGGTTCTGGAGGCAGGGCAAATGAAATAAATGGTTGGGCAAATCTCTTTGACATCTAAACTAAAGGAAAGCATCGTTGTTACAGCGATTTCGCCGTTTATTTATTAAAAAATCGGACTTGTACTTGGTCGCTTCAACGGGTCTCGGACCTATTGGCTATTATTGTTAATAATTCGGTTCTGGAGGCAGGGCAAATGAAATAAATGGTTGGGCAAATCTCTTTGACATCTAAACTAAAGGAAAGCATCGTTGTTAGGGCGATTTCGCAGTTTATTTATTAAAAAATCGAACTTGTACTTGGTCGCTTCAACGGGTCTCGGACCTATTGGCTATTATTGATAATAATTCGGTTCTGGAGGCGGGGCAAATGAAATAAATGGTTGGGCAAATCTCTTTGACATCTAAACTAACGGAAAGCATCGTTGTTAGAACGATTTCGCAGTTTATTTATTAAAAAATCGAACTTGTACTTGGTCGCTTCAACGGGTCTCGGACCTATTGGCTATTATTGTTAATTATTCGGTTCTGGAGGCAGGGCAAATGAAATAAATGGTTGGGCAAATCTCTTTGACATCTAAACTAACGGAAAGCATCGTTGTTAGAGCGGTTTCGCCGTTTATTTATTAAAAAATCGAACTTTTACTTGGTCGCTTCAACGGGTCGCGGACTTCTTGGCTATTATTGTTAATAATTCGGTTCTAGAGGCAGGGCAAATGAAATAAATGGTTGGGCAAATCTCTTTGACATCTAAACTAAAGGAAAGCATCGTTGTTAGAGCGATTTCGCCGTTTATTTATTAAAAAATCGAACTTGTACTTGGTCGCTTCAACGGGTCTCGGACTTCTTTGCTATTATTGTTAATAATTCGGTTCTGGAGGCAGGGCAAATGAAATAAATGGTTGGGCAAATCTCTTTGACATCTAAACTAACGGAAAGCATCGTTGTTAGAGCGATTTCGCAGTTTATTTATTAAAAAATCGAACTTGTACTTGGTCGCTTCAACGGGTCTCGGACCTATTGGCTATTATTGATAATAATTCGGTTCTGGAGGCAGGGCAAATGAAATAAATGGTTGGGCAAATCTCTTTGACATCTAAACTAACGGAAAGCATCGTTGTTAGAACGATTTCGCAGTTTATTTATTAAAAAATCGAACTTGTACTTGGTCGCTTCAACGGGTCTCGGACCTATTGGCTATTATTGTTAATTATTCGGTTCTGGAGGCAGGGCAAATGAAATAAATGGTTGGGCAAATCTCTTTGACATCTAAACTAACGGAAAGCATCGTTGTTAGAGCGGTTTCGCCGTTTATTTATTAAAAAATCGAACTTTTACTTGGTCGCTTCAACGGGTCGCGGACTTCTTGGCTATTATTGTTAATAATTCGGTTCTAGAGGCAGGGCAAATGAAATAAATGGTTGGGCAAATCTCTTTGACATCTAAACTAAAGGAAAGCATCGTTGTTAGAGCGATTTCGCCGTTTATTTATTAAAAAATCGAACTTGTACTTGGTCGCTTCAACGGGTCTCGGACTTCTTTGCTATTATTGTTAATAATTCGGTTCTGGAGGCAGGGCAAATGAAATAAATGGTTGGGCAAATCTCTTTGACATCTAAACTAACTGAAAGCATCGTTGTTACAGCGATTTTCGCCGTTTAATTAATAAAAAATCGAACTTGTACTTGGTCGCTTCAACGGGTCTCGGACCTATTGGCTATTATTGTTAATAATTCGGTTCTGGAGGCAGGGCAAATGAAATAAATGGTTGGGCAAATCTCTTTGACATCTAAACTAACGGAAAGCATCGTTGTTAGAGCGATTTCGCCGTTTATTTATTAAAAAATCGAACTTGTACTTGGTCGCTTCAACAGGTCGCGGACTTCTTGGCTATTATTGTTAATAATTCGGTTCTGGAGGCAGGGCAAATGAAATAAATGGTTGGGCAAATCTCTTTGACATCTAAACTAAAGGAAAGCATCGTTGTTACAGCGATTTCGCCGTTTATTTATTAAAAAATCGGACTTGTACTTGGTCGCTTCAACGGGTCTCGGACCTATTGGCTATTATTGTTAATAATTCGGTTCTGGAGGCAGGGCAAATGAAATAAATGGTTGGGCAAATCTCTTTGACATCTAAACTAAAGGAAAGCATCGTTGTTAGGGCGATTTCGCAGTTTATTTATTAAAAAATCGAACTTGTACTTGGTCGCTTCAACGGGTCTCGGACCTATTGGCTATTATTGATAATAATTCGGTTCTGGAGGCAGGGCAAATGAAATAAATGGTTGGGCAAATCTCTTTGACATCTAAACTAACGGAAAGCATCGTTGTTAGAACGATTTCGCAGTTTATTTATTAAAAAATCGAACTTGTACTTGGTCGCTTCAACGGGTCTCGGACCTATTGGCTATTATTGTTAATTATTCGGTTCTGGAGGCAGGGCAAATGAAATAAATGGTTGGGCAAATCTCTTTGACATCTAAACTAACGGAAAGCATCGTTGTTAGAGCGGTTTCGCCGTTTATTTATTAAAAAATCGAACTTTTACTTGGTCGCTTCAACGGGTCGCGGACTTCTTGGCTATTATTGTTAATAATTCGGTTCTAGAGGCAGGGCAAATGAAATAAATGGTTGGGCAAATCTCTTTGACATCTAAACTAAAGGAAAGCATCGTTGTTAGAGCGATTTCGCCGTTTATTTATTAAAAAATCGAACTTGTACTTGGTCGCTTCAACGGGTCTCGGACTTCTTTGCTATTATTGTTAATAATTCGGTTCTGGAGGCAGGGCAAATGAAATAAATGGTTGGGCAAATCTCTTTGACATCTAAACTAACTGAAAGCATCGTTGTTACAGCGATTTTCGCCGTTTAATTAATAAAAAATCGAACTTGTACTTGGTCGCTTCAACGGGTCTCGGACCTATTGGCTATTATTGTTAATAATTCGGTTCTGGAGGCAGGGCAAATGAAATAAATGGTTGGGCAAATCTCTTTGACATCTAAACTAACGGAAAGCATCGTTGTTAGATCGATTTCGCCGTTTATTTATTAAAAAATCGAACTTGTACTTGGTCGCTTCAACAGGTCGCGGACTTCTTGGCTATTATTGTTAATAATTCGGTTCTGGAGGCAGGGCAAATGAAATAAATGGTTGGGCAAATCTCTTTGACATCTAAACTAAAGGAAAGCATCGTTGTTACAGCGATTTCGCCGTTTATTTATTAAAAAATCGAACTTGTACTTGGTCGCTTCAACGGGTCTCGGACCTATTGGCTATTATTGATAATAATTCGGTTCTGGAGGCAGGGCAAATGAAATAAATGGTTGGGCAAATCTCTTTGACATCTAAACTAAAGGAAAGCATCGTTGTTACAGCGATTTCGCCGTTTATGTATTAAAAAATCGAACTTGTACTTGGTCGCTTCAACGGGTCTCGGACCTATTGGCTATTATTGTTAATTATTCGGTTCTGGAGGCAGGGCAAATGAAATAAATGGTTGGGCAAATCTCTTTGACATCTAAACTAACGGAAAGCATCGTTGTTACAGCGATTTCGCCGTTTATTTATTAAAAAATCGAACTTGTACTTGGTCGCTTCAACGGGTCTCGGACTTCTTGGCTATTATTGTTAATAATTCGGTTCTGGAGGCAGGGCAAATGAAATAAATGGTTGGGCAAATCTCTTTGACATCTAAACTAAAGGAAAGCATCGTTGTTAGAGCGATTTCGCCGTTTATTTATTAAAAAATCGAACTTGTACTTGGTCGCTTCAACGGGTCTCGGACTTCTTGGCTATTATTGTTAATAATTCGGTTCTGGAGGCAGGGCAAATGAAATAAATGGTTGGGCAAATCTCTTTGACATCTAAACTAAAGGAATGCATCGTTGTTACAGAGATTGCGCCGTTTATTTATTAAAAAATCGAACTTGTACTTGGTCGCTTCAACGGGTCTCGGACCTATTGGCTATTATTGTTAATAATTCGGTTCTGGAGGCAGGGCAAATGAAATAAATGGTTGGGCAAATCTCTTTGACATCTAAACTAACTGAAAGCATCGTTGTTACAGCGATTTCGCCGTTTATTTATTAAAAAATCGAACTTGTACTTGGTCGCTTCAACGGGTCTCGGACTTCTTGGCTATTATTGTTAATAATTCGGTGCTGGAGGCAGGGCAAATGAAATAAATGGTTGGGCAAATCTCTTTGACATCTAAACTAACTGAAAGCATCGTTGTTACAGCGATTTCGCCGTTTAATTAATAAAAAATCGATCTTGTACTTGGTCGCTTCAACGGGTCTCGGACCTATTGGCTATTATTGTTAATAATTCGGTTCTGGAGGCAGGGCAAATGAAATAAATGGTTGGGCAAATCTCTTTGACATCTAAACTAAAGGAAACCATCGTTGTTACAGCGATTTCGCCGTTTATTTATTAAAAAATCGAACTTGTACTTGGTCGCTTCAACGGGTCTCGGACCTATTGGCTATTATTGTTAATAATTCGGTTCTGGAGGCAGGGCAAATGAAATAAATGGTTGGGCAAATCTCTTTGACATCTAAACTAAAGGAAAGCATCGTTGTTACAGCGATTTCGCCGTTTATTTATTAAAAAATCGAACTTGTACTTGGTCGCTTCAACGGGTCTCGGACTTCTTTGCTATTATTGTTAATAATTCGGTTCTAGAGGCAGGGCAAATGAAATAAATGGTTGGGCAAATCTCTTTGACATCTAAACTAAAGGAAAGCATCGTTGTTACAGCGATTTCGCCGTTTATTTATTAAAAAATCGAACTTGTACTTGGTCGCCTCAACGGGTCTCGGACATCTTGGCTATTATTGTTAATAATTCTGTTCTGGAGGCAGGGCAAATGAAATAAATGGTTGGGCAAATCTCTTTGACATCTAAGCTAAAGGAAAGCATCGTTGTTACAGCGATTTCGCCGTTTATTTATTAAAAAATCGAACTTGTACTTGGTCGCTTCAACAGGTCGCGGACTTCTTGGCTATTATTGTTAATAATTCGGTTCTAGAGGCAGGGCAAATGAAATAAATGGTTGGGCAAATCTCTTTGACATCTAAACTAAAGGAAAGCATCGTTGTTACAGCGATTTCGCCGTTTATTTATTAAAAAATCGAACTTGTACTTGGTCGCTTCAACGGGTCTCGGACTTCTTGGCTATTATTGTTAATAATTCGGTTCTGGAGGCAGGGCAAATGAAATAAATGGTTGGGCAAATCTCTTTGACATCTAAACTAAAGGAATGCATCGTTGTTACAGAGATTGCGCCGTTTATTTATTAAAAAATCGAACTTGTACTTGGTCGCTTCAACGGGTCTCGGACCTATTGGCTATTATTGTTAATAATTCGGTTCTGGAGGCAGGGCAAATGAAATAAATGGTTGGGCAAATCTCTTTGACATCTAAACTAACGGAAAGCATCGTTGTTAGAGCGATTTCGCCGTTTATTTATTAAAAAATCGAACTTGTACTTGGTCGCTTCAACGGGTCGCGGACTTCTTGGCTATTATTGTTAATAATTCGGTTCTGGAGGCAGGGCAAATGAAATAAATGGTTGGGCAAATCTCTTTTACATCTAAACTAACGGAAAGCATCGTTGTTAGAGCGATTTCGCCGTTTATTTATTAAAAAATCGAACTTGTACTTGGTCGTTTCAACGGGTCTCGGACTTCTTTGCTATTATTGTTAATAATTCGGTTCTGGAGGCAGGGCAAATGAAATAAATGGTTGGGCAAATCTCTTTGACATCTAAACTAACTGAAAGCATCGTTGTTACAGCGATTTCGCCGTTTAATTAATAAAAAATCGAACTTGTACTTGGTCGCTTCAACGGGTCTCGGACCTATTGGCTATTATTGTTAATAATTCGGTTCTGGAGGCAGGGCAAATGAAATAAATGGTTGGGCAAATCTCTTTGACATCTAAACTAACGGAAAGCATCGTTGTTAGAGCGATTTCGCCGTTTATTTATTAAAAAATCGAACTTGTACTTGGTCGCTTCAACAGGTCGCGGACTTCTTGGCTATTATTGTTAATAATTCGGTTCTGGAGGCAGGGCAAATGAAATAAATGGTTGGGCAAATCTCTTTGACATCTAAACTAAAGGAAAGCATCGTTGTTACAGCGATTTCGCCGTTTATTTATTAAAAAATCGAACTTGTACTTGGTCGCTTCAACGGGTCTCGGACTTCTTGGCTATTATTGTTAATAATTCGGTGCTGGAAGCAGGGCAAATGAAATAAATGGTTGGGCAAATCTCTTTGACATCTAAACTAACTGAAAGCATCGTTGTTACAGCGATTTCGCCGTTTAATTAATAAAAAATCGATCTTGTACTTGGTCGCTTCAACGGGTCTCGGACCTATTGGCTATTATTGTTAATAATTCGGTTCTGGAGGCAGGGCAAATGAAATAAATGGTTGGGCAAATCTCTTTGACATCTAAACTAAAGGAAACCATCGTTGTTACAGCGATTTCGCCGTTTATTTATTAAAAAATCGAACTTGTACTTGGTCGCTTCAACGGGTCTCGGACCTATTGGCTATTATTGTTAATAATTCGGTTCTGGAGGCAGGGCAAATGAAATAAATGGTTGGGCAAATCTCTTTGACATCTAAACTAAAGGAAAGCATCGTTGTTACAGCGATTTCGCCGTTTATTTATTAAAAAATCGAACTTGTACTTGGTCGCTTCAACGGGTCTCGGACTTCTTTGCTATTATTGTTAATAATTCGGTTCTAGAGGCAGGGCAAATGAAATAAATGGTTGGGCAAATCTCTTTGACATCTAAACTAAAGGAAAGCATCGTTGTTACAGCGATTTCGCCGTTTATTTATTAAAAAATCGAACTTGTACTTGGTCGCTTCAACGGGTCGCGGACTTCTTGGCTTTTATTGTTAATAATTCGGTTCTAGAGGCAGGGCAAATGAAATAAACGGTTGGGCAAATCTCTTTGACATCTAAGCTAAAGGAAAGCATCGTTGTTAGAGCGATTTCGCCGTTTATTTATTAAAAAATCGAACTTGTACTTGGTCGCTTCAACGGGTCTCGGACCTATTGGCTATTATTGTTAATAATTCGGTTCTGGAGGCAGGGCAAATGAAATAAATGGTTGGGCAAATCTCTTTGACATCTAAACTAAAGGAAAGCATCGTTGTTAGAGCGATTTCGCCGTTTATTTATTAAAAAATCGAACTTGTACTTGGTCGCTTCAACGGGTCTCGGACTTCTTTGCTATTATTGTTAATAATTCGGTTCTGGAGGCAGGGCAAATGAAATAAATGGTTGGGCAAATCTCTTTGACATCTAAACTAACTGAAAGCATCGTTGTTACAGCGATTTTCGCCGTTTAATTAATAAAAAATCGAACTTGTACTTGGTCGCTTCAACGGGTCTCGGACCTATTGGCTATTATTGTTAATAATTCGGTTCTGGAGGCAGGGCAAATGAAATAAATGGTTGGGCAAATCTCTTTGACATCTAAACTAAAGGAAAGCATCGTTGTTACAGCGATTTCGCCGTTTATTTATTAAAAAATCGAACTTGTACTTGGTCGCTTCAACGGGTCTCGGACCTATTGGCTATTATTGTTAATAATTCGGTTCTGGAGGCAGGGCAAATGAAATAAATGGTTGGGCAAATCTCTTTGACATCTAAACTAAAGGAAAGCATCGTTGTTAGGGCGATTTCGCAGTTTATTTATTAAAAAATCGAACTTGTACTTGGTCGCTTCAACGGGTCTCGGACCTATTGGCTATTATTGATAATAATTCGGTTCTGGAGGCAGGGCAAATGAAATAAATGGTTGGGCAAATCTCTTTGACATCTAAACTAACGGAAAGCATCGTTGTTAGAACGATTTCGCAGTTTATTTATTAAAAAATCGAACTTGTACTTGGTCGCTTCAACGGGTCTCGGACCTATTGGCTATTATTGTTAATTATTCGGTTCTGGAGGCAGGGCAAATGAAATAAATGGTTGGGCAAATCTCTTTGACATCTAAACTAACGGAAAGCATCGTTGTTAGAGCGGTTTCGCCGTTTATTTATTAAAAAATCGAACTTTTACTTGGTCGCTTCAACGGGTCGCGGACTTCTTGGCTATTATTGTTAATAATTCGGTTCTAGAGGCAGGGCAAATGAAATAAATGGTTGGGCAAATCTCTTTGACATCTAAACTAAAGGAAAGCATCGTTGTTAGAGCGATTTCGCCGTTTATTTATTAAAAAATCGAACTTGTACTTGGTCGCTTCAACGGGTCTCGGACTTCTTTGCTATTATTGTTAATAATTCGGTTCTGGAGGCAGGGCAAATGAAATAAATGGTTGGGCAAATCTCTTTGACATCTAAACTAACTGAAAGCATCGTTGTTACAGCGATTTTCGCCGTTTAATTAATAAAAAATCGAACTTGTACTTGGTCGCTTCAACGGGTCTCGGACCTATTGGCTATTATTGTTAATAATTCGGTTCTGGAGGCAGGGCAAATGAAATAAATGGTTGGGCAAATCTCTTTGACATCTAAACTAACTGAAAGCATCGTTGTTACAGCGATTTCGCCGTTTAATTAATAAAAAATCGAACTTGTACTTGGTCGCTTCAACGGGTCTCGGACCTATTGGCTATTATTGTTAATAACTCGGTTCTGTAGGCAGGGCAAATGAAATAAATGGTTGGGCAAATCTCTTTGACATCTAAACTAAAGGAAAGCATCGTTGTTAGAGCGATTTCGCCGTTTATTTATTAAAAAATCGAACTTGTACTTGGTCGCTTCAACAGGTCGCGGACTTCTTGGCTATTATTGTTAATAATTCGGTTCTGGAGGCAGGGCAAATGAAATAAATGGTTGGGCAAATCTCTTTGACATCTAAACTAAAGGAAAGCATCGTTGTTACAGCGATTTCGCCGTTTATTTATTAAAAAATCGAACTTGTACTTGGTCGCTTCAACGGGTCTCGGACTTCTTGGCTATTATTGTTAATAATTCGGTGCTGGAGGCAGGGCAAATGAAATAAATGGTTGGGCAAATCTCTTTGACATCTAAACTAACTGAAAGCATCGTTGTTACAGCGATTTCGCCGTTTAATTAATAAAAAATCGATCTTGTACTTGGTCGCTTCAACGGGTCTCGGACCTATTGGCTATTATTGTTAATAATTCGGTTCTGGAGGCAGGGCAAATGAAATAAATGGTTGGGCAAATCTCTTTGACATCTAAACTAAAGGAAACCATCGTTGTTACAGCGATTTCGCCGTTTATTTATTAAAAAATCGAACTTGTACTTGGTCGCTTCAACGGGTCTCGGACCTATTGGCTATTATTGTTAATAATTCGGTTCTGGAGGCAGGGCAAATGAAATAAATGGTTGGGCAAATCTCTTTGACATCTAAACTAAAGGAAAGCATCGTTGTTACAGCGATTTCGCCGTTTATTTATTAAAAAATCGAACTTGTACTTGGTCGCTTCAACGGGTCTCGGACTTCTTTGCTATTATTGTTAATAATTCGGTTCTAGAGGCAGGGCAAATGAAATAAATGGTTGGGCAAATCTCTTTGACATCTAAACTAAAGGAAAGCATCGTTGTTACAGCGATTTCGCCGTTTATTTATTAAAAAATCGAACTTGTACTTGGTCGCCTCAACGGGTCTCGGACATCTTGGCTATTATTGTTAATAATTCTGTTCTGGAGGCAGGGCAAATGAAATAAATGGTTGGGCAAATCTCTTTGACATCTAAGCTAAAGGAAAGCATCGTTGTTACAGCGATTTCGCCGTTTATTTATTAGAAAATCGAACTTGTACTTGGTCGCTTCAACAGGTCGCGGACTTCTTGGCTATTATTGTTAATAATTCGGTTCTAGAGGCAGGGCAAATGAAATAAATGGTTGGGCAAATCTCTTTGACATCTAAACTAAAGGAAAGCATCGTTGTTACAGCGATTTCGCCGTTTATTTATTAAAAAATCGAACTTGTACTTGGTCGCTTCAACGGGTCTCGGACTTCTTGGCTATTATTGTTAATAATTCGGTTCTGGAGGCAGGGCAAATGAAATAAATGGTTGGGCAAATCTCTTTGACATCTAAACTAAAGGAATGCATCGTTGTTACAGAGATTGCGCCGTTTATTTATTAAAAAATCGAACTTGTACTTGGTCGCTTCAACGGGTCTCGGACCTATTGGCTATTATTGTTAATAATTCGGTTCTGGAGGCAGGGCAAATGAAATAAATGGTTGGGCAAATCTCTTTGACATCTAAACTAACGGAAAGCATCGTTGTTAGAGCGATTTCGCCGTTTATTTATTAAAAAATCGAACTTGTACTTGGTCGCTTCAACGGGTCGCGGACTTCTTGGCTATTATTGTTAATAATTCGGTTCTGGAGGCAGGGCAAATGAAATAAATGGTTGGGCAAATCTCTTTGACATCTAAACTAACGGAAAGCATCGTTGTTAGAGCGATTTCGCCGTTTATTTATTAAAAAATCGAACTTGTACTTGGTCGTTTCAACGGGTCTCGGACTTCTTTGCTATTATTGTTAATAATTCGGTTCTGGAGGCAGGGCAAATGAAATAAATGGTTGGGCAAATCTCTTTGACATCTAAACTAACTGAAAGCATCGTTGTTACAGCGATTTCGCCGTTTAATTAATAAAAAATCGAACTTGTACTTGGTCGCTTCAACGGGTCTCGGACCTATTGGCTATTATTGTTAATAATTCGGTTCTGGAGGCAGGGCAAATGAAATAAATGGTTGGGCAAATCTCTTTGACATCTAAACTAACGGAAAGCATCGTTGTTAGAGCGATTTCGCCGTTTATTTATTAAAAAATCGAACTTGTACTTGGTCGCTTCAACAGGTCGCGGACTTCTTGGCTATTATTGTTAATAATTCGGTTCTGGAGGCAGGGCAAATGAAATAAATGGTTGGGCAAATCTCTTTGACATCTAAACTAAAGGAAAGCATCGTTGTTACAGCGATTTCGCCGTTTATTTATTAAAAAATCGAACTTGTACTTGGTCGCTTCAACGGGTCTCGGACTTCTTGGCTATTATTGTTAATAATTCGGTGCTGGAAGCAGGGCAAATGAAATAAATGGTTGGGCAAATCTCTTTGACATCTAAACTAACTGAAAGCATCGTTGTTACAGCGATTTCGCCGTTTAATTAATAAAAAATCGATCTTGTACTTGGTCGCTTCAACGGGTCTCGGACCTATTGGCTATTATTGTTAATAATTCGGTTCTGGAGGCAGGGCAAATGAAATAAATGGTTGGGCAAATCTCTTTGACATCTAAACTAAAGGAAACCATCGTTGTTACAGCGATTTCGCCGTTTATTTATTAAAAAATCGAACTTGTACTTGGTCGCTTCAACGGGTCTCGGACCTATTGGCTATTATTGTTAATAATTCGGTTCTGGAGGCAGGGCAAATGAAATAAATGGTTGGGCAAATCTCTTTGACATCTAAACTAAAGGAAAGCATCGTTGTTACAGCGATTTCGCCGTTTATTTATTAAAAAATCGAACTTGTACTTGGTCGCCTCAACGGGTCTCGGACTTCTTTGCTTTTATTGTTAATAATTCGGTTCTAGAGGCAGGGCAAATGAAATAAATGGTTGGGCAAATCTCTTTGACATCTAAACTAAAGGAAAGCATCGTTGTTACAGCGATTTCGCCGTTTATTTATTAAAAAATCGAACTTGTACTTGGTCGCTTCAACGGGTCGCGGACTTCTTGGCTTTTATTGTTAATAATTCGGTTCTAGAGGCAGGGCAAATGAAATAAACGGTTGGGCAAATCTCTTTGACATCTAAGCTAAAGGAAAGCATCGTTGTTAGAGCGATTTCGCCGTTTATTTATTAAAAAATCGAACTTGTACTTGGTCGCTTCAACGGGTCTCGGACCTATTGGCTATTATTGTTAATAATTCGGTTCTGGAGGCAGGGCAAATGAAATAAATGGTTGGGCAAATCTCTTTGACATCTAAACTAAAGGAAAGCATCGTTGTTAGAGCGATTTCGCCGTTTATTTATTAAAAAATCGAACTTGTACTTGGTCGCTTCAACGGGTCTCGGACTTCTTTGCTATTATTGTTAATAATTCGGTTCTGGAGGCAGGGCAAATGAAATAAATGGTTGGGCAAATCTCTTTGACATCTAAACTAACTGAAAGCATCGTTGTTACAGCGATTTTCGCCGTTTAATTAATAAAAAATCGAACTTGTACTTGGTCGCTTCAACGGGTCTCGGACCTATTGGCTATTATTGTTAATAATTCGGTTCTGGAGGCAGGGCAAATGAAATAAATGGTTGGGCAAATCTCTTTGACATCTAAACTAACGGAAAGCATCGTTGTTAGAGCGATTTCGCCGTTTATTTATTAAAAAATCGAACTTGTACTTGGTCGCTTCAACAGGTCGCGGACTTCTTGGCTATTATTGTTAATAATTCGGTTCTGGAGGCAGGGCAAATGAAATAAATGGTTGGGCAAATCTCTTTGACATCTAAACTAAAGGAAAGCATCGTTGTTACAGCGATTTCGCCGTTTATTTATTAAAAAATCGAACTTGTACTTGGTCGCTTCAACGGGTCTCGGACCTATTGGCTATTATTGTTAATAATTCGGTTCTGGAGGCAGGGCAAATGAAATAAATGGTTGGGAAAATCTCTTTGACATCTAAACTAAAGGAAAGCATCGTTGTTAGGGCGATTTCGCAGTTTATTTATTAAAAAATCGAACTTGTACTTGGTCGCTTCAACGGGTCTCGGACCTATTGGCTATTATTGATAATAATTCGGTTCTGGAGGCAGGGCAAATGAAATAAATGGTTGGGCAAATCTCTTTGACATCTAAACTAACGGAAAGCATCGTTGTTAGAACGATTTCGCAGTTTATTTATTAAAAAATCGAACTTGTACTTGGTCGCTTCAACGGGTCTCGGACCTATTGGCTATTATTGTTAATTATTCGGTTCTGGAGGCAGGGCAAATGAAATAAATGGTTGGGCAAATCTCTTTGACATCTAAACTAACGGAAAGCATCGTTGTTAGAGCGGTTTCGCCGTTTATTTATTAAAAAATCGAACTTTTACTTGGTCGCTTCAACGGGTCGCGGACTTCTTGGCTATTATTGTTAATAATTCGGTTCTAGAGGCAGGGCAAATGAAATAAATGGTTGGGCAAATCTCTTTGACATCTAAACTAAAGGAAAGCATCGTTGTTAGAGCGATTTCGCCGTTTATTTATTAAAAAATCGAACTTGTACTTGGTCGCTTCAACGGGTCTCGGACTTCTTTGCTATTATTGTTAATAATTCGGTTCTGGAGGCAGGGCAAATGAAATAAATGGTTGGGCAAATCTCTTTGACATCTAAACTAACTGAAAGCATCGTTGTTACAGCGATTTTCGCCGTTTAATTAATAAAAAATCGAACTTGTACTTGGTCGCTTCAACGGGTCTCGGACCTATTGGCTATTATTGTTAATAATTCGGTTCTGGAGGCAGGGCAAATGAAATAAATGGTTGGGCAAATCTCTTTGACATCTAAACTAACGGAAAGCATCGTTGTTAGATCGATTTCGCCGTTTATTTATTAAAAAATCGAACTTGTACTTGGTCGCTTCAACAGGTCGCGGACTTCTTGGCTATTATTGTTAATAATTCGGTTCTGGAGGCAGGGCAAATGAAATAAATGGTTGGGCAAATCTCTTTGACATCTAAACTAAAGGAAAGCATCGTTGTTACAGCGATTTCGCCGTTTATTTATTAAAAAATCGAACTTGTACTTGGTCGCTTCAACGGGTCTCGGACCTATTGGCTATTATTGATAATAATTCGGTTCTGGAGGCAGGGCAAATGAAATAAATGGTTGGGCAAATCTCTTTGACATCTAAACTAAAGGAAAGCATCGTTGTTACAGCGATTTCGCCGTTTATGTATTAAAAAATCGAACTTGTACTTGGTCGCTTCAACGGGTCTCGGACCTATTGGCTATTATTGTTAATTATTCGGTTCTGGAGGCAGGGCAAATGAAATAAATGGTTGGGCAAATCTCTTTGACATCTAAACTAACGGAAAGCATCGTTGTTACAGCGATTTCGCCGTTTATTTATTAAAAAATCGAACTTGTACTTGGTCGCTTCAACGGGTCTCGGACTTCTTGGCTATTATTGTTAATAATTCGGTTCTGGAGGCAGGGCAAATGAAATAAATGGTTGGGCAAATCTCTTTGACATCTAAACTAAAGGAAAGCATCGTTGTTAGAGCGATTTCGCCGTTTATTTATTAAAAAATCGAACTTGTACTTGGTCGCTTCAACGGGTCTCGGACTTCTTGGCTATTATTGTTAATAATTCGGTTCTGGAGGCAGGGCAAATGAAATAAATGGTTGGGCAAATCTCTTTGACATCTAAACTAAAGGAATGCATCGTTGTTACAGAGATTGCGCCGTTTATTTATTAAAAAATCGAACTTGTACTTGGTCGCTTCAACGGGTCTCGGACCTATTGGCTATTATTGTTAATAATTCGGTTCTGGAGGCAGGGCAAATGAAATAAATGGTTGGGCAAATCTCTTTGACATCTAAACTAACTGAAAGCATCGTTGTTACAGCGATTTCGCCGTTTATTTATTAAAAAATCGAACTTGTACTTGGTCGTTTCAACGGGTCTCGGACTTCTTTGCTATTATTGTTAATAATTCGGTTCTGGAGGCAGGGCAAATGAAATAAATGGTTGGGCAAATCTCTTTGACATCTAAACTAACTGAAAGCATCGTTGTTACAGCGATTTCGCCGTTTAATTAATAAAAAATCGAACTTGTACTTGGTCGCTTCAACGGGTCTCGGACCTATTGGCTATTATTGTTAATAACTCGGTTCTGTAGGCAGGGCAAATGAAATAAATGGTTGGGCAAATCTCTTTGACATCTAAACTAAAGGAAAGCATCGTTGTTAGAGCGATTTCGCCGTTTATTTATTAAAAAATCGAACTTGTACTTGGTCGCTTCAACAGGTCGCGGACTTCTTGGCTATTATTGTTAATAATTCGGTTCTGGAGGCAGGGCAAATGAAATAAATGGTTGGGCAAATCTCTTTGACATCTAAACTAAAGGAAAGCATCGTTGTTACAGCGATTTCGCCGTTTATTTATTAAAAAATCGAACTTGTACTTGGTCGCTTCAACGGGTCTCGGACTTCTTGGCTATTATTGTTAATAATTCGGTGCTGGAGGCAGGGCAAATGAAATAAATGGATGGGCAAATCTCTTTGACATCTAAACTAACTGAAAGCATCGTTGTTACAGCGATTTCGCCGTTTAATTAATAAAAAATCGATCTTGTACTTGGTCGCTTCAACGGGTCTCGGACCTATTGGCTATTATTGTTAATAATTCGGTTCTGGAGGCAGGGCAAATGAAATAAATGGTTGGGCAAATCTCTTTGACATCTAAACTAAAGGAAACCATCGTTGTTACAGCGATTTCGCCGTTTATTTATTAAAAAATCGAACTTGTACTTGGTCGCTTCAACGGGTCTCGGACCTATTGGCTATTATTGTTAATAATTCGGTTCTGGAGGCAGGGCAAATGAAATAAATGGTTGGGCAAATCTCTTTGACATCTAAACTAAAGGAAAGCATCGTTGTTACAGCGATTTCGCCGTTTATTTATTAAAAAATCGAACTTGTACTTGGTCGCTTCAACGGGTCTCGGACTTCTTTGCTTTTATTGTTAATAATTCGGTTCTAGAGGCAGGGCAAATGAAATAAATGGTTGGGCAAATCTCTTTGACATCTAAACTAAAGGAAAGCATCGTTGTTACAGCGATTTCGCCGTTTATTTATTAAAAAATCGAACTTGTACTTGGTCGCTTCAACGGGTCTCGGACTTCTTTGCTTTTATTGTTAATAATTCGGTTCTAGAGGCAGGGCAAATGAAATAAATGGTTGGGCAAATCTCTTTGACATCTAAACTAACGGAAAGCATCGTTGTTAGAGCGATTTCGCCGTTTATTTATTAAAAAATCGAACTTGTACTTGGTCGCTTCAACAGGTCGCGGACTTCTTGGCTATTATTGTTAATAATTCGGTTCTGGAGGCAGGGCAAATGAAATAAATGGTTGGGCAAATCTCTTTGACATCTAAACTAAAGGAAAGCATCGTTGTTACAGCGATTTCGCCGTTTATTTATTAAAAAATCGAACTTGTACTTGGTCGCTTCAACGGGTCTCGGACTTCTTGGCTATTATTGTTAATAATTCGGTGCTGGAAGCAGGGCAAATGAAATAAATGGTTGGGCAAATCTCTTTGACATCTAAACTAACTGAAAGCATCGTTGTTACAGCGATTTCGCCGTTTAATTAATAAAAAATCGATCTTGTACTTGGTCGCTTCAACGGGTCTCGGACCTATTGGCTATTATTGTTAATAATTCGGTTCTGGAGGCAGGGCAAATGAAATAAATGGTTGGGCAAATCTCTTTGACATCTAAACTAAAGGAAACCATCGTTGTTACAGCGATTTCGCCGTTTATTTATTAAAAAATCGAACTTGTACTTGGTCGCTTCAACGGGTCTCGGACCTATTGGCTATTATTGTTAATAATTCGGTTCTGGAGGCAGGGCAAATGAAATAAATGGTTGGGCAAATCTCTTTGACATCTAAACTAAAGGAAAGCATCGTTGTTACAGCGATTTCGCCGTTTATTTATTAAAAAATCGAACTTGTACTTGGTCGCTTCAACGGGTCTCGGACTTCTTGGCTATTATTGTTAATAATTCGGTTCTAGAGGCAGGGCAAATGAAATAAATGGTTGGGCAAATCTCTTTGACATCTAAACTAAAGGAAAGCATCGTTGTTAGAGCGATTTCGCCGTTTATTTATTAAAAAATCGAACTTGTACTTGGTCGCTTCAACGGGTCGCGGACTTCTTGGCTTTTATTGTTAATAATTCGGTTCTAGAGGCAGGGCAAATGAAATAAACGGTTGGGCAAATCTCTTTGACATCTAAGCTAAAGGAAAGCATCGTTGTTAGAGCGATTTCGCCGTTTATTTATTAAAAAATCGAACTTGTACTTGGTCGCTTCAACGGGTCTCGGACCTATTGGCTATTATTGTTAATAATTCGGTTCTGGAGGCAGGGCAAATGAAATAAATGGTTGGGCAAATCTCTTTGACATCTAAACTAAAGGAAAGCATCGTTGTTACAGCGATTTCGCCGTTTATTTATTAAAAAATCGAACTTGTACTTGGTCGCTTCAACGGGTCTCGGACTTCTTGGCTATTATTGTTAATAATTCGGTTCTGGAGGCAGGGCAAATGAAATAAGTGTTTGGGCAAATCTCTTTGACATCTAAACTAACTGAAAGCATCGTTGTTACAGCGATTTCGCCGTTTAATTAATAAAAAATCGAACTTGTACTTGGTCGCTTCAACGGGTCTCGGACCTATTGGCTATTATTGTTAATAATTCGGTTCTGTAGGCAGGGCAAATGAAATAAATGGTTGGGCAAATCTCTTTGACATCTAAACTAAAGGAAAGCATCGTTGTTACAGCCATTTCGCCGTTTATTTATTAAAAAATCGAACTTGTACTTGGTCGCTTCAACGGGTCTCGGACTTCTTTGCTATTATTGTTAATAATTCGGTTCTAGAGGCAGGGCAAATGAAATAAATGGTTTGGCAAATCTCTTTGACATCTAAACTAAAGGAAAGCATCGTTGTTACAGCGATTTCGCCGTTTATTTATTAAAAAATCGAACTTGTACTTGGTCGCTTCAACGGGTCGCGGACTTCTTGGCTTTTATTGTTAATAATTCGGTTCTAGAGGCAGGGCAAATGAAATAAACGGTTGGGCAAATCTCTTTGACATCTAAGCTAAAGGAAAGCATCGTTGTTAGAGCGATTTCGCCGTTTATTTATTAAAAAATCGAACTTGTACTTGGTCGCTTCAACGGGTCTCGGACCTATTGGCTATTATTGTTAATAATTCGGTTCTGGAGGCAGGGCAAATGAAATAAATGGTTGGGCAAATCTCTTTGACATCTAAACTAACGGAAAGCATCGTTGTTAGAGCGATTTCGCCGTTTAATTAATAAAAAATCGAACTTGTACTTGGTCGCTTCAACGGGTCTCGGACCTATTGGCTATTATTGTTAATAATTCGGTTCTGTAGGCAGGGCAAATGAAATAAATGGTTGGGCAAATCTCTTTGACATCTAAACTAAAGGAAAGCATCGTTGTTACAGCGATTTCGCCGTTTATTTATTAAAAAATCGAACTTGTACTTGGTCGCTTCAACAGGTCGCGGACTTCTTGGCTATTATTGTTAATAATTCGGTTCTAGAGGCAGGGCAAATGAAATAAATGGTTGGGCAAATCTCTTTGACATCTAAACTAAAGGAAAGCATCGTTGTTACAGCGATTTCGCCGTTTATTTATTAAAAAATCGAACTTGTACTTGGTCGCTTCAACGGGTCTCGGACTTCTTGGCTATTATTGTTAATAATTCGTTTCTGGTGGCAGGGCAAATGAAATAAGTGGTTGGGCAAATCTCTTTGACATCTAAACTAACTGAAAGCATCGTTGTTAGAGCGATTTCGCCGTTTATTTATTAAAAAATCGAACTTGTACTTGGTCGTTTCAACGGGTCTCGGACTTCTTTGCTATTATTGTTAATAATTCGGTTCTGGAGGCAGGGCAAATGAAATAAATGGTTGGGCAAATCTCTTTGACATCTAAACTAACTGAAAGCATCGTTGTTACAGCGATTTCGCCGTTTAATTAATAAAAAATCGAACTTGTACTTGGTCGCTTCAACGGGTCTCGGACCTATTGGCTATTATTGTTAATAATTCGGTTCTGGAGGCAGGGCAAATGAAATAAATGGTTGGGCAAATCTCTTTGACATCTAAACTAACGGAAAGCATCGTTGTTAGAGCGATTTCGCCGTTTATTTATTAAAAAATCGAACTTGTACTTGGTCGCTTCAACGGGTCGCGGACTTCTTGGCTATTATTGTTAATAATTCGGTTCTGGAGGCAGGGCAAATGAAATAAATGGTTGGGCAAATCTCTTTGACATCTAAACTAACGGAAAGCATCGTTGTTAGAGCGATTTCGCCGTTTATTTATTAAAAAATCGAACTTGTACTTGGTCGTTTCAACGGGTCTCGGACTTCTTTGCTATTATTGTTAATAATTCGGTTCTGGAGGCAGGGCAAATGAAATAAATGGTTGGGCAAATCTCTTTGACATCTAAACTAACTGAAAGCATCGTTGTTACAGCGATTTCGCCGTTTAATTAATAAAAAATCGAACTTGTACTTGGTCGCTTCAACGGGTCTCGGACCTATTGGCTATTATTGTTAATAATTCGGTTCTGGAGGCAGGGCAAATGAAATAAATGGTTGGGCAAATCTCTTTGACATCTAAACTAACGGAAAGCATCGTTGTTAGAGCGATTTCGCCGTTTATTTATTAAAAAATCGAACTTGTACTTGGTCGCTTCAACAGGTCGCGGACTTCTTGGCTATTATTGTTAATAATTCGGTTCTGGAGGCAGGGCAAATGAAATAAATGGTTGGGCAAATCTCTTTGACATCTAAACTAAAGGAAAGCATCGTTGTTACAGCGATTTCGCCGTTTATTTATTAAAAAATCGAACTTGTACTTGGTCGCTTCAACGGGTCTCGGACTTCTTGGCTATTATTGTTAATAATTCGGTGCTGGAAGCAGGGCAAATGAAATAAATGGTTGGGCAAATCTCTTTGACATCTAAACTAACTGAAAGCATCGTTGTTACAGCGATTTCGCCGTTTAATTAATAAAAAATCGATCTTGTACTTGGTCGCTTCAACGGGTCTCGGACCTATTGGCTATTATTGTTAATAATTCGGTTCTGGAGGCAGGGCAAATGAAATAAATGGTTGGGCAAATCTCTTTGACATCTAAACTAAAGGAAACCATCGTTGTTACAGCGATTTCGCCGTTTATTTATTAAAAAATCGAACTTGTACTTGGTCGCTTCAACGGGTCTCGGACCTATTGGCTATTATTGTTAATAATTCGGTTCTGGAGGCAGGGCAAATGAAATAAATGGTTGGGCAAATCTCTTTGACATCTAAACTAAAGGAAAGCATCGTTGTTACAGCGATTTCGCCGTTTATTTATTAAAAAATCGAACTTGTACTTGGTCGCTTCAACGGGTCTCGGACGTCTTTGCTATTATTGTTAATAATTCGGTTCTAGAGGCAGGGCAAATGAAATAAATGGTTGGGCAAATCTCTTTGACATCTAAACTAAAGGAAAGCATCGTTGTTACAGCGATTTCGCCGTTTATTTATTAAAAAATCGAACTTGTACTTGGTCGCTTCAACGGGTCGCGGACTTCTTGGCTTTTATTGTTAATAATTCGGTTCTAGAGGCAGGGCAAATGAAATAAACGGTTGGGCAAATCTCTTTGACATCTAAGCTAAAGGAAAGCATCGTTGTTAGAGCGATTTCGCCGTTTATTTATTAAAAAATCGAACTTGTACTTGGTCGCTTCAACGGGTCTCGGACCTATTGGCTATTATTGTTAATAATTCGGTTCTGGAGGCAGGGCAAATGAAATAAATGGTTGGGCAAATCTCTTTGACATCTAAACTAAAGGAAAGCATCGTTGTTACAGCGATTTCGCCGTTTATTTATTAAAAAATCGAACTTGTACTTGGTCGCTTCAACGGGTCTCGGACTTCTTGGCTATTATTGTTAATAATTCGGTTCTGGAGGCAGGGCAAATGAAATAAGTGTTTGGGCAAATCTCTTTGACATCTAAACTAACTGAAAGCATCGTTGTTACAGCGATTTCGCCGTTTAATTAATAAAAAATCGAACTTGTACTTGGTCGCTTCAACGGGTCTCGGACCTATTGGCTATTATTGTTAATAATTCGGTTCTGTAGGCAGGGCAAATGAAATAAATGGTTGGGCAAATCTCTTTGACATCTAAACTAAAGGAAAGCATCGTTGTTACAGCCATTTCGCCGTTTATTTATTAAAAAATCGAACTTGTACTTGGTCGCTTCAACGGGTCTCGGACTTCTTTGCTATTATTGTTAATAATTCGGTTCTAGAGGCAGGGCAAATGAAATAAATGGTTTGGCAAATCTCTTTGACATCTAAACTAAAGGAAAGCATCGTTGTTACAGCGATTTCGCCGTTTATTTATTAAAAAATCGAACTTGTACTTGGTCGCTTCAACGGGTCGCGGACTTCTTGGCTTTTATTGTTAATAATTCGGTTCTAGAGGCAGGGCAAATGAAATAAACGGTTGGGCAAATCTCTTTGACATCTAAGCTAAAGGAAAGCATCGTTGTTAGAGCGATTTCGCCGTTTATTTATTAAAAAATCGAACTTGTACTTGGTCGCTTCAACGGGTCTCGGACCTATTGGCTATTATTGTTAATAATTCGGTTCTGGAGGCAGGGCAAATGAAATAAATGGTTGGGCAAATCTCTTTGACATCTAAACTAACGGAAAGCATCGTTGTTAGAGCGATTTCGCCGTTTAATTAATAAAAAATCGAACTTGTACTTGGTCGCTTCAACGGGTCTCGGACCTATTGGCTATTATTGTTAATAATTCGGTTCTGGAGGCAGGGCAAATGAAATAAATGGTTGGGCAAATCTCTTTGACATCTAAACTAAAGGAAAGCATCGTTGTTAGAGCGATTTCGCCGTTTATTTATTAAAAAATCGAACTTGTACTTGGTCGCTTCAACGGGTCTCGGACCTATTGGCTATTATTGATAATAATTCGGTTCTGGAGGCAGGGCAAATGAAATAAATGGTTGGGCAAATCTCTTTGACATCTAAACTAACGGAAAGCATCGTTGTTAGAACGATTTCGCAGTTTATTTATTAAAAAATCGAACTTGTACTTGGTCGCTTCAACGGGTCTCGGACCTATTGGCTATTATTGTTAATAATTCGGTTCTGGAGGCAGGGCAAATGAAATAAATGGTTGGGCAAATCTCTTTGACATCTAAACTAACTGAAAGCATCGTTGTTACAGCGATTTCGCCGTTTAATTAATAAAAAATCGAACTTGTACTTGGTCGCTTCAACGGGTCTCGGACCTATTGGCTATTATTGTTAATAATTCGGTTCTGGAGGCAGGGCAAATGAAATAAATGGTTGGGCAAATCTCTTTGACATCTAAACTAACGGAAAGCATCGTTGTTAGAGCGATTTCGCCGTTTATTTATTAAAAAATCGAACTTGTACTTGGTCGCTTCAACAGGTCGCGGACTTCTTGGCTATTATTGTTAATAATTCGGTTCTGGAGGCAGGGCAAATGAAATAAATGGTTGGGCAAATCTCTTTGACATCTAAACTAAAGGAAAGCATCGTTGTTACAGCGATTTCGCCGTTTATTTATTAAAAAATCGAACTTGTACTTGGTCGCTTCAACGGGTCTCGGACTTCTTGGCTATTATTGTTAATAATTCGGTGCTGGAGGCAGGGCAAATGAAATAAATGGTTGGGCAAATCTCTTTGACATCTAAACTAACTGAAAGCATCGTTGTTACAGCGATTTCGCCGTTTAATTAATAAAAAATCGATCTTGTACTTGGTCGCTTCAACGGGTCTCGGACCTATTGGCTATTATTGTTAATAATTCGGTTCTGGAGGCAGGGCAAATGAAATAAATGGTTGGGCAAATCTCTTTGACATCTAAACTAAAGGAAACCATCGTTGTTACAGCGATTTCGCCGTTTATTTATTAAAAAATCGAACTTGTACTTGGTCGCTTCAACGGGTCTCGGACCTATTGGCTATTATTGTTAATAATTCGGTTCTGGAGGCAGGGCAAATGAAATAAATGGTTGGGCAAATCTCTTTGACATCTAAACTAAAGGAAAGCATCGTTGTTACAGCGATTTCGCCGTTTAATTAATAAAAAATCGAACTTGTACTTGGTCGCTTCAACGGGTCTCGGACTTCTTTGCTTTTATTGTTAATAATTCGGTTCTAGAGGCAGGGCAAATGAAATAAATGGTTGGGCAAATCTCTTTGACATCTAAACTAAAGGAAAGCATCGTTGTTACAGCGATTTCGCCGTTTATTTATTAAAAAATCGAACTTGTACTTGGTCGCCTCAACGGGTCTCGGACATCTTGGCTATTATTGTTAATAATTCTGTTCTGGAGGCAGGGCAAATGAAATAAATGGTTGGGCAAATCTCTTTGACATCTAAGCTAAAGGAAAGCATCGTTGTTACAGCGATTTCGCCGTTTATTTATTAAAAAATCGAACTTGTACTTGGTCGCTTCAACAGGTCGCGGACTTCTTGGCTATTATTGTTAATAATTCGGTTCTAGAGGCAGGGCAAATGAAATAAATGGTTGGGCAAATCTCTTTGACATCTAAACTAAAGGAAAGCATCGTTGTTACAGCGATTTCGCCGTTTATTTATTAAAAAATCGAACTTGTACTTGGTCGCTTCAACGGGTCTCGGACTTCTTGGCTATTATTGTTAATAATTCGGTTCTGGAGGCAGGGCAAATGAAATAAATGGTTGGGCAAATCTCTTTGACATCTAAACTAACGGAAAGCATCGTTGTTACAGCGATTTCGCCGTTTATTTATTAAAAAATCGAACTTGTACTTGGTCGTTTCAACGGGTCTCGGACCTATTGGCTATTATTGTTAATAATTCGGTTCTGTAGGCAGGGCAAATGAAATAAATGGTTGGGCAAATCTCTTTGCCATCTAAACTAAAGGAAAGCATCGTTGTTAGAGCGATTTCGCCGTTTATTTATTAAAAAATCGAACTTGTACTTGGTCGCTTCAACGGGTCGCGGACTTCTTGGCTTTTATTGTTAATAATTCGGTTCTAGAGGCAGGGCAAATGAAATAAATGGTTGGGCAAATCTCTTTGCCATCTAAACTAAAGGAAAGCATCGTTGTTAGAGCGATTTCGCCGTTTATTTATTAAAAAATCGAACTTGTACTTGGTCGCTTCAACGGGTCGCGGACTTCTTGGCTTTTATTGTTAATAATTCGGTTCTAGAGGCAGGGCAAATGAAATAAATGGTTGGGCAAATCTCTTTGACATCTAAACTAAAGGAAAGCATCGTTGTTACAGCCATTTCGCCGTTTATTTATTAAAAAATCGAACTTGTACTTGGTCGCTTCAACGGGTCTCGGACTTCTTGGCTATTATTGTTAATAATTCGGTTCTAGAGGCAGGGCAAATGAAATAAACTTTTGGGCAAATCTCTTTGACATCTAAACTAAAGGAAAGCATCGTTGTTACAGCGATTTCGCCGTTTAATTAATAAAAAATCGAACTTGTACTTGGTCGCTTCAACGGGTCTCGGACCTATTGGCTATTATTGTTAATAATTCGGTTCTGTAGGCAGGGCAAATTAAACAAATGGTTGGGCAAATCTCTTTGACATCTAAACTAACGGAAAGCATCGTTGTTAGAGCGATTTCGCCGTTTATTTATTAAAAAATCGAACTTGTGCTTGGTCGCTTCAACGGGTCGCGGACTTCTTGGCTATTATTGTTAATAATTCGGTTCTGGAGGCAGGGCAAATGAAATAAATGGTTGGGCAAATCTCTTTGACATCTAAACTAACGGAAAGCATCGTTGTTACAGCGATTTCGCCGTTTATTTATTAAAAAATCGAACTTGTACTTGGTCGTTTCAACGGGTCTCGGACTTCTTTGCTATTATTGTTAATAATTCGGTTCTGGAGGCAGGGCAAATGAAATAAATGGTTGGGCAAATCTCTTTGACATCTAAACTAACTGAAAGCATCGTTGTTACAGCGATTTCGCCGTTTAATTAATAAAAAATCGAACTTGTACTTGGTCGCTTCAACGGGTCGCGGACTTCTTGGCTTTTATTGTTAATAATTCGGTTCTGGAGGCAGGGCAAATGAAATAAATGGTTGGGCAAATCTCTTTGACATCTAAGCTAAAGGAAAGCATCGTTGTTACAGCGATTTCGCCGTTTATTTATTAAAAAATCGAACTTGTACTTGGTCGCTTCAACAGGTCGCGGACTTCTTGGCTATTATTGTTAATAATTCGGTTCTAGAGGCAGGGCAAATGAAATAAATGGTTGGGCAAATCTCTTTGACATCTAAACTAAAGGAAAGCATCGTTGTTACAGCCATTTCGCCGTTTATTTATTAAAAAATCGAACTTGTACTTGGTCGCTTCAACGGGTCTCGGACTTCTTGGCTATTATTGTTAATAATTCGGTTCTAGAGGCAGGGCAAATGAAATAAACGGTTGGGCAAATCTCTTTGACATCTAAACTAAAGGAAAGCATCGTTGTTACAGCGATTTCGCCGTTTAATTAATAAAAAATCGAACTTGTACTTGGTCGCTTCAACGGGTCTCGGACCTATTGGCTATTATTGTTAATAATTCGGTTCTGGAGGCGGGGCAAATGAAATAAATGGTTGGGCAAATCTCTTTGACATCTAAACTAAAGGAAAGCATCGTTGTTAGAGCGATTTCGCCGTTTATTTATTAAAAAATCGAACTTGTACTTGGTCGCTTCAACGGGTCGCGGACTTCTTGGCTATTATTGTTAATAATTCGGTTCTGGAGGCAGGGCAAATGAAATAAATGGTTGGGCAAATCTCTTTGACATCTAAACTAAAGGAAAGCATCGTTGTTAGAGCGATTTCGCCGTTTATTCATTAAAAAATCGAACTTGTACTTGGTCGCTTCAACGGGTCGCGGACTTCTTGGCTATTATTGTTAATAATTCGGTTCTGGAGGCAGGGCAAATGAAATAAATGGTTGGGCAAATCTCTTTGACATCTAAACTAACGGAAAGCATCGTTGTTACAGCGATTTCGCCGTTTATTTATTAAAAAATCGAACTTGTACTTGGTCGTTTCAACGGGTCTCGGACTTCTTTGCTATTATTGTTAATAATTCGGTTCTGGAGGCAGGGCAAATGAAATAAATGGTTGGGCAAATCTCTTTGACATCTAAACTAACTGAAAGCATCGTTGTTACAGCGATTTCGCCGTTTAATTAATAAAAAATCGAACTTGTACTTGGTCGCTTCAACGGGTCTCGGACCTATTGGCTATTATTGTTAATAATTCGGTTCTGGAGGCGGGGCAAATGAAATAAATGGTTGGGCAAATCTCTTTGACATCTAAACTAAAGGAAAGCATCGTTGTTAGAGCGATTTCGCCGTTTATTTATTAAAAAATCGAACTTGTACTTGGTCGCTTCAACAGGTCGCGGACTTCTTGGCTATTATTGTTAATAATTCGGTTCTAGAGGCAGGGCAAATGAAATAAATGGTTGGGCAAATCTCTTTGACATCTAAACTAAAGGAAAGCATCGTTGTTACAGCCATTTCGCCGTTTATTTATTAAAAAATCGAACTTGTACTTGGTCGCTTCAACGGGTCTCGGACTTCTTGGCTATTATTGTTAATAATTCGGTTCTAGAGGCAGGGCAAATGAAATAAACGGTTGGGCAAATCTCTTTGACATCTAAACTAAAGGAAAGCATCGTTGTTACAGCGATTTCGCCGTTTAATTAATAAAAAATCGAACTTGTACTTGGTCGCTTCAACGGGTCTCGGACCTATTGGCTATTATTGTTAATAATTCGGTTCTGGAGGCGGGGCAAATGAAATAAATGGTTGGGCAAATCTCTTTGACATCTAAACTAAAGGAAAGCATCGTTGTTAGAGCGATTTCGCCGTTTATTTATTAAAAAATCGAACTTGTACTTGGTCGCTTCAACGGGTCTCGGACTTCTTGGCTATTATTGTTAATAATTCGGTTCTGGAGGCAGGGCAAATGAAATAAATGGTTGGGCAAATCTCTTTGCCATCTAAACTAAAGGAAAGCATCGTTGTTAGAGCGATTTCGCCGTTTATTTATTAAAAAATCGAACTTGTACTTGGTCGCTTCAACGGGTCGCGGACTTCTTGGCTTTTATTGTTAATAATTCGGTTCTGGAGGCAGGGCAAATGAAATAAATGGTTGGGCAAATCTCTTTGACATCTAAGCTAAAGGAAAGCATCGTTGTTACAGCGATTTCGCCGTTTATTTATTAAAAAATCGAACTTGTACTTGGTCGCTTCAACAGGTCGCGGACTTCTTGGCTATTATTGTTAATAATTCGGTTCTAGAGGCAGGGCAAATGAAATAAATGGTTGGGCAAATCTCTTTGACATCTAAACTAAAGGAAAGCATCGTTGTTACAGCGATTTCGCCGTTTATTTATTAAAAAATCGAACTTGTACTTGGTCGCTTCAACGGGTCTCGGACTTCTTGGCTATTATTGTTAATAATTCGGTTCTGGAGGCAGGGCAAATGAAATAAACGGTTGGGCAAATCTCTTTGACATCTAAACTAAAGGAAAGCATCGTTGTTACAGCGATCTCGCCGTTTAATTAATAAAAAATCGAACTTGTACTTGGTCGCTTCAACGGGTCTCGGACCTATTGGCTATTATTGTTAATAATTCGGTTCTGTAGGCAGGGCAAATTAAATAAATGGTTGGGCAAATCTCTTTGACATCTATACTAAAGGAAAGCATCGTTGTTAGAGCGATTTCGCCGTTTATTTATTAAAAAATCGAACTTGTACTTGGTCGCTTCAACGGGTCGCGGACTTCTTGGCTATTATTGTTAATAATTCGGTTCTAGAGGCAGGGCAAATGAAATAAATGGTTGGGCAAATCTCTTTGACATCTAAACTAACGGAAAGCATCGTTGTTACAGCGATTTCGCCGTTTATTTATTAAAAAATCGAACTTGTACTTGGTCGCTTCAACGGGTCTCGGACCTATTGGCTATTATTGTTAATAATTCGGTTCTAGAGGCAGGGCAAATGAAATAAATGGTTGGGCAAATCTCTTTGACATCTAAACTAAAGGAAAGCATCGTTGTTACAGCGATTTCGCCGTTTATTTATTAAAAAATCGAACTTGTACTTGGTCGCTTCAACGGGTCTCGGACCTATTGGCTATTATTGTTAATAATTCGGTTCTGGAGGCAGGGCAAATGAAATAAATGGTTGGGCAAATCTCTTTGACATCTAAACTAACGGAAAGCATCGTTGTTAGAGCGGTTTCGCCGTTTATTTATTAAAAAATCGAACTTTTACTTGGTCGCTTCAACGGGTCGCGGACTTCTTGGCTATTATTGTTAATAATTCGGTTCTAGAGGCAGGGCAAATGAAATAAATGGTTGGGCAAATCTCTTTGACATCTAAACTAAAGGAAAGCATCGTTGTTAGAGCGATTTCGCCGTTTATTTATTAAAAAATCGAACTTGTACTTGGTCGCTTCAACGGGTCTCGGACTTCTTGGCTATTATTGTTAATAATTCGGTTCTGGAGGCAGGGCAAATGAAATAAATGGTTGGGCAAATCTCTTTGACATCTAAGCTAAAGGAAAGCATCGTTGTTACAGCGATTTCGCCGTTTATTTATTAAAAAATCGAACTTGTACTTGGTCGCTTCAACAGGTCGCGGACTTCTTGGCTATTATTGTTAATAATTCGGTTCTAGAGGCAGGGCAAATGAAATAAATGGTTGGGCAAATCTCTTTGACATCTAAACTAAAGGAAAGCATCGTTGTTACAGCCATTTCGCTGTTTATTTATTAAAAAATCGAACTTGTACTTGGTCGCTTCAACGGGTCTCGGACTTCTTGGCTATTATTGTTAATAATTCGGTTCTAGAGGCAGGGCAAATGAAATAAACGGTTGGGCAAATCTCTTTGACATCTAAACTAAAGGAAAGCATCGTTGTTACAGCGATTTCGCCGTTTAATTAATAAAAAATCGAACTTGTACTTGGTCGCTTCAACGGGTCTCGGACCTATTGGCTATTATTGTTAATAATTCGGTTCTGGAGGCGGGGCAAATGAAATAAATGGTTGGGCAAATCTCTTTGACATCTAAACTAAAGGAAAGCATCGTTGTTAGAGCGATTTCGCCGTTTATTTATTAAAAAATCGAACTTGTACTTGGTCGCTTCAACGGGTCTCGGACTTCTTGGCTATTATTGTTAATAATTCGGTTCTGTAGGCAGGTTAAATGAAATAAATGGTTGGGCAAATCTCTTTGACATCTAAACTAACGGAAAGCATCGTTGTTAGAGCGGTTTCGCCGTTTATTTATTAAAAAATCGAACTTTTACTTGGTCGCTTCAACGGGTCTCGGACCTATTGGCTATTATTGTTAATAATTCGGTTCTGGAGGCGGGGCAAATGAAATAAATGGTTGGGCAAATCTCTTTGACATCTAAACTAAAGGAAAGCATCGTTGTTAGAGCGATTTCGCCGTTTATTTATTAAAAAATCGAACTTGTACTTGGTCGCTTCAACGGGTCTCGGACTTCTTTGCTATTATTGTTAATAATTCGGTTCTGGAGGCAGGGCAAATGAAATAAATGGTTGGGCAAATCTCTTTGACATCTAAACTAACGGAAAGCATCGTTGTTAGAGCGATTTCGCCGTTTATTTATTAAAAAATCGAACTTGTACTTGGTCGTTTCAACGGGTCTCGGACTTCTTTGCTATTATTGTTAATAATTCGGTTCTGGAGGCAGGGCAAATGAAATAAATGGTTGGGCAAATCTCTTTGACATCTAAACTAACTGAAAGCATCGTTGTTACAGCGATTTCGCCGTTTAATTAATAAAAAATCGAACTTGTACTTGGTCGCTTCAACGGGTCTCGGACCTATTGGCTATTATTGTTAATAATTCGGTTCTGGAGGCGGGGCAAATGAAATAAATGGTTGGGCAAATCTCTTTGACATCTAAACTAAAGGAAAGCATCGTTGTTAGAGCGATTTCGCCGTTTATTTATTAAAAAATCGAACTTGTACTTGGTCGCTTCAACGGGTCTCGGACTTCTTTGCTATTATTGTTAATAATTCGGTTCTGGAGGCAGGGCAAATGAAATAAATGGTTGGGCAAATCTCTTTGACATCTAAACTAACGGAAAGCATCGTTGTTAGAGCGATTTCGCCGTTTATTCATTAAAAAATCGAACTTGTACTTGGTCGCTTCAACGGGTCTCGGACCTATTGGCTATTATTGTTAATAATTCGGTTCTGGAGGCAGGGCAAATGAAATAAATGGTTGGGCAAATCTCTTTGACATCTAAGCTAAAGGAAAGCATCGTTGTTACAGCGATTTCGCCGTTTATTTATTAAAAAATCGAACTTGTACTTGGTCGCTTCAACAGGTCGCGGACTTCTTGGCTATTATTGTTAATAATTCGGTTCTAGAGGCAGGGCAAATGAAATAAATGGTTGGGCAAATCTCTTTGACATCTAAACTAAAGGAAAGCATCGTTGTTACAGCCATTTCGCCGTTTATTTATTAAAAAATCGAACTTGTACTTGGTCGCTTCAACGGGTCTCGGACTTCTTGGCTATTATTGTTAATAATTCGGTTCTAGAGGCAGGGCAAATGAAATAAACGGTTGGGCAAATCTCTTTGACATCTAAACTAAAGGAAAGCATCGTTGTTACAGCGATTTCGCCGTTTAATTAATAAAAAATCGAACTTGTACTTGGTCGCTTCAACGGGTCTCGGACCTATTGGCTATTATTGTTAATAATTCGGTTCTGGAGGCGGGGCAAATGAAATAAATGGTTGGGCAAATCTCTTTGACATCTAAACTAAAGGAAAGCATCGTTGTTAGAGCGATTTCGCCGTTTATTTATTAAAAAATCGAACTTGTACTTGGTCGCTTCAACGGGTCTCGGACTTCTTGGCTATTATTGTTAATAATTCGGTTCTGGAGGCAGGGCAAATGAAATAAATGGTTGGGCAAATCTCTTTGCCATCTAAACTAAAGGAAAGCATCGTTGTTAGAGCGATTTCGCCGTTTATTTATTAAAAAATCGAACTTGTACTTGGTCGCTTCAACGGGTCTCGGACTTCTTGGCTATTATTGTTAATAATTCGGTTCTAGAGGCAGGGCAAATGAAATAAACGGTTGGGCAAATCTCTTTGACATCTAAACTAAAGGAAAGCATCGTTGTTACAGCGATCTCGCCGTTTAATTAATAAAAAATCGAACTTGTACTTGGTCGCTTCAACGGGTCTCGGACCTATTGGCTATTATTGTTAATAATTCGGTTCTGTAGGCAGGGCAAATTAAATAAATGGTTGGGCAAATCTCTTTGACATCTATACTAAAGGAAAGCATCGTTGTTAGAGCGATTTCGCCGTTTATTTATTAAAAAATCGAACTTGTACTTGGTCGCTTCAACGGGTCGCGGACTTCTTGGCTATTATTGTTAATAATTCGGTTCTGGAGGCAGGGCAAATGAAATAAATGGTTGGGCAAATCTCTTTGACATCTAAACTAACGGAAAGCATCGTTGTTACAGCGATTTCGCCGTTTATTTATTAAAAAATCGAACTTGTACTTGGTCGCTTCAACGGGTCTCGGACCTCTTGGCTATTATTGTTAATAATTCGGTTCTGGAGGCAGGGCAAATGAAATAAATGGTTGGGCAAATCTCTTTGACATCTAAACTAAAGGAAAGCATCGTTGTTACAGCGATTTCGCCGTTTATTTATTAAAAAATCGAACTTGTACTTGGTCGCTTCAACGGGTCTCGGACCTATTGGCTATTATTGTTAATAATTCGGTTCTGGAGGCAGGGCAAATGAAATAAATGGTTGGGCAAATCTCTTTGACATCTAAACTAACGGAAAGCATCGTTGTTAGAGCGGTTTCGCCGTTTATTTATTAAAAAATCGAACTTTTACTTGGTCGCTTCAACGGGTCGCGGACTTCTTGGCTATTATTGTTAATAATTCGGTTCTAGAGGCAGGGCAAATGAAATAAATGGTTGGGCAAATCTCTTTGACATCTATACTAAAGGAAAGCATCGTTGTTAGAGCGATTTCGCCGTTTATTTATTAAAAAATCGAACTTGTACTTGGTCGCTTCAACGGGTCTCGGACTTCTTGGCTATTATTGTTAATAATTCTGTTCTGGAGGCAGGGCAAATGAAATAAATGGTTGGGCAAATCTCTTTGACATCTAAGCTAAAGGAAAGCATCGTTGTTACAGCGATTTCGCCGTTTATTTATTAAAAAATCGAACTTGTACTTGGTCGCTTCAACAGGTCGCGGACTTCTTGGCTATTATTGTTAATAATTCGGTTCTAGAGGCAGGGCAAATGAAATAAATGGTTGGGCAAATCTCTTTGACATCTAAACTAAAGGAAAGCATCGTTGTTACAGCCATTTCGCTGTTTATTTATTAAAAAATCGAACTTGTACTTGGTCGCTTCAACGGGTCTCGGACTTCTTGGCTATTATTGTTAATAATTCGGTTCTAGAGGCAGGGCAAATGAAATAAACGGTTGGGCAAATCTCTTTGACATCTAAACTAAAGGAAAGCATCGTTGTTACAGCGATTTCGCCGTTTAATTAATAAAAAATCGAACTTGTACTTGGTCGCTTCAACGGGTCTCGGACCTATTGGCTATTATTGTTAATAATTCGGTTCTGGAGGCGGGGCAAATGAAATAAATGGTTGGGCAAATCTCTTTGACATCTAAACTAAAGGAAAGCATCGTTGTTAGAGCGATTTCGCCGTTTATTTATTAAAAAATCGAACTTGTACTTGGTCGCTTCAACGGGTCTCGGACTTCTTGGCTATTATTGTTAATAATTCGGTTCTGGAGGCAGGGCAAATGAAATAAATGGTTGGGCAAATCTCTTTGCCATCTAAACTAAAGGAAAGCATCGTTGTTAGAGCGATTTCGCCGTTTATTTATTAAAAAATCGAACTTGTACTTGGTCGCTTCAACGGGTCTCGGACTTCTTGGCTATTATTGTTAATAATTCGGTTCTAGAGGCAGGGCAAATGAAATAAACGGTTGGGCAAATCTCTTTGACATCTAAACTAAAGGAAAGCATCGTTGTTACAGCGATCTCGCCGTTTAATTAATAAAAAATCGAACTTGTACTTGGTCGCTTCAACGGGTCTCGGACCTATTGGCTATTATTGTTAATAATTCGGTTCTGGAGGCAGGGCAAATTAAATAAATGGTTGGGCAAATCTCTTTGACATCTATACTAAAGGAAAGCATCGTTGTTAGAGCGATTTCGCCGTTTATTTATTAAAAAATCGAACTTGTACTTGGTCGCTTCAACGGGTCGCGGACTTCTTGGCTATTATTGTTAATAATTCGGTTCTGGAGGCAGGGCAAATGAAATAAATGGTTGGGCAAATCTCTTTGACATCTAAACTAACGGAAAGCATCGTTGTTACAGCGATTTCGCCGTTTATTTATTAAAAAATCGAACTTGTACTTGGTCGCTTCAACGGGTCTCGGACCTATTGGCTATTATTGTTAATAATTCGGTTCTGGAGGCAGGGCAAATGAAATAAATGGTTGGGCAAATCTCTTTGACATCTAAACTAAAGGAAAGCATCGTTGTTACAGCGATTTCGCCGTTTATTTATTAAAAAATCGAACTTGTACTTGGTCGCTTCAACGGGTCTCGGACCTATTGGCTATTATTGTTAATAATTCGGTTCTGGAGGCAGGGCAAATGAAATAAATGGTTGGGCAAATCTCTTTGACATCTAAACTAACGGAAAGCATCGTTGTTAGAGCGGTTTCGCCGTTTATTTATTAAAAAATCGAACTTTTACTTGGTCGCTTCAACGGGTCGCGGACTTCTTGGCTATTATTGTTAATAATTCGGTTCTAGAGGCAGGGCAAATGAAATAAATGGTTGGGCAAATCTCTTTGACATCTAAACTAAAGGAAAGCATCGTTGTTAGAGCGATTTCGCCGTTTATTTATTAAAAAATCGAACTTGTACTTGGTCGCTTCAACGGGTCTCGGACTTCTTGGCTATTATTGTTAATAATTCGGTTCTGTAGGCAGGGCAAATGAAATAAATGGTTGGGCAAATCTCTTTGACATCTAAGCTAAAGGAAAGCATCGTTGTTACAGCGATTTCGCCGTTTATTTATTAAAAAATCGAACTTGTACTTGGTCGCTTCAACAGGTCGCGGACTTCTTGGCTATTATTGTTAATAATTCGGTTCTAGAGGCAGGGCAAATGAAATAAATGGTTGGGCAAATCTCTTTGACATCTAAACTAAAGGAAAGCATCGTTGTTACAGCCATTTCGCTGTTTATTTATTAAAAAATCGAACTTGTACTTGGTCGCTTCAACGGGTCTCGGACTTCTTGGCTATTATTGTTAATAATTCGGTTCTGGAGGCAGGGCAAATGAAATAAACGGTTGGGCAAATCTCTTTGACATCTAAACTAAAGGAAAGCATCGTTGTTACAGCGATTTCGCCGTTTAATTAATAAAAAATCGAACTTGTACTTGGTCGCTTCAACGGGTCTCGGACCTATTGGCTATTATTGTTAATAATTCGGTTCTGGAGGCGGGGCAAATGAAATAAATGGTTGGGCAAATCTCTTTGACATCTAAACTAAAGGAAAGCATCGTTGTTAGAGCGATTTCGCCGTTTATTTATTAAAAAATCGAACTTGTACTTGGTCGCTTCAACGGGTCTCGGACTTCTTGGCTATTATTGTTAATAATTCGGTTCTGGAGGCAGGGCAAATGAAATAAATGGTTGGGCAAATCTCTTTGACATCTAAACTAACGGAAAGCATCGTTGTTAGAGCGGTTTCGACGTTTATTTATTAAAAAATCGAACTTTTACTTGGTCGCTTCAACGGGTCTCGGACCTATTGGCTATTATTGTTAATAATTCGGTTCTGGAGGCGGGGCAAATGAAATAAATGGTTGGGCAAATCTCTTTGACATCTAAACTAAAGGAAAGCATCGTTGTTAGAGCGATTTCGCCGTTTATTTATTAAAAAATCGAACTTGTACTTGGTCGCTTCAACGGGTCTCGGACTTCTTTGCTATTATTGTTAATAATTCGGTTCTGGAGGCAGGGCAAATGAAATAAATGGTTGGGCAAATCTCTTTGACATCTAAACTAACGGAAAGCATCGTTGTTAGAGCGATTTCGCCGTTTATTTATTAAAAAATCGAACTTGTACTTGGTCGTTTCAACGGGTCTCGGACTTCTTTGCTATTATTGTTAATAATTCGGTTCTGGAGGCAGGGCAAATGAAATAAATGGTTGGGCAAATCTCTTTGACATCTAAACTAACTGAAAGCATCGTTGTTACAGCGATTTCGCCGTTTAATTAATAAAAAATCGAACTTGTACTTGGTCGCTTCAACGGGTCTCGGACCTATTGGCTATTATTGTTAATAATTCGGTTCTGGAGGCGGGGCAAATGAAATAAATGGTTGGGCAAATCTCTTTGACATCTAAACTAACGGAAAGCATCGTTGTTAGAGCGATTTCGCCGTTTATTTATTAAAAAATCGAACTTGTACTTGGTCGCTTCAACGGGTCTCGGACTTCTTTGCTATTATTGTTAATAATTCGGTTCTGGAGGCAGGGCAAATGAAATAAATGGTTGGGCAAATCTCTTTGACATCTAAACTAACGGAAAGCATCGTTGTTAGAGCGATTTCGCCGTTTATTTATTAAAAAATCGAACTTGTACTTGGTCGTTTCAACGGGTCTCGGACTTCTTGGCTATTATTGTTAATAATTCGGTTCTGGAGGCAGGGCAAATGAAATAAATGGTTGGGCAAATCTCTTTGACATCTAAACTAACGGAAAGCATCGTTGTTAGAGCGGTTTCGCCGTTTATTTATTAAAAAATCGAACTTTTACTTGGTCGCTTCAACGGGTCGCGGACTTCTTGGCTATTATTGTTAATAATTCGGTTCTAGAGGCAGGGCAAATGAAATAAATGGTTGGGCAAATCTCTTTGACATCTAAACTAACTGAAAGCATCGTTGTTACAGCGATTTCGCCGTTTAATTAATAAAAAATCGAACTTGTACTTGGTCGCTTCAACGGGTCTCGGACCTATTGGCTATTATTGTTAATAATTCGGTTCTGGAGGCGGGGCAAATGAAATAAATGGTTGGGCAAATCTCTTTGACATCTAAACTAAAGGAAAGCATCGTTGTTAGAGCGATTTCGCCGTTTATTCATTAAAAAATCGAACTTGTACTTGGTCGCTTCAACGGGTCTCGGACCTATTGGCTATTATTGTTAATAATTCGGTTCTGGAGGCAGGGCAAATGAAATAAATGGTTGGGCAAATCTCTTTGACATCTAAGCTAAAGGAAAGCATCGTTGTTACAGCGATTTCGCCGTTTATTTATTAAAAAATCGAACTTGTACTTGGTCGCTTCAACAGGTCGCGGACTTCTTGGCTATTATTGTTAATAATTCGGTTCTAGAGGCAGGGCAAATGAAATAAATGGTTGGGCAAATCTCTTTGACATCTAAACTAAAGGAAAGCATCGTTGTTACAGCCATTTCGCCGTTTATTTATTAAAAAATCGAACTTGTACTTGGTCGCTTCAACGGGTCTCGGACTTCTTGGCTATTATTGTTAATAATTCGGTTCTAGAGGCAGGGCAAATGAAATAAACGGTTGGGCAAATCTCTTTGACATCTAAACTAAAGGAAAGCATCGTTGTTACAGCGATTTCGCCGTTTAATTAATAAAAAATCGAACTTGTACTTGGTCGCTTCAACGGGTCTCGGACCTCTTGGCTATTATTGTTAATAATTCGGTTCTGGAGGCGGGGCAAATGAAATAAATGGTTGGGCAAATCTCTTTGACATCTAAACTAAAGGAAAGCATCGTTGTTAGAGCGATTTCGCCGTTTATTTATTAAAAAATCGAACTTGTACTTGGTCGCTTCAACGGGTCTCGGACTTCTTGGCTATTATTGTTAATAATTCGGTTCTGGAGGCAGGGCAAATGAAATAAATGGTTGGGCAAATCTCTTTGCCATCTAAACTAAAGGAAAGCATCGTTGTTAGAGCGATTTCGCCGTTTATTTATTAAAAAATCGAACTTGTACTTGGTCGCTTCAACGGGTCGCGGACTTCTTGGCTTTTATTGTTAATAATTCGGTTCTGGAGGCAGGGCAAATGAAATAAATGGTTGGGCAAATCTCTTTGACATCTAAGCTAAAGGAAAGCATCGTTGTTACAGCGATTTCGCCGTTTATTTATTAAAAAATCGAACTTGTACTTGGTCGCTTCAACAGGTCGCGGACTTCTTGGCTATTATTGTTAATAATTCGGTTCTAGAGGCAGGGCAAATGAAATAAATGGTTGGGCAAATCTCTTTGACATCTAAACTAAAGGAAAGCATCGTTGTTACAGCCATTTCGCCGTTTATTTATTAAAAAATCGAACTTGTACTTGGTCGCTTCAACGGGTCTCGGACTTCTTGGCTATTATTGTTAATAATTCGGTTCTAGAGGCAGGGCAAATGAAATAAACGGTTGGGCAAATCTCTTTGACATCTAAACTAAAGGAAAGCATCGTTGTTACAGCGATCTCGCCGTTTAATTAATAAAAAATCGAACTTGTACTTGGTCGCTTCAACGGGTCTCGGACCTATTGGCTATTATTGTTAATAATTCGGTTCTGTAGGCAGGGCAAATTAAATAAATGGTTGGGCAAATCTCTTTGACATCTATACTAAAGGAAAGCATCGTTGTTAGAGCGATTTCGCCGTTTATTTATTAAAAAATCGAACTTGTACTTGGTCGCTTCAACGGGTCGCGGACTTCTTGGCTATTATTGTTAATAATTCGGTTCTGGAGGCAGGGCAAATGAAATAAATGGTTGGGCAAATCTCTTTGACATCTAAACTAACGGAAAGCATCGTTGTTACAGCGATTTCGCCGTTTATTTATTAAAAAATCGAACTTGTACTTGGTCGCTTCAACGGGTCTCGGACCTATTGGCTATTATTGTTAATAATTCGGTTCTGGAGGCAGGGCAAATGAAATAAATGGTTGGGCAAATCTCTTTGACATCTAAACTAAAGGAAAGCATCGTTGTTACAGCGATTTCGCCGTTTATTTATTAAAAAATCGAACTTGTACTTGGTCGCTTCAACGGGTCTCGGACCTATTGGCTATTATTGTTAATAATTCGGTTCTGGAGGCAGGGCAAATGAAATAAATGGTTGGGCAAATCTCTTTGACATCTAAACTAACGGAAAGCATCGTTGTTAGAGCGGTTTCGCCGTTTATTTATTAAAAAATCGAACTTTTACTTGGTCGCTTCAACGGGTCGCGGACTTCTTGGCTATTATTGTTAATAATTCGGTTCTAGAGGCAGGGCAAATGAAATAAATGGTTGGGCAAATCTCTTTGACATCTAAACTAAAGGAAAGCATCGTTGTTAGAGCGATTTCGCCGTTTATTTATTAAAAAATCGAACTTGTACTTGGTCGCTTCAACAGGTCGCGGACTTCTTGGCTATTATTGTTAATAATTCGGTTCTAGAGGCAGGGCAAATGAAATAAATGGTTGGGCAAATCTCTTTGACATCTAAACTAAAGGAAAGCATCGTTGTTACAGCCATTTCGCTGTTTATTTATTAAAAAATCGAACTTGTACTTGGTCGCTTCAACGGGTCTCGGACTTCTTGGCTATTATTGTTAATAATTCGGTTCTAGAGGCAGGGCAAATGAAATAAACGGTTGGGCAAATCTCTTTGACATCTAAACTAAAGGAAAGCATCGTTGTTACAGCGATTTCGCCGTTTAATTAATAAAAAATCGAACTTGTACTTGGTCGCTTCAACGGGTCTCGGACCTATTGGCTATTATTGTTAATAATTCGGTTCTGGAGGCGGGGCAAATGAAATAAATGGTTGGGCAAATCTCTTTGACATCTAAACTAAAGGAAAGCATCGTTGTTAGAGCGATTTCGCCGTTTATTTATTAAAAAATCGAACTTGTACTTGGTTGCTTCAACGGGTCTCGGACTTCTTGGCTATTATTGTTAATAATTCGGTTCTGGAGGCAGGGCAAATGAAATAAATGGTTGGGCAAATCTCTTTGACATCTAAACTAACGGAAAGCATCGTTGTTAGAGCGGTTTCGCCGTTTATTTATTAAAAAATCGAACTTTTACTTGGTCGCTTCAACGGGTCTCGGACCTATTGGCTATTATTGTTAATAATTCGGTTCTGGAGGCGGGGCAAATGAAATAAATGGTTGGGCAAATCTCTTTGACATCTAAACTAAAGGAAAGCATCGTTGTTAGAGCGATTTCGCCGTTTATTTATTAAAAAATCGAACTTGTACTTGGTCGCTTCAACGGGTCTCGGACTTCTTTGCTATTATTGTTAATAATTCGGTTCTGGAGGCAGGGCAAATGAAATAAATGGTTGGGCAAATCTCTTTGACATCTAAACTAACGGAAAGCATCGTTGTTAGAGCGATTTCGCCGTTTATTTATTAAAAAATCGAACTTGTACTTGGTCGTTTCAACGGGTCTCGGACTTCTTTGCTATTATTGTTAATAATTCGGTTCTGGAGGCAGGGCAAATGAAATAAATGGTTGGGCAAATCTCTTTGACATCTAAACTAACGGAAAGCATCGTTGTTAGAGCGGTTTCGCCGTTTATTTATTAAAAAATCGAACTTTTACTTGGTCGCTTCAACGGGTCGCGGACTTCTTGGCTATTATTGTTAATAATTCGGTTCTAGAGGCAGGGCAAATGAAATAAATGGTTGGGCAAATCTCTTTGACATCTAAACTAAAGGAAAGCATCGTTGTTACAGCGATTTCGCCGTTTATTTATTAAAAAATCGAACTTGTACTTGGTCGCTTCAACGGGTCTCGGACTTCTTGGCTATTATTGTTAATAATTCGGTTCTGGAGGCAGGGCAAATGAAATAAATGGTTGGGCAAATCTCTTTGACATCTAAGCTAAAGGAAAGCATCGTTGTTACAGCGATTTCGCCGTTTATTTATTAAAAAATCGAACTTGTACTTGGTCGCTTCAACAGGTCGCGGACTTCTTGGCTATTATTGTTAATAATTCGGTTCTAGAGGCAGGGCAAATGAAATAAATGGTTGGGCAAATCTCTTTGACATCTAAACTAAAGGAAAGCATCGTTGTTACAGCCATTTCGCTGTTTATTTATTAAAAAATCGAACTTGTACTTGGTCGCTTCAACGGGTCTCGGACTTCTTGGCTATTATTGTTAATAATTCGGTTCTAGAGGCAGGGCAAATGAAATAAACGGTTGGGCAAATCTCTTTGACATCTAAACTAAAGGAAAGCATCGTTGTTACAGCGATTTCGCCGTTTAATTAATAAAAAATCGAACTTGTACTTGGTCGCTTCAACGGGTCTCGGACCTATTGGCTATTATTGTTAATAATTCGGTTCTGGAGGCGGGGCAAATGAAATAAATGGTTGGGCAAATCTCTTTGACATCTAAACTAAAGGAAAGCATCGTTGTTAGAGCGATTTCGCCGTTTATTTATTAAAAAATCGAACTTGTACTTGGTCGCTTCAACGGGTCTCGGACTTCTTGGCTATTATTGTTAATAATTCGGTTCTGGAGGCAGGGCAAATGAAATAAATGGTTGGGCAAATCTCTTTGACATCTAAACTAACGGAAAGCATCGTTGTTAGAGCGATTTCGCCGTTTATTTATTAAAAAATCGAACTTTTACTTGGTCGCTTCAACGGGTCTCGGACCTATTGGCTATTATTGTTAATAATTCGGTTCTGGAGGCAGGGCAAATGAAATAAATGGTTGGGCAAATCTCTTTGACATCTAAACTAACGGAAAGCATCGTTGTTAGAGCGATTTCGCCGTTTATTTATTAAAAAATCGAACTTGTACTTGGTCGTTTCAACGGGTCTCGGACTTCTTTGCTATTATTGTTAATAATTCGGTTCTGGAGGCAGGGCAAATGAAATAAATGGTTGGGCAAATCTCTTTGACATCTAAACTAACTGAAAGCATCGTTGTTACAGCGATTTCGCCGTTTAATTAATAAAAAATCGAACTTGTACTTGGTCGCTTCAACGGGTCTCGGACCTATTGGCTATTATTGTTAATAATTCGGTTCTGGAGACGGGGCAAATGAAATAAATGGTTGGGCAAATCTCTTTGACATCTAAACTAAAGGAAAGCATCGTTGTTAGAGCGATTTCGCCGTTTATTTATTAAAAAATCGAACTTGTACTTGGTCGCTTCAACGGGTCTCGGACTTCTTGGCTATTATTGTTAATAATTCGGTTCTGGAGGCAGGGCAAATGAAATAAATGGTTGGGCAAATCTCTTTGACATCTAAACTAACGGAAAGCATCGTTGTTAGAGCGATTTCGCCGTTTATTTATTAAAAAATCGAACTTGTACTTGGTCGTTTCAACGGGTCTCGGACTTCTTTGCTATTATTGTTAATAATTCGGTTCTGGAGGCAGGGCAAATGAAATAAATGGTTGGGCAAATCTCTTTGACATCTAAACTAACTGAAAGCATCGTTGTTACAGCGATTTCGCCGTTTAATTAATAAAAAATCGAACTTGTACTTGGTCGCTTCAACGGGTCTCGGACCTATTGGCTATTATTGTTAATAATTCGGTTCTGGAGGCGGGGCAAATGAAATAAATGGTTGGGCAAATCTCTTTGACATCTAAACTAAAGGAAAGCATCGTTGTTAGAGCGATTTCGCCGTTTATTTATTAAAAAATCGAACTTGTACTTGGTCGCTTCAACGGGTCTCGGACTTCTTTGCTATTATTGTTAATAATTCGGTTCTGGAGGCAGGGCAAATGAAATAAATGGTTGGGCAAATCTCTTTGACATCTAAACTAATGGAAAGCATCGTTGTTAGAGCGATTTCGCCGTTTATTTATTAAAAAATCGAACTTGTACTTGGTCGTTTCAACGGGTCTCGGACTTCTTGGCTATTATTGTTAATAATTCGGTTCTGGAGGCAGGGCAAATGAAATAAATGGTTGGGCAAATCTCTTTGACATCTAAACTAACGGAAAGCATCGTTGTTAGAGCGGTTTCGCCGTTTATTTATTAAAAAATCGAACTTTTACTTGGTCGCTTCAACGGGTCGCGGACTTCTTGGCTATTATTGTTAATAATTCGGTTCTAGAGGCAGGGCAAATGAAATAAATGGTTGGGCAAATCTCTTTGACATCTAAACTAACTGAAAGCATCGTTGTTACAGCGATTTCGCCGTTTAATTAATAAAAAATCGAACTTGTACTTGGTCGCTTCAACGGGTCTCGGACCTATTGGCTATTATTGTTAATAATTCGGTTCTGGAGGCGGGGCAAATGAAATAAATGGTTGGGCAAATCTCTTTGACATCTAAACTAAAGGAAAGCATCGTTGTTAGAGCGATTTCGCCGTTTATTTATTAAAAAATCGAACTTGTACTTGGTCGCTTCAACGGGTCTCGGACTTCTTGGCTATTATTGTTAATAATTCGGTTCTGGAGGCAGGGCAAATGAAATAAATGGTTGGGCAAATCTCTTTGACATCTAAACTAACGGAAAGCATCGTTGTTAGAGCGGTTTCGCCGTTTATTTATTAAAAAATCGAACTTTTACTTGGTCGCTTCAACGGGTCGCGGACTTCTTGGCTATTATTGTTAATAATTCGGTTCTAGAGGCAGGGCAAATGAAATAAATGGTTGGGCAAATCTCTTTGACATCTAAACTAAAGGAAAGCATCGTTGTTAGAGCGATTTCGCCGTTTATTTATTAAAAAATCGAACTTGTACTTGGTCGCTTCAACGGGTCTCGGACTTCTTTGCTATTATTGTTAATAATTCGGTTCTGGAGGCAGGGCAAATGAAATAAATGGTTGGGCAAATCTCTTTGACATCTAAACTAACTGAAAGCATCGTTGTTACAGCGATTTCGCCGTTTAATTAATAAAAAATCGAACTTGTACTTGGTCGCTTCAACGGGTCTCGGACCTATTGGCTATTATTGTTAATAATTCGGTTCTGGAGGCAGGGCAAATGAAATAAATGGTTGGGCAAATCTCTTTGACATCTAAACTAAAGGAAAGCATCGTTGTTAGAGCGATTTCGCCGTTTATTTATTAAAAAATCGAACTTGTACTTGGTCGCTTCAACGGGTCTCGGACCTATTGGCTATTATTGTTAATAATTCGGTTCTGGAGGCAGGGCAAATGAAATAAATGGTTGGGCAAATCTCTTTGACATCTAAACTAACGGAAAGCATCGTTGTTAGAGCGGTTTCGCCGTTTATTTATTAAAAAATCGAACTTTTACTTGGTCGCTTCAACGGGTCGCGGACTTCTTGGCTATTATTGTTAATAATTCGGTTCTAGAGGCAGGGCAAATGAAATAAATGGTTGGGCAAATCTCTTTGACATCTAAACTAAAGGAAAGCATCGTTGTTAGAGCGATTTCGCCGTTTATTTATTAAAAAATCGAACTTGTACTTGGTCGCTTCAACGGGTCTCGGACTTCTTGGCTATTATTGTTAATAATTCGGTTCTGGAGGCAGGGCAAATGAAATAAATGGTTGGGCAAATCTCTTTGACATCTAAGCTAAAGGAAAGCATCGTTGTTAGAGCGATTTCGCCGTTTATTTATTAAAAAATCGAACTTGTACTTGGTCGCTTCAACAGGTCGCGGACTTCTTGGCTATTATTGTTAATAATTCGGTTCTAGAGGCAGGGCAAATGAAATAAATGGTTGGGCAAATCTCTTTGACATCTAAACTAAAGGAAAGCATCGTTGTTACAGCCATTTCGCTGTTTATTTATTAAAAAATCGAACTTGTACTTGGTCGCTTCAACGGGTCTCGGACTTCTTGGCTATTATTGTTAATAATTCGGTTCTAGAGGCAGGGCAAATGAAATAAATGGTTGGGCAAATCTCTTTGACATCTAAACTAAAGGAAAGCATCGTTGTTACAGCGATTTCGCCGTTTAATTAATAAAAAATCGAACTTGTACTTGGTCGCTTCAACGGGTCTCGGACCTATTGGCTATTATTGTTAATAATTCGGTTCTGGAGGCGGGGCAAATGAAATAAATGGTTGGGCAAATCTCTTTGACATCTAAACTAAAGGAAAGCATCGTTGTTAGAGCGATTTCGCCGTTTATTTATTAAAAAATCGAACTTGTACTTGGTCGCTTCAACGGGTCTCGGACTTCTTGGCTATTATTGTTAATAATTCGGTTCTAGAGGCAGGGCAAATGAAATAAATGGTTGGGCAAATCTCTTTGACATCTAAACTAACGGAAAGCATCGTTGTTAGAGCGGTTTCGCCGTTTATTTATTAAAAAATCGAACTTTTACTTGGTCGCTTCAACGGGTCTCGGACCTATTGGCTATTATTGTTAATAATTCGGTTCTGGAGGCAGGGCAAATGAAATAAATGGTTGGGCAAATCTCTTTGACATCTAAACTAACGGAAAGCATCGTTGTTAGAGCGATTTCGCCGTTTATTTATTAAAAAATCGAACTTGTACTTGGTCGCTTCAACGGGTCTCGGACTTCTTGGCTATTATTGTTAATAATTCGGTTCTGGAGGCAGGGCAAATGAAATAAATGGTTGGGCAAATCTCTTTGCCATCTAAACTAAAGGAAAGCATCGTTGTTAGAGCGATTTCGCCGTTTATTTATTAAAAAATCGAACTTGTACTTGGTCGCTTCAACGGGTCGCGGACTTCTTGGCTTTTATTGTTAATAATTCGGTTCTGGAGGCAGGGCAAATGAAATAAATGGTTGGGCAAATCTCTTTGACATCTAAGCTAAAGGAAAGCATCGTTGTTACAGCGATTTCGCCGTTTATTTATTAAAAAATCGAACTTGTACTTGGTCGCTTCAACAGGTCGCGGACTTCTTGGCTATTATTGTTAATAATTCGGTTCTAGAGGCAGGGCAAATGAAATAAATGGTTGGGCAAATCTCTTTGACATCTAAACTAAAGGAAAGCATCGTTGTTACAGCCATTTCGCCGTTTATTTATTAAAAAATCGAACTTGTACTTGGTCGCTTCAACGGGTCTCGGACTTCTTGGCTATTATTGTTAATAATTCGGTTCTAGAGGCAGGGCAAATGAAATAAACGGTTGGGCAAATCTCTTTGACATCTAAACTAAAGGAAAGCATCGTTGTTACAGCGATCTCGCCGTTTAATTAATAAAAAATCGAACTTGTACTTGGTCGCTTCAACGGGTCTCGGACCTATTGGCTATTATTGTTAATAATTCGGTTCTGTAGGCAGGGCAAATTAAATAAATGGTTGGGCAAATCTCTTTGACATCTATACTAAAGGAAAGCATCGTTGTTAGAGCGATTTCGCAGTTTATTTATTAAAAAATCGAACTTGTACTTGGTCGCTTCAACGGGTCGCGGACTTCTTGGCTATTATTGTTAATAATTCGGTTCTGGAGGCAGGGCAAATGAAATAAATGGTTGGGCAAATCTCTTTGACATCTAAACTAACGGAAAGCATCGTTGTTACAGCGATTTCGCCGTTTATTTATTAAAAAATCGAACTTGTACTTGGTCGCTTCAACGGGTCTCGGACCTATTGGCTATTATTGTTAATAATTCGGTTCTGGAGGCAGGGCAAATGAAATAAATGGTTGGGCAAATCTCTTTGACATCTAAACTAAAGGAAAGCATCGTTGTTACAGCCATTTCGCTGTTTATTTATTAAAAAATCGAACTTGTACTTGGTCGCTTCAACGGGTCTCGGACTTCTTGGCTATTATTGTTAATAATTCGGTTCTAGAGGCAGGGCAAATGAAATAAACGGTTGGGCAAATCTCTTTGACATCTAAACTAAAGGAAAGCATCGTTGTTACAGCGATTTCGCCGTTTAATTAATAAAAAATCGAACTTGTACTTGGTCGCTTCAACGGGTCTCGGACCTATTGGCTATTATTGTTAATAATTCGGTTCTGGAGGCGGGGCAAATGAAATAAATGGTTGGGCAAATCTCTTTGACATCTAAACTAAAGGAAAGCATCGTTGTTAGAGCGATTTCGCCGTTTATTTATTAAAAAATCGAACTTGTACTTGGTCGCTTCAACGGGTCTCGGACTTCTTTGCTATTATTGTTAATAATTCGGTTCTGGAGGCAGGGCAAATGAAATAAATGGTTGGGCAAATCTCTTTGACATCTAAACTAACGGAAAGCATCGTTGTTAGAGCGATTTCGCCGTTTATTTATTAAAAAATCGAACTTGTACTTGGTCGTTTCAACGGGTCTCGGACTTCTTTGCTATTATTGTTAATAATTCGGTTCTGGAGGCAGGGCAAATGAAATAAATGGTTGGGCAAATCTCTTTGACATCTAAACTAACGGAAAGCATCGTTGTTAGAGCGGTTTCGCCGTTTATTTATTAAAAAATCGAACTTTTACTTGGTCGCTTCAACGGGTCGCGGACTTCTTGGCTATTATTGTTAATAATTCGGTTCTAGAGGCAGGGCAAATGAAATAAATGGTTGGGCAAATCTCTTTGACATCTAAACTAAAGGAAAGCATCGTTGTTAGAGCGATTTCGCCGTTTATTTATTAAAAAATCGAACTTGTACTTGGTCGCTTCAACAGGTCGCGGACTTCTTGGCTATTATTGTTAATAATTCGGTTCTGGAGGCAGGGCAAATGAAATAAATGGTTGGGCAAATCTCTTTGACATCTAAGCTAAAGGAAAGCATCGTTGTTACAGCGATTTCGCCGTTTATTTATTAAAAAATCGAACTTGTACTTGGTCGCTTCAACAGGTCGCGGACTTCTTGGCTATTATTGTTAATAATTCGGTTCTAGAGGCAGGGCAAATGAAATAAATGGTTGGGCAAATCTCTTTGACATCTAAACTAAAGGAAAGCATCGTTGTTACAGCCATTTCGCTGTTTATGTATTAAAAAATCGAACTTGTACTTGGTCGCTTCAACGGGTCTCGGACTTCTTGGCTATTATTGTTAATAATTCGGTTCTAGAGGCAGGGCAAATGAAATAAATGGTTGGGCAAATCTCTTTGACATCTAAACTAAAGGAAAGCATCGTTGTTACAGCGATTTCGCCGTTTAATTAATAAAAAATCGAACTTGTACTTGGTCGCTTCAACGGGTCTCGGACCTATTGGCTATTATTGTTAATAATTCGGTTCTGGAGGCGGGGCAAATGAAATAAATGGTTGGGCAAATCTCTTTGACATCTAAACTAAAGGAAAGCATCGTTGTTAGAGCGATTTCGCCGTTTATTTATTAAAAAATCGAACTTGTACTTGGTCGCTTCAACGGGTCTCGGACTTCTTGGCTATTATTGTTAATAATTCGGTTCTGGAGGCAGGGCAAATGAAATAAATGGTTGGGCAAATCTCTTTGACATCTAAACTAACGGAAAGCATCGTTGTTAGAGCGGTTTCGCCGTTTATTTATTAAAAAATCGAACTTGTACTTGGTCGCTTCAACGGGTCTCGGACCTATTGGCTATTATTGTTAATAATTCGGTTCTGGAGGCAGGGCAAATGAAATAAATGGTTGGGCAAATCTCTTTGACATCTAAACTAACGGAAAGCATCGTTGTTAGAGCGATTTCGCCGTTTATTTATTAAAAAATCGAACTTGTACTTGGTCGCTTCAACGGGTCTCGGACTTCTTTGCTATTATTGTTAATAATTCGGTTCTGGAGGCAGGGCAAATGAAATAAATGGTTGGGCAAATCTCTTTGACATCTAAACTAACTGAAAGCATCGTTGTTACAGCGATTTCGCCGTTTAATTAATAAAAAATCGAACTTGTACTTGGTCGCTTCAACGGGTCTCGGACCTATTGGCTATTATTGTTAATAATTCGGTTCTGGAGGCGGGGCAAATGAAATAAATGGTTGGGCAAATCTCTTTGACATCTAAACTAAAGGAAAGCATCGTTGTTAGAGCGATTTCGCCGTTTATTTATTAAAAAATCGAACTTGTACTTGGTCGCTTCAACGGGTCTCGGACTTCTTTGCTATTATTGTTAATAATTCGGTTCTGGAGGCAGGGCAAATGAAATAAATGGTTGGGCAAATCTCTTTGACATCTAAACTAATGGAAAGCATCGTTGTTAGAGCGATTTCGCCGTTTATTTATTAAAAAATCGAACTTGTACTTGGTCGTTTCAACGGGTCTCGGACTTCTTGGCTATTATTGTTAATAATTCGGTTCTGGAGGCAGGGCAAATGAAATAAATGGTTGGGCAAATCTCTTTGACATCTAAACTAACGGAAAGCATCGTTGTTAGAGCGGTTTCGCCGTTTATTTATTAAAAAATCGAACTTTTACTTGGTCGCTTCAACGGGTCGCGGACTTCTTGGCTATTATTGTTAATAATTCGGTTCTAGAGGCAGGGCAAATGAAATAAATGGTTGGGCAAATCTCTTTGACATCTAAACTAACTGAAAGCATCGTTGTTACAGCGATTTCGCCGTTTAATTAATAAAAAATCGAACTTGTACTTGGTCGCTTCAACGGGTCTCGGACCTATTGGCTATTATTGTTAATAATTCGGTTCTGGAGGCGGGGCAAATGAAATAAATGGTTGGGCAAATCTCTTTGACATCTAAACTAAAGGAAAGCATCGTTGTTAGAGCGATTTCGCCGTTTATTTATTAAAAAATCGAACTTGTACTTGGTCGCTTCAACGGGTCTCGGACTTCTTGGCTATTATTGTTAATAATTCGGTTCTGGAGGCAGGGCAAATGAAATAAATGGTTGGGCAAATCTCTTTGACATCTAAACTAACGGAAAGCATCGTTGTTAGAGCGGTTTCGCCGTTTATTTATTAAAAAATCGAACTTTTACTTGGTCGCTTCAACGGGTCGCGGACTTCTTGGCTATTATTGTTAATAATTCGGTTCTAGAGGCAGGGCAAATGAAATAAATGGTTGGGCAAATCTCTTTGACATCTAAACTAAAGGAAAGCATCGTTGTTAGAGCGATTTCGCCGTTTATTTATTAAAAAATCGAACTTGTACTTGGTCGCTTCAACGGGTCTCGGACTTCTTGGCTATTATTGTTAATAATTCGGTTCTGGAGGCAGGGCAAATGAAATAAATGGTTGGGCAAATCTCTTTGACATCTAAACTAACTGAAAGCATCGTTGTTACAGCGATTTCGCCGTTTAATTAATAAAAAATCGAACTTGTACTTGGTCGCTTCAACGGGTCTCGGACCTATTGGCTATTATTGTTAATAATTCGGTTCTGGAGGCAGGGCAAATGAAATAAATGGTTGGGCAAATCTCTTTGACATCTAAACTAAAGGAAAGCATCGTTGTTAGAGCGATTTCGCCGTTTATTTATTAAAAAATCGAACTTGTACTTGGTCGCTTCAACGGGTCTCGGACCTATTGGCTATTATTGTTAATAATTCGGTTCTGGAGGCAGGGCAAATGAAATAAATGGTTGGGCAAATCTCTTTGACATCTAAACTAACGGAAAGCATCGTTGTTAGAGCGGTTTCGCCGTTTATTTATTAAAAAATCGAACTTTTACTTGGTCGCTTCAACGGGTCGCGGACTTCTTGGCTATTATTGTTAATAATTCGGTTCTAGAGGCAGGGCAAATGAAATAAATGGTTGGGCAAATCTCTTTGACATCTAAACTAAAGGAAAGCATCGTTGTTAGAGCGATTTCGCCGTTTATTTATTAAAAAATCGAACTTGTACTTGGTCGCTTCAACGGGTCTCGGACTTCTTGGCTATTATTGTTAATAATTCGGTTCTGGAGGCAGGGCAAATGAAATAAATGGTTGGGCAAATCTCTTTGACATCTAAGCTAAAGGAAAGCATCGTTGTTACAGCGATTTCGCCGTTTATTTATTAAAAAATCGAACTTGTACTTGGTCGCTTCAACAGGTCGCGGACTTCTTGGCTATTATTGTTAATAATTCGGTTCTAGAGGCAGGGCAAATGAAATAAATGGTTGGGCAAATCTCTTTGACATCTAAACTAAAGGAAAGCATCGTTGTTACAGCCATTTCGCTGTTTATTTATTAAAAAATCGAACTTGTACTTGGTCGCTTCAACGGGTCTCGGACTTCTTGGCTATTATTGTTAATAATTCGGTTCTAGAGGCAGGGCAAATGAAATAAACGGTTGGGCAAATCTCTTTGACATCTAAACTAAAGGAAAGCATCGTTGTTACAGCGATTTCGCCGTTTAATTAATAAAAAATCGAACTTGTACTTGGTCGCTTCAACGGGTCTCGGACCTATTGGCTATTATTGTTAATAATTCGGTTCTGGAGGCGGGGCAAATGAAATAAATGGTTGGGCAAATCTCTTTGACATCTAAACTAAAGGAAAGCATCGTTGTTAGAGCGATTTCGCCGTTTATTTATTAAAAAATCGAACTTGTACTTGGTCGCTTCAACGGGTCGCGGACTTCTTGGCTATTATTGTTAATAATTCGGTTCTAGAGGCAGGGCAAATGAAATAAATGGTTGGGCAAATCTCTTTGACATCTAAACTAACGGAAAGCATCGTTGTTAGAGCGGTTTCGCCGTTTATTTATTAAAAAATCGAACTTTTACTTGGTCGCTTCAACGGGTCTCGGACCTATTGGCTATTATTGTTAATAATTCGGTTCTGGAGGCAGGGCAAATGAAATAAATGGTTGGGCAAATCTCTTTGACATCTAAACTAACGGAAAGCATCGTTGTTAGAGCGATTTCGCCGTTTATTTATTAAAAAATCGAACTTGTACTTGGTCGCTTCAACGGGTCTCGGACTTCTTGGCTATTATTGTTAATAATTCGGTTCTGGAGGCAGGGCAAATGAAATAAATGGTTGGGCAAATCTCTTTGCCATCTAAACTAAAGGAAAGCATCGTTGTTAGAGCGATTTCGCCGTTTATTTATTAAAAAATCGAACTTGTACTTGGTCGCTTCAACGGGTCGCGGACTTCTTGGCTTTTATTGTTAATAATTCGGTTCTGGAGGCAGGGCAAATGAAATAAATGGTTGGGCAAATCTCTTTGACATCTAAGCTAAAGGAAAGCATCGTTGTTACAGCGATTTCGCCGTTTATTTATTAAAAAATCGAACTTGTACTTGGTCGCTTCAACAGGTCGCGGACTTCTTGGCTATTATTGTTAATAATTCGGTTCTAGAGGCAGGGCAAATGAAATAAATGGTTGGGCAAATCTCTTTGACATCTAAACTAAAGGAAAGCATCGTTGTTACAGCCATTTCGCCGTTTATTTATTAAAAAATCGAACTTGTACTTGGTCGCTTCAACGGGTCTCGGACTTCTTGGCTATTATTGTTAATAATTCGGTTCTAGAGGCAGGGCAAATGAAATAAACGGTTGGGCAAATCTCTTTGACATCTAAACTAAAGGAAAGCATCGTTGTTACAGCGATCTCGCCGTTTAATTAATAAAAAATCGAACTTGTACTTGGTCGCTTCAACGGGTCTCGGACCTATTGGCTATTATTGTTAATAATTCGGTTCTGTAGGCAGGGCAAATTAAATAAATGGTTGGGCAAATCTCTTTGACATCTATACTAAAGGAAAGCATCGTTGTTAGAGCGATTTCGCCGTTTATTTATTAAAAAATCGAACTTGTACTTGGTCGCTTCAACGGGTCTCGGACTTCTTGGCTATTATTGTTAATAATTCGGTTCTAGAGGCAGGGCAAATGAAATAAATGGTTGGGCAAATCTCTTTGACATCTAAACTAACGGAAAGCATCGTTGTTACAGCGATTTCGCCGTTTATTTATTAAAAAATCGAACTTGTACTTGGTCGCTTCAACGGGTCTCGGACCTATTGGCTATTATTGTTAATAATTCGGTTCTGGAGGCAGGGCAAATGAAATAAATGGTTGGGCAAATCTCTTTGACATCTAAACTAAAGGAAAGCATCGTTGTTACAGCCATTTCGCTGTTTATTTATTAAAAAATCGAACTTGTACTTGGTCGCTTCAACGGGTCTCGGACTTCTTGGCTATTATTGTTAATAATTCGGTTCTAGAGGCAGGGCAAATGAAATAAACGGTTGGGCAAATCTCTTTGACATCTAAACTAAAGGAAAGCATCGTTGTTACAGCGATTTCGCCGTTTAATTAATAAAAAATCGAACTTGTACTTGGTCGCTTCAACGGGTCTCGGACCTATTGGCTATTATTGTTAATAATTCGGTTCTGGAGGCGGGGCAAATGAAATAAATGGTTGGGCAAATCTCTTTGACATCTAAACTAAAGGAAAGCATCGTTGTTAGAGCGATTTCGCCGTTTATTTATTAAAAAATCGAACTTGTACTTGGTCGCTTCAACGGGTCTCGGACTTCTTGGCTATTATTATTAATAATTCGGTTCTGGAGGCAGGGCAAATGAAATAAATGGTTGGGCAAATCTCTTTGACATCTAAACTAACGGAAAGCATCGTTGTTAGAGCGGTTTCGCCGTTTATTTATTAAAAAATCGAACTTTTACTTGGTCGCTTCAACGGGTCTCGGACCTATTGGCTATTATTGTTAATAATTCGGTTCTGGAGGCGGGGCAAATGAAATAAATGGTTGGGCAAATCTCTTTGACATCTAAACTAAAGGAAAGCATCGTTGTTAGAGCGATTTCGCCGTTTATTTATTAAAAAATCGAACTTGTACTTGGTCGCTTCAACGGGTCTCGGACTTCTTTGCTATTATTGTTAATAATTCGGTTCTGGAGGCAGGGCAAATGAAATAAATGGTTGGGCAAATCTCTTTGACATCTAAACTAACGGAAAGCATCGTTGTTAGAGCGATTTCGCCGTTTATTTATTAAAAAATCGAACTTGTACTTGGTCGTTTCAACGGGTCTCGGACTTCTTTGCTATTATTGTTAATAATTCGGTTCTGGAGGCAGGGCAAATGAAATAAATGGTTGGGCAAATCTCTTTGACATCTAAACTAACGGAAAGCATCGTTGTTAGAGCGGTTTCGCCGTTTATTTATTAAAAAATCGAACTTTTACTTGGTCGCTTCAACGGGTCGCGGACTTCTTGGCTATTATTGTTAATAATTCGGTTCTAGAGGCAGGGCAAATGAAATAAACGGTTGGGCAAATCTCTTTGACATCTAAACTAAAGGAAAGCATCGTTGTTAGAGCGATTTCGCCGTTTATTTATTAAAAAATCGAACTTGTACTTGGTCGCTTCAACGGGTCTCGGACTTCTTGGCTATTATTGTTAATAATTCGGTTCTAGAGGCAGGGCAAATGAAATAAATGGTTGGGCAAATCTCTTTGACATCTAAGCTAAAGGAAAGCATCGTTGTTACAGCGATTTCGCCGTTTATTTATTAAAAAATCGAACTTGTACTTGGTCGCTTCAACAGGTCGCGGACTTCTTGGCTATTATTGTTAATAATTCGGTTCTAGAGGCAGGGCAAATGAAATAAATGGTTGGGCAAATCTCTTTGACATCTAAACTAAAGGAAAGCATCGTTGTTACAGCCATTTCGCTGTTTATTTATTAAAAAATCGAACTTGTACTTGGTCGCTTCAACGGGTCTCGGACTTCTTGGCTATTATTGTTAATAATTCGGTTCTAGAGGCAGGGCAAATGAAATAAACGGTTGGGCAAATCTCTTTGACATCTAAACTAAAGGAAAGCATCGTTGTTACAGCGATTTCGCCGTTTAATTAATAAAAAATCGAACTTGTACTTGGTCGCTTCAACGGGTCTCGGACCTATTGGCTATTATTGTTAATAATTCGGTTCTGGAGGCGGGGCAAATGAAATAAATGGTTGGGCAAATCTCTTTGACATCTAAACTAAAGGAAAGCATCGTTGTTAGAGCGATTTCGCCGTTTATTTATTAAAAAATCGAACTTGTACTTGGTCGCTTCAACGGGTCTCGGACTTCTTGGCTATTATTGTTAATAATTCGGTTCTGGAGGCAGGGCAAATGAAATAAATGGTTGGGCAAATCTCTTTGACATCTAAACTAACGGAAAGCATCGTTGTTAGAGCGGTTTCGCCGTTTATTTATTAAAAAATCGAACTTTTACTTGGTCGCTTCAACGGGTCTCGGACCTATTGGCTATTATTGTTAATAATTCGGTTCTGGAGGCAGGGCAAATGAAATAAATGGTTGGGCAAATCTCTTTGACATCTAAACTAACGGAAAGCATCGTTGTTAGAGCGATTTCGCCGTTTATTTATTAAAAAATCGAACTTGTACTTGGTCGTTTCAACGGGTCTCGGACTTCTTGGCTATTATTGTTAATAATTCGGTTCTGGAGGCAGGGCAAATGAAATAAATGGTTGGGCAAATCTCTTTGACATCTAAACTAACTGAAAGCATCGTTGTTACAGCGATTTCGCCGTTTAATTAATAAAAAATCGAACTTGTACTTGGTCGCTTCAACGGGTCTCGGACCTATTGGCTATTATTGTTAATAATTCGGTTCTGGAGGCGGGGCAAATGAAATAAATGGTTGGGCAAATCTCTTTGACATCTAAACTAAAGGAAAGCATCGTTGTTAGAGCGATTTCGCCGTTTATTTATTAAAAAATCGAACTTGTACTTGGTCGCTTCAACGGGTCTCGGACTTCTTTGCTATTATTGTTAATAATTCGGTTCTGGAGGCAGGGCAAATGAAATAAATGGTTGGGCAAATCTCTTTGACATCTAAACTAATGGAAAGCATCGTTGTTAGAGCGATTTCGCCGTTTATTTATTAAAAAATCGAACTTGTACTTGGTCGTTTCAACGGGTCTCGGACTTCTTGGCTATTATTGTTAATAATTCGGTTCTGGAGGCAGGGCAAATGAAATAAATGGTTGGGCAAATCTCTTTGACATCTAAACTAACGGAAAGCATCGTTGTTAGAGCGGTTTCGCCGTTTATTTATTAAAAAATCGAACTTTTACTTGGTCGCTTCAACGGGTCTCGGACTTCTTGGCTATTATTGTTAATAATTCGGTTCTAGAGGCAGGGCAAATGAAATAAATGGTTGGGCAAATCTCTTTGACATCTAAACTAACTGAAAGCATCGTTGTTACAGCGATTTCGCCGTTTAATTAATAAAAAATCGAACTTGTACTTGGTCGCTTCAACGGGTCTCGGACCTATTGGCTATTATTGTTAATAATTCGGTTCTGGAGGCGGGGCAAATGAAATAAATGGTTGGGCAAATCTCTTTGACATCTAAACTAAAGGAAAGCATCGTTGTTAGAGCGATTTCGCCGTTTATTTATTAAAAAATCGAACTTGTACTTGGTCGCTTCAACGGGTCTCGGACTTCTTGGCTATTATTGTTAATAATTCGGTTCTGGAGGCAGGGCAAATGAAATAAATGGTTGGGCAAATCTCTTTGACATCTAAACTAACGGAAAGCATCGTTGTTAGAGCGGTTTCGCCGTTTATTTATTAAAAAATCGAACTTTTACTTGGTCGCTTCAACGGGTCGCGGACTTCTTGGCTATTATTGTTAATAATTCGGTTCTAGAGGCAGGGCAAATGAAATAAATGGTTGGGCAAATCTCTTTGACATCTAAACTAACGGAAAGCATCGTTGTTAGAGCGATTTCGCCGTTTATTTATTAAAAAATCGAACTTGTACTTGGTCGCTTCAACGGGTCTCGGACTTCTTTGCTATTATTGTTAATAATTCGGTTCTGGAGGCAGGGCAAATGAAATAAATGGTTGGGCAAATCTCTTTGACATCTAAACTAACTGAAAGCATCGTTGTTACAGCGATTTCGCCGTTTAATTAATAAAAAATCGAACTTGTACTTGGTCGCTTCAACGGGTCTCGGACCTATTGGCTATTATTGTTAATAATTCGGTTCTGGAGGCAGGGCAAATGAAATAAATGGTTGGGCAAATCTCTTTGACATCTAAACTAAAGGAAAGCATCGTTGTTAGAGCGATTTCGCCGTTTATTTATTAAAAAATCGAACTTGTACTTGGTCGCTTCAACGGGTCTCGGACCTATTGGCTATTATTGTTAATAATTCGGTTCTGGAGGCAGGGCAAATGAAATAAATGGTTGGGCAAATCTCTTTGACATCTAAACTAAAGGAAAGCATCGTTGTTAGAGCGGTTTCGCCGTTTATTTATTAAAAAATCGAACTTTTACTTGGTCGCTTCAACGGGTCGCGGACTTCTTGGCTATTATTGTTAATAATTCGGTTCTAGAGGCAGGGCAAATGAAATAAATGGTTGGGCAAATCTCTTTGACATCTAAACTAAAGGAAAGCATCGTTGTTAGAGCGATTTCGCCGTTTATTTATTAAAAAATCGAACTTGTACTTGGTCGCTTCAACGGGTCTCGGACTTCTTGGCTATTATTGTTAATAATTCGGTTCTGGAGGCAGGGCAAATGAAATAAATGGTTGGGCAAATCTCTTTGACATCTAAGCTAAAGGAAAGCATCGTTGTTACAGCGATTTCGCCGTTTATTTATTAAAAAATCGAACTTGTACTTGGTCGCTTCAACAGGTCGCGGACTTCTTGGCTATTATTGTTAATAATTCGGTTCTAGAGGCAGGGCAAATGAAATAAATGGTTGGGCAAATCTCTTTGACATCTAAACTAAAGGAAAGCATCGTTGTTACAGCCATTTCGCTGTTTATTTATTAAAAAATCGAACTTGTACTTGGTCGCTTCAACGGGTCTCGGACTTCTTGGCTATTATTGTTAATAATTCGGTTCTAGAGGCAGGGCAAATGAAATAAATGGTTGGGCAAATCTCTTTGACATCTAAACTAAAGGAAAGCATCGTTGTTACAGCGATTTCGCCGTTTAATTAATAAAAAATCGAACTTGTACTTGGTCGCTTCAACGGGTCTCGGACCTATTGGCTATTATTGTTAATAATTCGGTTCTGGAGGCGGGGCAAATGAAATAAATGGTTGGGCAAATCTCTTTGACATCTAAACTAAAGGAAAGCATCGTTGTTAGAGCGATTTCGCCGTTTATTTATTAAAAAATCGAACTTGTACTTGGTCGCTTCAACGGGTCTCGGACTTCTTGGCTATTATTGTTAATAATTCGGTTCTGGAGGCAGGGCAAATGAAATAAATGGTTGGGCAAATCTCTTTGACATCTAAACTAACGGAAAGCATCGTTGTTAGAGCGGTTTCGCCGTTTATTTATTAAAAAATCGAACTTTTACTTGGTCGCTTCAACGGGTCTCGGACCTATTGGCTATTATTGTTAATAATTCGGTTCTGGAGGCAGGGCAAATGAAATAAATGGTTGGGCAAATCTCTTTGACATCTAAACTAACGGAAAGCATCGTTGTTAGAGCGATTTCGCCGTTTATTTATTAAAAAATCGAACTTGTACTTGGTCGTTTCAACGGGTCTCGGACTTCTTTGCTATTATTGTTAATAATTCGGTTCTGGAGGCAGGGCAAATGAAATAAATGGTTGGGCAAATCTCTTTGACATCTAAACTAACGGAAAGCATCGTTGTTACAGCGATTTCGCCGTTTAATTAATAAAAAATCGAACTTGTACTTGGTCGCTTCAACGGGTCTCGGACCTATTGGCTATTATTGTTAATAATTCGGTTCTGGAGGCGGGGCAAATGAAATAAATGGTTGGGCAAATCTCTTTGACATCTAAACTAAAGGAAAGCATCGTTGTTAGAGCGATTTCGCCGTTTATTTATTAAAAAATCGAACTTGTACTTGGTCGCTTCAACGGGTCTCGGACTTCTTTGCTATTATTGTTAATAATTCGGTTCTGGAGGCAGGGCAAATGAAATAAATGGTTGGGCAAATCTCTTTGACATCTAAACTAACGGAAAGCATCGTTGTTAGAGCGATTTCGCCGTTTATTTATTAAAAAATCGAACTTGTACTTGGTCGTTTCAACGGGTCTCGGACTTCTTTGCTATTATTGTTAATAATTCGGTTCTGGAGGCAGGGCAAATGAAATAAATGGTTGGGCAAATCTCTTTGACATCTAAACTAACTGAAAGCATCGTTGTTACAGCGATTTCGCCGTTTAATTAATAAAAAATCGAACTTGTACTTGGTCGCTTCAACGGGTCTCGGACCTATTGGCTATTATTGTTAATAATTCGGTTCTGGAGGCAGGGCAAATGAAATAAATGGTTGGGCAAATCTCTTTGACATCTAAACTAAAGGAAAGCATCGTTGTTAGAGCGATTTCGCCGTTTATTTATTAAAAAATCGAACTTGTACTTGGTCGCTTCAACGGGTCTCGGACTTCTTTGCTATTATTGTTAATAATTCGGTTCTGGAGGCAGGGCAAATGAAATAAATGGTTGGGCAAATCTCTTTGACATCTAAACTAACGGAAAGCATCGTTGTTAGAGCGATTTCGCCGTTTATTTATTAAAAAATCGAACTTGTACTTGGTCGTTTCAACGGGTCTCGGACTTCTTGGCTATTATTGTTAATAATTCGGTTCTGGAGGCAGGGCAAATGAAATAAATGGTTGGGCAAATCTCTTTGACATCTAAACTAACGGAAAGCATCGTTGTTAGAGCGGTTTCGCCGTTTATTTATTAAAAAATCGAACTTTTACTTGGTCGCTTCAACGGGTCGCGGACTTCTTGGCTATTATTGTTAATAATTCGGTTCTAGAGGCAGGGCAAATGAAATAAATGGTTGGGCAAATCTCTTTGACATCTAAACTAACTGAAAGCATCGTTGTTACAGCGATTTCGCCGTTTAATTAATAAAAAATCGAACTTGTACTTGGTCGCTTCAACGGGTCTCGGACCTATTGGCTATTATTGTTAATAATTCGGTTCTGGAGGCGGGGCAAATGAAATAAATGGTTGGGCAAATCTCTTTGACATCTAAACTAAAGGAAAGCATCGTTGTTAGAGCGATTTCGCCGTTTATTTATTAAAAAATCGAACTTGTACTTGGTCGCTTCAACGGGTCTCGGACTTCTTGGCTATTATTGTTAATAATTCGGTTCTGGAGGCAGGGCAAATGAAATAAATGGTTGGGCAAATCTCTTTGACATCTAAACTAACGGAAAGCATCGTTGTTAGAGCGGTTTCGCCGTTTATTTATTAAAAAATCGAACTTTTACTTGGTCGCTTCAACGGGTCGCGGACTTCTTGGCTATTATTGTTAATAATTCGGTTCTAGAGGCAGGGCAAATGAAATAAATGGTTGGGCAAATCTCTTTGACATCTAAACTAAAGGAAAGCATCGTTGTTAGAGCGATTTCGCCGTTTATTTATTAACAAATCGAACTTGTACTTGGTCGCTTCAACGGGTCTCGGACTTCTTTGCTATTATTGTTAATAATTCGGTTCTGGAGGCAGGGCAAATGAAATAAATGGTTGGGCAAATCTCTTTGACATCTAAACTAACTGAAAGCATCGTTGTTACAGCGATTTCGCCGTTTAATTAATAAAAAATCGAACTTGTACTTGGTCGCTTCAACGGGTCTCGGACCTATTGGCTATTATTGTTAATAATTCGGTTCTGGAGGCAGGGCAAATGAAATAAATGGTTGGGCAAATCTCTTTGACATCTAAACTAAAGGAAAGCATCGTTGTTAGAGCGATTTCGCCGTTTATTTATTAAAAAATCGAACTTGTACTTGGTCGCTTCAACGGGTCTCGGACTTCTTTGCTATTATTGTTAATAATTCGGTTCTGGAGGCAGGGCAAATGAAATAAATGGTTGGACAAATCTCTTTGACATCTAAACTAACGGAAAGCTTCGTTGTTAGAGCGATTTCGCCGTTTATTTATTAAAAAATCGAACTTGTACTTGGTCGCTTCAACGGGTCGCGGACTTCTTTGCTATTATTGTTAATAATTCGGTTCTGGAGGCAGGGCAAATGAAACAAATGGTGGGGCAAATCTCTTTGACATCTAAACTAACGGAAAGCATCGTTAAAGAACGATTTTGATAACATGGAGGGTGATGAAGTTAAATTTTTTAAATTCTTCATAACTTTTTTTTGGGAGTGCGAACAAAAAAAAATTTTGGGTGGGCAAACATGGGCAAACGATGGACAATCATCTCCCACCGTCAAATCGTTAAAATGTTTTCATGGGGGTGCTGATGAAAATTTTTTTTGTCCATAATTTTTTTTTGAAAATTGGGCAAATGAAAATTTTTTATGGGCAAACCTGGGCAAACATTGGACAAACGAATGCCGTATCGTTTTTCCAAAAATTCGTATTTGGGGGTGCTATCTTCACAGACCTATGATTAACCCATTTGCTGGAGTTTAGGAGGTCGTATTGGAAAGGGGTAAGTGAGGTATTGCCTCCTTTGGTCATAGAGAGGGTGTGAGACGTGGTCTCGATTTAAGAGGAGTTTTTAGGGACGAGGGACTTGTTTGATGTAGATTTGGAGGGAAGTGGTCATGCCACGTAAGTCGAAGAGGGGTTTTGGAAGTAGTAGTTGATCATCTTGAGATGGGGACCGCTAAGGTACATCGCCAAGGTTATCGGTGATTTGGGGAAAAGGGTTAGTCTTGAGTTCAATGGATTTTGATGGAGTTATGTCGAGATTTATGAGGGAGAAGTTATAATATTACCGCGCGAAAATTTGTGGGACGTCACAATGATCCGAATAATATAATTTTTGGGGCCAATTCGATCGAGAAAACATGAGGAATTGATGGACATCACTTTTGCAAAGATCTGATTAAAAATGCAGAACTGCAGATTTGTCACTGCTTAAGGTGGCCGTTCCAATGAGCGGCTGGAGTCGCCAGCGACTGCGACTGGCGGCTACAGCCGCCAGCGACTGCAACTGGCGTCGTCGCAAATGGTATTTCCTATACCTAAGCGTCGACGCCATGGCCCCCACCAGTGCACCGACACGCCGCACAGGCCCTTTTCGAGCACTTGAAAAGAGGGTCTATTGTTGTATGAGGTATCCTCGGCCGACCCTGGAAAATCGGGGTCGACCCCTCGCAGTCGAGGGTGAAATATCCATTACAGCGTATTAAGAAATTCTTTATTCTTTATTGTATCGATATGGAAGTGACACCGATGGATTCCTTATATTTTTCCGAAGGTAATTATACCAAATTTCATGTAAATCTGACTATTTTTAACTACGTCAGCTTCAAATGATATAATTCGATTTGTCATGGAATTTCCTTCATTATGGTCTGAATTATGTCGTTCTTGGTATTAGTTTCATCGGAATTAGTTTCATAGGAATCGATAGGGGTCGTTTTCGCAAAGATCTGATGAGAAATTCGGAAATCATGGACATTTCTGACTGTTTAATGGTATTCCAACCCTTTCGAAGGTCGAGAGCCATCAAATTTGGTGAGGCACTGGAGGGTACTGTCCTCGCCACAGGGTAGTAGGAGGCATCTCTTTCACAGGCGTCGCTGGAGAATGACCCTGTATCTCTACCCTACAGGTGCGCGTCGACTTTGCGAGGGCTGCTGGCGAGGCTAGCCTCGCCGCGTGGAAAGTCTGGAAACTGATTTCCTCCCTCATGGAAACCATCCTCGATTTTCCAAAGCAGCCTTGCGTGCGAGGCGACTATCGGTTTTTTGACATAATCAAAGGTGCCTCGCGGCCACAAGAGCAAAAATCGCATGTTGTGGAAATATATCTTAAAACAACAATGGAAGAAAAAATTAGCCTGCGCTAGTAAATTTACCCCCTTGAACTATGCAATTGCATACAAATAATTTTTTTATTTATCTCCAATACATTAAGAAATATCCAGCTGTTTACTGTTCCCGCCGACACCCGCGAATTAATAAAAAGTCACGCTTTTGTTCACAGCGAATAATATCTGAATTCTTAAAGACGGCAATGTTACGTTCCTGATTATCCTTTGAAAATCTGGCAAACAGATGTTGTCGGAGCCGTGTTCGAAAATACCAAATTGCCGACCATAAACGATAAATGAATTTTTGCTCCGCTCACAACTGTTACCTTCCAAAGGCTGCTTCCTTTGGGATAATGAAGGACCCAACATAAAAGCAAAATACAGAACACAATATAAAGGTCCAAAGTATAATAAAATTTGAAAATATAATAAAAAGCGGCCTTTTCGTCAATCCGTATATTGCTCTGTCAGCGGATGACAGGTACAGGTTAAATGGTTACTTCCCACCCGTAAGCACTGTTGTCCGTCGTCGAAGTGCGGGACAATACGATCATAAACCGCGACTCTATAATGAGACGCTCTGGCTGATTAATAACCTGGCTAGTTGTTCAGAAACATCTGGTTCCATTAGGCCCGAAATATTACGGTAAAATTTTACGCCAAAATGGACCAACAATTTATAAGAAAAAGGAGTCAAAAAGGAGTATTTTTTAATAATCTGATTGCGTGACTGGATTCGTTATAAAAAAGTACATCACTTTCGCCAAACAGATTATTCTATATGGTGCATATTTTCCAAGATATTGGGGCAAACGTGTTTTTCACCCCCAGATATAGATGATTAGCAGCGCGAGGCTGTTTCGCAAAGTGATCATGATCGCGGTATGCAATTTCCAGATATCCAACTCTGCGAAGCATGCCTCGCGAGGAATCCTCGCACAGTCGCTACGCACTTTATGGCCAACCTTTTCTAGTACTCAATACGTCAGCGCGTGGTTCTGTATTTGATAATGCAATACGTATTTATACTCGAGAGATAATTGATCATCAGGTCGGCGCCAAGGTTCGTTCGCTTTATCGATACAAATTGTTTATTACAAATATAAGAGAGTTCCTATTCTTTGGCGATACGGCGTCAGGCCGCTTACTGTATCTAAACTCCCTCTTCATTCAAACAAACAATGCTTTGAAGATTTTCCATATATTTTTTTACTACAAAAAATGGCAAATTGAATAACAATAATAGAATGTATCATTTGAAGTATCTGAGGTTAAAATAATTTTAAATGTATTCATTGACGTACCGCATTAAAACACAAATTAAAATAAATTAATGTTTCCAAATCATGGTTTGTTATAATTGGAAATATATTTATATTTTTAAAAAACACTTTGTATCAATATATTGATACACGGTTTGTTATAATTGGCAAATTTACCAGTTCATCTAGGTGCCAGAAAATTGGGCAAAAAATATAAATATTGAAGAAAAATGTTTTCGTTTCAAGGCTGGCGTTCCAATGAGCGGCCGGCGACGGTCCCACTAGTGCAAGGGAGAAGGATGCATCGGTTTCTCCCTTGCACTAGTGGGGCAGTCACCGGCCGCACATTGGAACGCCACCCTTGAAAAGTATGAAATATATTTATATTTGTAATAAACACTTTCTATCAATAAAGCGAACGAACGTATGCATGAAACAACAAATTTGAGACGTGTTTACACGCAGATCAGATGTAGCCGTCATGATAATTTTACCTTTGTTTACAAGAACTCATATTATTAGTTTACAAGAAATATATAAAAACAACATAATTCCATAAGTTAGGAATTCTGATTTCTTTCCTTATTTCTGGATAATCTGTCCGAATGTGACGATGGATCGCAGAGCGGCTGGAGTCGCAGAGCGGCTAGAGTCGCTAGACTGCTTCTGGAGCAGTAGAGCGACAGTCGCTGTGCGACTAGTAGATTCTGCCGTTATGGCGGAAAACAGACACTCATGGCATTGTGTTGTGTCTCGAGTAGCCTAGGCTGCTCATGAACCAGACGCGCATAGGCTATAGCAATCCTGGCGCGGCCGCAGCAGTCGCAGTCGCCCATAGGAGTTGGGATGAATGCTTTTCCATTGTACCAGTCTACGGCGGCTACAGCCGCTGGCGGCTCTAGCCGCCAGTCGCGGTCGCTGGCGGCTCCGGCCGCTCATTGGAACGGCCACCTTTAGTCCGCAACATTGTATAGCCCCGCTAGTTCTGATTGTCGAAACCCACGAAATTCAGCGAGTCGCATGATTGTCAGCGTGAAGGACGAGAGGAGACTTTCCATGGTGAAGGAAAGTCACCCTTCTATAGAACTCAAATCGAGAAAGACTTTGCTGACAAACTTTATATTCACGTCAAATAAATACTTTAATTGTAAAAAGACGACGAGCTATTTTTGAATTTCGCCAGATCTTTCATATGCATCACTTGGTTGGGAATTCCTGATCCCAAAGTTTCATGCATTTCCCTATTAGAAATGTTGCTTCAAGTCTTGATTCAAGTCATCATTGTTTTTTCTCGTACATAGGACATATATATATTCGCGAGTAGGCGTCACGAATGTCGCGACTTTGGTTTCTCAAATAAGTTCACATTGATCAGGGCCCTCGCCCGAACCGTTTGACAAGGAGACTGAATGACATAGACCCTCGGTTGACGGCGACTTGAGTCATCCAGTACTGAATATGAAAATGTTCATATTTCTCATTACACCTTGATAAGAGTGTTACCACCGATGGACTGGTGAGTTTATGTCCACGAAAATGAGTCGGGACGCGAAGCAATTCAGTCTATTTTTTCTTATGAATACATGATTAGGACACACACTACGTTCACTAAAAATGGACCGAATTGCTCCATGTTTGACATCATTTTCATCGAGAAACCCGAAAAACTCCATTGGTAATACTTTCATCAACAGTTATCAAAAACATGAGCATTTTATCTGGTCCGTCAGTTTTATTACTCTCGGCTGTCAACGGGTGGTCTACTCGGGCCCGAAGGTCCTCGCTTGCAGCAAGAAAGCAAAACGGTGCCTTTTTCCAAATAGAGATCGCGGAGGGTTGTAGGGCGATTACCACCATCGTTACCCCAAAAGGGTTGTTCCAGTTCAAGCGTCTTCCATTCGGCATCAAGACGGCTCCTGCGATTTTCCAGCAGGCAATGGACCACACGCTCTCGGGTCTGCAGGGTGTGCACGCCTACATCGACGACGTGGTGATCACCGGCTCCAATAGAGAGGAGCACGACCAACGGCTCCGAGGGGTTTTAACGCGACTTGAAGACAGAGGCTGGAGGCTCAGCGCGGAAAAGTGTGTCTTCGGCCTTGAGGAGATTAAGTACCTTGGCTTTATTATAAACGCCAAGGGTATTTCGACGGATCCTCAGGCTACACTTGCCGTGGCAAACATGCCAAAACCGACGAACGTCTCGGAGGTACAGAGCCTTCTCGGTATGATAAACCATTACGGTAAGTTTATCCCACACCTTCACCAACTCAAGCAGCCTCTGGAAGAACTTACCAGGAAGGGCTGTCCCTGGGACTGGACATCGAAGCAGGACCGGGCCGTGGACCAGTTCAAAAGGGTAATGCTGAGTCCACTCCTTTTGGAGCACTATGACCCCACCAAAACTCTCGTGGTGGCGGCCGATGCGTGCTCCACCGGCATCGGTGCGGTACTCCTCCAGCGGACTCCGAACGGCGGCGAGCGAGCAGCATATCATATGTCGCAGAGCCTCACGGACGCTCAGCGGAATTACTCCCAGCTGGAGAAGGAGGCCCTCGCTCTAGTTTCGGCAGTGGAGCGATTCCACAAATTCGTCTGGGGGAGGAAATTCATTCTCCAAACGGACCACAAGCCCCTTGTGGCGTTGTTGCAGACGGAGAACACAAAGGGTCTCAAACCTACTACAGCGGCTCGTCTAAAGCGATGGGCCTTGAGGCTCCTCGGATACGACTTTCGTATCGAATATATTTCTACGAAGGAGTTCGGCCAGGCGGTCGGCTTGTCACGTCTGATTGAGAGGTTCCGTCTAGACAACGCGGAGGAACTGCAGGTGGCCAGCGTCCGCGAGGTGGAGTCCGAGTTGCTGCAGATTAGGAATCTGGCTCTCGATCACTTCGGAAGGGAGCTTCGTGGCGGCTTGAAGACTGCCATCGCCGAGGATCCTTTGCTCGGTTCGGTGATTGAGGCAATTCGGGACAACGCTTGGGACCGCGCGCCGCACCAGGAGTCTTTGAAGCCTTTCAAGCAGCGCTCCGAGGACTTGAGTGTGGTCGATGGCACGCTCCTCCTGGGTGACAGAGTTGTCATCCCGAAGAGGATGCAACCCGCAATCCTCACTGCCCTGCACAAAGGGCACCCCGGCATTAGAAGGACGAAGCAGCTCGCCAGACAGTTCGTCTATTGGCCGAGGATGCTGGAGGACATCGAGCACATGGTGCGTCAATGTGACGCTTGCGCCATCGGGCAAAAGTTGCCGAGGAAAGTTCCCCTCGAACCTTGGCCTGCTTCGTCGAGGCCCATGGAGAGGGTCCATATTGATTACGCCGGTCCCATCGATGGTCAATACATGTTGATCTTCGTGGACGCATTCTCGAGGTTCCTGGACGTCGCCATTACTACTACAATTTCGGCGAATCGCACGGTGGACCTCTGCTGCGAGACTTTCGCCAGACTTGGGCCCCCGGACATCTTGATCTCGGATCACGGGACGCAATTTACCTCGCAGCTGTTCGAGACATTTTGCGAGGAGATGCAATGCACGCATCTGATGTCGGAGGTCAACCACCCCCAGTCGAATGGACAGGTGGAAAGAATGGTGGATACGGTCAAGAGGGCCATCGCGAAGGATCCATCAAACTGGAGGAAACAGCTGTCTGCATTCTTGTACAGCTACCGCTACACTCCTTGCTCATCGGCGCCCGACGGAAGGTCTCCAGCGGAGCTATTCTTCGGTCGGCGTATTAATTCGCCATTTTCCAGGTTGCTCCCGCGGGGCAAGCCACAGGTCACCGATCCGGTTCCCGCCGACCATGGTGGAGCAATTCAATAAGCACCACGGAGCTCGACCAAGAAGTCTGGCGGTGGGCGACCGAGTGGTCGTTCTCAGCAGGAAGGATCACCGCGAGCAGGGCAGAATCTCTAAAGTCGTCTCGAGGACGCACTATTCTGTTTGTCTGGACAGCGGAGTCGAGGTCGAGCGCCACATTAATCACATTTGGCGAGGGGGTGCTGACCCGAATTCCGTGGACTCTGCTCCTGTTCCGGGAGAGGTGGTGGATGAGGACGACCTTTCTTAGCCAAAACCCGAGCCAGCCAGCGGACGTCGTGACCGACCCGGACGCCGGGGGACCACACCAGCCGACCGAAGCACTGGGCTCCGGGACCGAGAATCCTGGAGGGTCGGCAATTCCGCCGACACCGTCCAGACCCGTGCGCACACGCTGCGCACCACGGCGCCTGCAGCTGGACCCCAACGCTGCATCTTACGCATACTGGTGACCCTTTCTGAAGGAGGGAGATGTTGGGACTGCGCACGCGCCTATGCGACCCTGCGTCCCCGCAGAGGTCGCAGGGAGTCGACAGTCCATCATGGTAGGCAGGCACGATTGCTGCGTGACCACGCTGCGTGACCATACTAGTCTTTGTTTTATTATATTCCACTTTTGCTTTTATTATACCATGTAAGTGTACATCTCGGTGTCAAGAGTTTTACTACCTCTCCCACCCATTCCCAAGTCACGTCGGACCTAACAGTATTAATAACGGCAGCATTAATATTTTCAAATTAACTGGAAAACTAATAGATTCTCGCAATAATCGTTGGCAATCGTGATGCCCACCACCGTACGGGGAACCGTACACGCATCTCTGTACGCACCGCGGTGGACACCACGTAAGATTTGTCTGCCTCGCTTCACTATTTCGCTTATTACTCCGTCCCATTTAGTAATATCGAGATGATAGATAGCCTAAAACCTTCCCAACTGTTGTCTCTACACATCTGTGAAAACCGCAAAAGCATTGGTTAAGTAGGGGGAGTCCGGAAGACTTGACCATATGGGAGAGTTGAGCCGCTTCAAATATCTGTTTTAAATTTCGCAGTAGGCGAGCGGTTGTCAAGGCATAGCGTGCGCATTCTTTAGCGTTACTATGTCATGTAACAAAATGACGATCGGTTGTCCGCTTTGGCTGTGAGTCAGGAAAATGTGTTTCTTCGTATTCAGAGTGAAATATAAAGTTTTTACTTATTTGATCTTCACACTTTTACATATCAAGGTTTGTACCAATATTCTATGTTAATTGTACCATATATTAATGTAGTTTGAGGCAGTCAAAGTGTGTTTAGCCTATTATTTTATTTTTCCGGGGGAAATTTCGTTAAAGTCAGGAAGGTACCGGGCGGGAGACTTAAACCACTCGAGATGGGGAGAAATGACCACTGGGTCAACTCTCCCCACTTTTGCTCAGAAGGAACACAACGCTTCTACTCTTAACTATTTTTCTTTTTAATTTTTAAGACAAGATGCCATTTCATTACAAACCAAAGGAGGGTACTAACCGAAGACGTGGATTTAGTAAGCAGGCTTTGAAAAATGCATTGGAAGAAATAGAAAGAGGCACATCTATAAGACAAACTGCTATTAAGTATGATATAGACAGAACTACACTGCGCAAGTATAATATGGACAGTCAAAAACTAAAAAAAATAGAAGATCAAGGGAGCCAATATAGAACCTCACAGATTTTTACGCTCGTTGAAGAAAAATTACTAGTCAATTACTTATTGACTTGCAGTAAAATGAATTACGGTTTGACTAAAAAGGCCGCTATGAATTTCGCATGCGAGTTTGCGCAAGCTAATTCAAAGAAAATACCAGGGAGTTGGTTGACAAACAACTCTGCTGGGAAAGACTAGTTTCGTGGATTTCTCAAAAGGAATCCTGAGATAAGTTTGAGGACTCCAGAGGCAACAAGTCTGTCTAGAGCTACCAGCTTCAATAAGAAAAATGTAGGTGATTTTTTTGAAAATTTGAGACATGTTAGAGACCAGTTTCAATTTGAACCACAAAACATTTACAACTGTGACGAGACTGGGTGTACTACGGTACAAAATTGTCCCAAGGTGCTAGCTAGCAAACAGTCTCGTCAAGTTGGACAAGTGACTTCTGCCGATAGAGGTACACTTGTAACCGTTTGTTTTGCTGTTAATGCGATCGGTAACACTATGCCACCATTTTTTATATTCCTCCGGGTAAAATATAATGAAGCTTTTGTATCCGGAGGTCCAGAAGGATCAGACGGCGATGCTTATCCTAGTGGCTGGATGACTGTTAAGAGTTTCCTTAAATTCATGAAACATTTTACAAAGCATTCTCGTGCCTCTAAACAAAATCCGACGCTCTTGATTATGGACAATCACGAAAGTCATGTGAGCGTTGAAGGAATTAATTTTGCAAAGGAAAATGGAATAACACTATTGACTCTTCCACCTCACTGCAGCAAAAAACTCCAACCACTAGATATTGCTGTCTACTCATGTTTTAAGACAAGATACAATACTGCCATGAGTAACTGGATGTTGTCCAACCCGGGAAAGACAGTTACAATATACAACATCCCTAATTTTGTGAAGGAAATAATGTCACAAGCTTTCAGTCAAGCTAATATCATGAGTGGCTTTAGAAAGTCAGGAATACACCCATTCAATCCCGAAATATTTAGTGAGTGTCACGTCCCGCGACGTGGAGTCTACTATTATCTAACCCTTTAAATCGAATATATTTACTATTTCGTACTTTGGTGTATTGTAATCACCTAGTATACAAGTGTTGCCGATAAGGCATTGTAATCCGTAATTTACAAGAAGAAATCAAGTCAAGAATCAACGGACGGCAACAGCGAACAGGAGGATCAGCACGAAGGAGGTAGCCGCACACCTACTAGCTGCACACCAGCTAGCCAATCGAGCGCATGCAGAGGGGACCAGTGGACGCCAGCTGATGGGTCAGAGGCCCCTTCCGCCAGCGGAGTCGACACCTTCACGAACCTGCGCTCCTGATCATCGCGACAAATTTGCGCTCCCTATTATATCCCGTAAATCGAGCTCCAATACGGAACCAATATATTTTAACTTCAATCCCTAGTATGTGGGCTGTACGAAACCAATCGTACAGAGCACATCGAAAACCCAGTAGCGTAAACTTCTAAAAAATGAATTAAAATAAGAATTTAACTATCGACGCTGCTGAGGGTTTCGTATAACTGCAGAAATACGTCTTAAGACACGTAGAAGACACCGAAATAGGTGCGCAATAGCTCAAATTCTGCAGTAAACAAAACTCTCGGATAGCCCGCTGGAAAGAAATCTTCAGGTGGATCCCACGGCAGATGATTGGGAGATTTCATCTCCCACCGTCTTAATTGTCATGTGACAAACCTGGAGAAGGAGTGACCGACTGCCCTATAAAAAGGGATCGGACCACCCGCGGAGCTGATTACCATGTTCAATTAATTAAATAATTAACTAATAGCAGTATCTTTACATATTACAATTTATATCCTCCACACCAAAAAGACTTATAAAAGTGTTAGAATCACAACACCAGTGACAATAAAAGTGTTAGTGAAACAATAAATAAGTGAGTGAAGTTTTACCTTCGTTTTCCTATTCCGTACCTCAGGCATCGACACCTTTTTCTATAACAAATTTTATAAATCGGGAAAAATATGTATAAAGTTAATCGTGATTTGCGCCCGTCGAAGATGACACTAATAAGCAGGACAGCCGCCCACGGTGTCATTGGGTATTGGGTGTAAAATGCGATTTTCGCGATTAATAACTTTACCGTTAAATGTTTCTTAAACGTTCGCAATTTGTTTTCCACTGACGGTGATGCTCATAAGCAGGACAGCCGCCCACGGTGTCACCAAACAGTGGTTGCAAAGAGCGATCCGCGTGTTCAATTAACCGACCGAATTTGTTTAGTACGTGATCATGTTTTGCGTCTGTTGAAAGTGACACTTATAAGCAGGAAAGCCGCCCACGGTGTCAGTAGAAATTTGACGTAAACCATGATCAGCGGATGAAAGAAACTTAAATCAAATATATTTCCTACAATAAAGGTGGCGATGCCTAGAGGCCACCGAGCCGGTAGAAAATACCAAATACGGAAATTAGCATTCGCATTCCGGAACGCGCCAGCGGAAAACGCATATTTGGGAGTCTCTGCGCAGCCAGTTGTTATAAGGGCAAAGAACCACCAACCTTTCGGGAAGCTGGTAGAAGTGGGACCGTGGGCAGTGCCTAAAACACTGGAAGCACCTGAAATTGACGGGATTTCCGAGATTCCGATCCCCTGGCGTCTTGTATTGATCAACCAATAAAAGGTAGGCAGTATAATATTCAGCATTATTTCTTTTAAACTGTATACTCAACTATCCCAGAGCGTAAGTCCCTGGACTAGCTCGAAAGCGGATAATAACCATAAACTCCTTTAAAAAATCGCGCCCCAAATAAGAAGTAGGGACGTAACATAAGGAGCTATTTTATTGGTGGCAGCGGTGGGATTTTCCGCAATAGTTGAGAAATCAAATCAGTAAAATCAAGCGTGTAAAATTAAGAATCATGTCGGATCACGGTGAAAAGGACGAAGAAGAATTGCGAAAGCAAACAGAAATAATCCGACAGGCAAAGGCAGCGTTAGAATCAAAGAGTGATTTGACCCCTACCGAAACTTTATCTCAACTCCTCACAATAATAACGTTGTAGAATGAAAAATTCGAACATTTGGATGAAAGATTCGAACATTTAAAATCAGTAACAGAAAGAGTAAAAGGATTAGAGAAAGAACGTGCCGAAGACGCACACAGTATTAAATCTGAAGTAATTACCCCATATCCGACCGTAAAACGTACAGTACCGCCTGAATTAGACGTTCACGACGACGTTCAATCCAAACAGGATCCGACGGGCGGAAAAATTCCAATCAAACTCGCGTTAGAAGCAGTTCCTTTCTTCGATGGCTATAGACCATCTGTTTTTCAATTCTTAAAAGCATGCGAACGGGCAAAATCAATGTTAGCCCCTCAGCAAGAAATGCAATTAACGAAATTATTAATGAATAAATTACGCGGACATGTTTTAATTGCGATAGGCGATTCTGATCTAATCACGTTAGACGAATTCGGGAATAAATTAAAGCAGTACTCAGCAGTAATCAGCACCCTGGAAACCGACGTTGGAAATCGAGGAAAAGAAGTCGGTGAAGGAAAACGAGACCAAGGAGGACGGGATGGAGGAAGAAGACGAACAAATAAACGAACAGTAACTGTTCCTATTAATACCCTACGAAATATTCCTACAATACTAATTACATCTCCAAATCTGGAAGGGAAGGCACGATTAATGGTTGATTCGGGATCCGATGTCAACCTCATCAAGAAATCAATGGTAACAGCATCGACAATCGTCAACACTCAAGAAATCATATACAGGGTGTCCCAAAAATGTCGGAGGTCCTTGGAAGGGGTAATTCAGGGGGTGATTTGAAACAACTTTTTCCTTAGCGAAAATATTGTCCGAAGCTTCGTTAAGGAGATATTAACAAAAAGCCCCGACCAATCAGAGCGCGCGCCTTCCGCCCGAGCTCCCGCGGTAGCGTTGGCTACGCGGTAGGCGACTGCGCTTGTACTACGAACGCACGAACAAGCAAGTCGGCATGCATCGAAGGAAACCGCGTTACACATTTTTTTTAAAGCATAATCTTAAATAAGAATTATTTGAAGTGAGAGGATAAGAAGTACGTAAATTTCGTTTTTAAATAAGGCATAAACGAAAAGGTAATGTAGCAGAAAATGTACGATATGTGATCGTAATTCGTTATTGAGGTAAAAATCCGTAGTTCAATAACAGCCAACACAACTGAATTTAAACAATAATATTAGGTGTATGAATAAATTCTTTCCGACTGGATTTACATAATCAGTACAAAGCTACAGAATGTCTATCGCGGTGGTATTCATAAGCTGCCAGAAAAATGGCAAAGGCTAATGAACAATAATGGAAATTATGTCGATGATTGAGATGTTTTCATATTTTTTAAATCGAACTGTTATTGTACCGTAAAATCGGAAAGAATTTATTTCTACACCTAATAATCACCAATAAATTAAATAAAACTCACCCATTCGGACATTCCTTTCCTTCCTTTTCGGAAACCTGTGTGTCACTGGGTCACTGTACGGATCCTGGTCATCGGTGGCCGAAAAGATTTATGGTAGGGTAGCGCCAGTGCTCAGCTGATGGCAGGTATTCGCAGGACACCACCCGAAGATAAGGGTCACAACGTCAAGTGCATCCGGGTTAATGTACCGAATATTCACTTCACTGCACTGATACTAACACTGATCACTTAATTTATTTTCTACGGAACGTGTTGTTCCTACGTTATAAAAATTGGTGGCCCCGAAAGGGGCCGATTTCTGTTAATTGAACAGGTGCTCAATATGGGCACCCTCAGCGTCTACGCACGCCTCCGCACGTACAACCAGCTGCCTTTGCACTGCTTGCAATGTTTCTGGCGTAATGCTTGCCACCGCAGCATGAATCCTCACGACCAGGTCTTCCAGTGAATCCACTGGCTGACGGTACACCTCACCCTGAAATGATTGTTGTACAACAAATAGAAAACGTAAGTAAAAAAAGAATACCTCTAAAAAATTAAGAGCAGTAATGAAATTACCTTCAGGTAGCCCCAGAGGTAAAAATCCAGCGGGGTCATATCCGGTGACCGTGGGAGCCACGCAACAGGACCGCCGCGGCCGATCCACCTGTCCTGGAAGGTTTCGTTAAGGTAGTCGCGGGCAATTGTGGCGTAGTGAGGTCCAGCCCCGTCTTGCTGATAGACCATGTTCTGCCGGACCTCATCTGGAATATGGGCCATAAGACCCGGCAGAACATGCTCTAAAAAGACTTTGTACGCTGGACCGTCCATCCTGTCTGGTAGCATGTACGGCCCAACGATAAACTCGCCACAAATGCCCGCCCATACATTAATTTGCCAACGGACTTGTGCTGCGCGTGTCCGAAGTGCTAGCGGATTCTCGTCGTCCCACACATGCCGATTGCGGGAATTGAAGCAGCCTTCCCGCTTGAAGATTGCTTCGTCCGTCCACAATATGTTTTTGCAGAACAACGAGAGATAAGCAGGCCCGAGGGCTGTGGGCTTGAGGTCCCATTGGCCGCAAACTAACCAATCGGGCCTGCTTATCTCTCGTACCTAAACAGACGCTCGAATTTCAAAACAAAAGCACGCATCGACGTATTCGGTGCGAGAGAAGGTGGGCCTTGGGGAGGAGATATTGCTGTGAAGAGGGCCTCTTGAGGACAGTGGCCATTGCGAGGGATGCAGGGCCAATCGGGCCTCAAGCCCACAGTCTCTCGCACCGAATACGTCGACGCGTGCTTTTGTTTTGAAATCCGAGCGCGTGTTTAGACACGAGAGATAAGCAGATCCGATTGGTTATTTTGCAGCCAATGGGATTTCAAGCCCAATGTCTCTCGCACCGAATACGTCGACGCGTGCTTGTGTTTTGAAATTCGAGCGCGTGTTTATACTCGAGAGATAAGGGATCCGTCTTTAATTTGAGGGTAGGACGAAGCAGGCGGGACTACGCGCTGTCAGCGGACTACCCTTCTTTTCCTGTGTCTCTCCGCGAGACGTATTGATGCTGGATAATACTCTGTAATTTCTAGTTCTCCAAAATTAATCAGGCTCATCAGCTAGAGCATTTCGCCAGGGTCGCGGTTTATGACCGTATTGTCCCGCAAGTCGGCGGTAGAGAACGGTTTTCTACAGCTTCGGATAATTTATGACTTAATTGGTTCCGCGTCGTAGCAGACGTGAACTGAGGGTGTCAGAAAGGGGAAACAGGAATGGTATGCATTTTCTTCTTTATAGCAACTCGAAGACTTTCTACGTCTCTTCCCTTCGGACCCTTTCGAACCGATACACGTGGTGTCTGTTTTCTATCTCGAAGCAATGGGTACATTGGCAGTGGAAGGACGGAGCGCGGGCTTTTGTCAAACTTTTCGTTGCACTTCTGCAAAACACGTGTGTTCCGAAAATGTGCTGGCTTCTTTTTACCTAAAGCCTCTTTTCCTGGTGGGAGTAAACTCATAATGGAATGAGAGAAACTACTTGGGGGTAGAGGGAAGTTACTTGGGAAAAAATCCTGTCAGTCAGCTAATAATCTCGGCCCAGAAATGTACTCCGCCGAACAGTACTACGCTATGTTCTGGGTTTACACGCGAAACGATGGAAACGCGAGTGCTACCGTGCGAGCTTTGGCAGTGGAGTACCCGCACATCGAAACCCCGAGCGAGGGAACGATCAGACGTTTGGCGTCCCGATTATACTCCACGGGGTCGATGATGCCGCGAGGCAGCGACGTGGGTAGACCACGAGCCGCGCGGAACGTTGCGGTGCAAGAAAACATCCTGCACGCCATCGAGGAGGACCCCACCGTCAGCGTGCGCGACTTGAGCCGCCGTCTAAAGTAAGTAACAGTACTAGATAACTGCAACAAATTTTTAATTAAGGGAAACAAATGTTATCTAATAATGGATGTTTCTGCATTTTCTTCTAGTGCCAGCAGAATGACGGTACACCGAACTCTGAGGGAGAACATGTTGCGCCCGTACCGCTTTATACGGGTGTAACATTTGCACCCCGGGGATGCCGACCAGCGGGTTGAATATTCAGTGTGGCTGTTGGGAGAAGTGCAGCGGAATCCGTTGTTCTGCAAAAACATATTGTGGACGGACGAAGCAATCTTCAAGCGGGAAGGCTGCTTCAATTCCCGCAATCGGCATGTGTGGGACGACGAGAATCCGCTAGCACTTCGGACACGCGCAGCACAAGTCCGTTGGCAAATTAATGTATGGGCGGGCATTTGTGGCGAGTTTATCGTTGGGCCGTACATGCTACCAGACAGGATGGACGGTCCAGCGTACAAAGTCTTTTTAGAGCATGTTCTGCCGGGTCTTATGGCCCATATTCCAGATGAGGTCCGGCAGAACATGGTCTATCAGCAAGACGGGGCTGGACCTCACTACGCCACAATTGCCCGCGACTACCTTAACGAAACCTTCCAGGACAGGTGGATCGGCCGCGGCGGTCCTGTTGCGTGGCTCCCACGGTCACCGGATATGACCCCGCTGGATTTTTACCTCTGGGGCTACCTGAAGGTAATTTCATTACTGCTCTTAATTTTTTAGAGGTATTCTTTTTTTACTTACGTTTTCTATTTGTTGTACAACAATCATTTCAGGGTGAGGTGTACCGTCAGCCAGTGGATTCACTGGAAGACCTGGTCGTGAGGATTCATGCTGCGGTGGCAAGCATTACGCCAGAAACATTGCAAGCAGTGCAAAGGCAGCTGGTTGTACGTGCGGAGGCGTGCGTAGACGCTGAGGGTGCCCATATTGAGCACCTGTTCAATTAACAGAAATCGGCCCCTTTCGGGGCCACCAATTTTTATAACGTAGGAACAACACGTTCCGTAGAAAATAAATTAAGTGATCAGTGTTAGTATCAGTGCAGTGAAGTGAATATTCGGTACATTAACCCGGATGCACTTGACGTTGTGACCCTTATCTTCGGGTGGTGTCCTGCGAATACCTGCCATCAGCTGAGCACTGGCGCTACCCTACCATAAATCTTTTCGGCCACCGATGACCAGGATCCGTACAGTGACCCAGTGACACACAGGTTTCCGAAAAGGAAGGAAAGGAATGTCCGAATGGGTGAGTTTTATTTAATTTATTGGTGATTATTAGGTGTAGAAATAAATTCTTTCCGATTTTACGGTACAATAACAGTTCGATTTAAAAAATATGAAAACATCTCAATCATCGACATAATTTCCATTATTGTTCATTAGCCTTTGCCATTTTTCTGGCAGCTTATGAATACCACCGCGATAGACATTCTGTAGCTTTGTACTGATTATGTAAATCCAGTCGGAAAGAATTTATTCATACACCTAATATTATTGTTTAAATTCAGTTGTGTTGGCTGTTATTGAACTACGGATTTTTACCTCAATAACGAATTACGATCACATATCGTACATTTTCTGCTACATTACCTTTTCGTTTATGCCTTATTTAAAAACGAAATTTACGTACTTCTTATCCTCTCACTTCAAATAATTCTTATTTAAGATTATGCTTTAAAAAAAATGTGTAACGCGGTTTCCTTCGATGCATGCCGACTTGCTTGTTCGTGCGTTCGTAGTACAAGCGCAGTCGCCTACCGCGTAGCCAACGCTACCGCGGGAGCTCGGGCGGAAGGCGCGCGCTCTGATTGGTCGGGGCTTTTTGTTAATATCTCCTTAACGAAGCTTCGGACAATATTTTCGCTAAGGAAAAAGTTGTTTCAAATCACCCCCTGAATTACCCCTTCCAAGGACCTCCGACATTTTTGGGACACCCTGTATATCCGTGGAATAATCGATTCGAATCAAGCTACCTTAGGGACTGTATCAATAATGATTGCGAATCATCCAGTGAATTTCCACGTGGTAAACGACTCACTGTTTGACGATGAAGACGGAATCTTAGGATCCGAATTTCTGTTACATCAAGAAGCCAGCATCGATTATGCGAAAAGGCAAATCAAGTGGGGAAAAAACTATATTCCCTTTAATACATACGAGGAGATATTCGTGCCAAAAAGAAGTTCAGTCCCTTTCCATATTAATATTGCAAATCCAGAACTGCGTGAAGGATACGTAGGAAAATTGCACGTCAAAGAAGGAATCTATTTGGGAAATGTCTTAGTGACAAATCGAGAGGGTAAAGCCCATATGAGAATAATAAATAGTACGGACGAGGATTGTAATGTTGTAGTACCTACAATTGAATTACTTCCATTTGAAGAACGTTCCTATGAACGATGTAATTTAACAGAGATATCGAATGAAAATCGATTTGAAGAAATCTTGAAACTACTGAGGTTGGATCACTTAAACAAGGAAGAAAAGGAAAATGTGATGCAACTAATAAAGGAAAACGAGGATCGTTTTCATCTAACAGGAGAAACTTTGGAAAGAACAGATAGCATACAACATAGAATTCATACTACGGATGATATACCGATAAATACTCGGCAGTATCGATATCCACCAGTTCATAAAGATGAAATAAATCAACAAATAAAAGAATTATTGGAAACCGGTGTGATAGAATCATCCTCATCTCCGTATAGTTCTCCCATATGGATTGTTCCTAAAAAACCAGATTCAAAAGGGAAAAAACGATGGAGAGTAGTAATCGATTATCGTAAATTAAACGAAAAAACGATAGGTGACGCGTATCCTCTACCAAATATTACAGAAATATTGGATCAATTAGGAAGCGCAAAATATTTCTCTATATTCGACTTAGCATCAGGGTTTCATCAGATTAAGATGGCACCAGACGACGCACACAAGACAGCATTTTCTACACCATACGGACATTATCAGTTTACAAGAATGCCCTTTGGATTGAAAAATGCTCCTGCAACATTTCAACGTTTAATGAATAGCGTTCTATCAGGACTTCAAGGAACCGAACTTTTTGTTTATCTGGATGACATAGTAATATATTCCAGATCTCTTCGTGAACACGAAATAAAATTTACAAGATTAATGAAAAGACTGCGAGAAGCAAAACTAATGCCTCAACCAGATAAATGCGAATTTTTACGATATGAGGTGATCTATTTAGGACACATAATTGACGAACATGGAGTAAAACCGGATCCAAAAAAGATTGAAGCAGCAGAAAATTTTCCTAGACCTAAAACCCCTAAAAACATTAAACAATTCTTAGGATTAATTGGATACTATAGACGATTTATACCTGAATTTTCAAGAAAATCGAAACCACTAACAAACCTATTAAAAAAGACAACGAAATTTATTTGGGGTAAAGAAGAAGGAGAAGCATTTCAAATATTAAAGAAAGCTTTATTATCTAAACCAATACTTCAATACCCGGATTTCTCGCACCCGTTCAAGGTAACTACGGATGCTTCGGGCAGAGTTGGGCATTATCTAGATAAGAAAATTATTTAAATCATAAATCGAATAAAATATACTGTATCTTTATCCGTTATTCGAAGTTCGAATAACCCAAGAGTATCTTATTCGAAGCGCCAACGGATGAAACGTTTATACGGAGGAAATTCATTCGACGAGGCAACGGTACTTTTTTATTCGAAGGTCTTCCACCCTGAGGTTCGAATAATTTTGTCTACTTTATCCGTATCTTTATTCGAAGGTTTCGAATACTTTCGGCAGGCGCCTGGGTCGTTGAAGAGCTGAGGCGAGTGAGGCAGCGGTCCCCTGCTACGGTCGACCCGATACGTGTCACCAATTTTACAGAAATTAAAGTTCTTTATTTTTCATCGTATCGATCTGAAAGTAACATCGATGGATTCCTGACATTCTCCCGATTAAAAGGACAAACTATCATGCAAAACGGACAATTTTTAACGAAGTAGGCTTTGAATTCTGCAAACCAATTTTTCGTGTAACTTTGTTAATTATAACCCGAATTATGTCGGATTTGGTGCCATATTCATGGGGAAAACACAAGGAGTCGATTCATGACATTTTCGTAAAGAGCCGATGAAAGATACGGAAATCCACTTCTTAATGGTACAGGGTGATTCTGGAGCTACGCCCGTCAAAGAGATGCGGCCTAGTACCCCGTGGCAAGGACAATCCCCCGCAGTGCCTTGCCGAATTTTATGGCTTTCGACCCTCAAAGGGATTGGAGTGCCTATTAAGAAGTGAGAAATCTTCGACTTCCGCATTTCTCATTAGATCTTTGCGAAAACGACGCCAATTGATTCCTTATGTTTCGCCGACGAAATTGATACCAAGAACGGCGTGATTCGGAAAATGACGAAGGAAATTCCACGAAAAAGTAATTTCCATAGCCTTAAGCTAATTTCGTTAATAATAGTCCGATTTACTTCCATCACTTCCATATCGATACGGTAGATAATAAAGAATTATTTGTTTCTGAAACAGGTATGAATACTCGTCCGACCGTAACGAATTGAGGTCGACCCCCCGCAGTCGGGAGTGAAAATGTAAAATATTCATTTCTGCGTAGTAAGAAATTCTTTATTCCTTATCGTATTGATATGGAAGTGACACCAAGGGATTTGCTCCCTCGCATCATGCAATTGCATATAAATACTTTTTTTAACATAAAATATTCAGTTCTAATTACTCCGAATTGTAATTGTTAAAAAATTAATAAGTTAAAAATATAAGATTTAAATTATCTGTACAGTTTATTTAAAACATAAATTTTGTAAATTTAAAGTAAATTTTTAGTTTTATAGCTAATATTAAATTTACAAAAAATTAATTTTTAATATCATTAATAGATACCTACTGAGATACTGATGTATCTTTTTACAACAAATTCAACCAAGCGTAATCAGATTATAAATAATTTGTCAACGTAAAATACAGACCAAGCTGTGAAATACGGATATTTACTTAGAATTCTTCAATTTCGCCTTTTTAGTATGTTACGTCCTGAAGGGACAGATGCGAACCACCCCGAGCGGTTAGGGTGATCCACGGGGTTCGCTGCTCGGTCAAGGTGCTAAAGCACGCCTTGACTATACTCGCGGGGGAGTGAGGAAGGTGATAAGGGATTAAATCAAATTGCACGAAGGATTTAGAGGGATAAACAGTGGCAAAATATATTGTTACATGTAGTGTACTGTAAAGTCCTACCTTGAGACGGCGCTCCGTCTCAGCTGTCGCTCGCTGTGTCAGTCGAATATCGCTCGGAAGTCGGTCCTCGGAAGACCGCCGAATCGCACTGTCTCGAATCGTCTCTTATTCTACGCGTTCCTACGCCGGACACGAGTGACGCACAAGGGCTCTCCCGGCTAGGCCGTTCTCGGTATATCGGATGGAGTTACCCTTGCACGGTTTATTGACGGCCGATCGTAATTCGCGGACTAGACGCTGTGAGGCGATCGCGGCTTCTTGACGGCTCTCTCGCTCGTCCTGACTTCCTAAGTCGAGTTCCCGAATAAGAATGATTTTTACGCGGTTCGCGATCGCGGACCGAACCTCGGACGATCCCCTCGAATGGGGGAAACTGCCCCGTCGGCAGCTGCCGCTTGCTTCACTAATTCTCCGAATATTTCGCAATGATCGGGGCCCGGGCCGAGCGCGGTCGTTGTCCCTAACGCTGTTGCCACGGGCTCAGCACAACGTGACTGTTATACGCGAGGCGATTCCGCTGAATCGCCTTTGCAAAAGGAAACGGCGCGAGGACAGCTAGCACGGGATGGACCTGAAGGGCCCATGTAACACCTCCCCACTTAGATACGAAACGGCCTCGCGAGGTTGTTTCGTCGTCAACCCGTGTGTAGCTGTCGTCGCGTCGCTTTCTTCGCGACTTAAAGCTATGAATAACGCAACTAAAACTAAGGAATCGCAAAGGAAAGAACATTAAAAGTTCGTGTTTAAGCCAAAACTCATGAATAGTGTATTGTTACATAATATGATAAAGCGAAAAAAAACAAAAAGGATAATAATATGATAATAGTGATAATTACAATAATAGTGTACGGATAGAAGCAAGGGGGGAAGAAGCTAATTTAAATAGAAGGGGAAAAAGCAAAGCAAATATTACATTAATGATAATAGAACAAAGGGGTGGGGCGTTGTCGGTGGTTGCGGTGGGGCGATGGCGATGGTGTCGGGTGACGTTCCGCTACGAACCAAATTGAATGAAAACAATTACACTTTGTCGCGTCACTCGAAGTGATTACAATTTTGTAGGTATTTACCTAATGCGAGGGTTGTGGTGCGTTTATTCCGCGCCGGCGGGGATCGTCCAGGGTACATCCCGGGGTCTCGGCGGCTCCAATGGGCGAGGGGCTTTAAGGACCGGGAACGCCGGCAAGTGCAGAGGGTTGATCTCCAGAATGGCCCGTATGCAGCCTGTGCAATTGCCGGGCAGCCTCCACTTCAAATGCCGTTCCCTGCACTGCGCACATTTGGTGAGGGCGATTGCCCGCTGTTCTTCCGCGAGCCAGTGCACCGGGGTCCTCCTGTAGTTGGCCATGTCCCGCGGCGGGTTCACCCACGCACATGCCCCGCAGATGGTCTGGTTCTTGTAGGCCCAGACACGGCCGTCTTCCCCGGTGGTGGGTGGGTCCGGACGGACGCACAGCCTTCTGCCGAAAGGTGCGTGGAGCTGTCGAGGCAGGACCGCCTCAGCCAGAGTGGCTCTCGTGAACTTCACGTCGTTGAACTTTGGGGCCTCCATTATTATTAGATTCGAAAGGAGACCGTAAAAACTTCGTAATGACTGCCCGCGCTTGACTTAATTGCTAACTTATATGCTATTGTCCCTACCATCGAATTTTTGCAGCAGAACGCCTCGTGGGGATCGATTCTTAGAGTTAAGGCGCGGGACTTTTTGCTGTTATCAGCGGGGTACTTCCTAGAATACATCGAAGTACGGCTCGGTGCCCGCGAAACTTCTCGATCGTTCCACGTCAGCTCTATATTCTGTCCTCGTGGATGGTATAACGGGTAGGTCTGGAGGAAAAGATGTAATGGCTAGGGGACGGGGTCTGGAAATTATTTGAGGGGCGGAACGGTGTGGTGTCATTTCAATATTAACCCTTGTCTCTTTCCTTAAGGGCTCACGATGTTGGTTTTGACATGTCTTAAAGACGCGGTATCCAATCCAGATAATGAGGATAATTACGATAGTGCCTCCTAGTCCTGGTAGTCCATATGTTACATATGTTGATAAATTTTCCGTACGGTGATGTGTAGCTATTTCTCTTGCTTGTCTCTCTATGTCGTCCAAGGCGATTGCATTAGCTTTCGCATGGGCATCTTGGAGGATTCCTTGATATTCCTTTTGCTGATAGTCCGTTAGAATTTTTTCATGATGTTCCGTGAGGGTTGGTAGAATTTCCGAAATGTTGATGCCAATAGATGGTTTGTAGATGGTTGTTAATTCGTCGGTATCCACTCCGGTTGCCCAAATCTGGTCGGTCCCGATTTTGGCCTCACAATCTCTCCTCAGTTGTAATATTCCTGCCCCCTGTAGCACTTCATATCCGGCTGCGTGCTTATTGCATCGAACCTGCAGTGCCAGGGTGTCTTTGACGGAATATATCCAGGTGTTGGGTGCGATTAACTTCTTCAGGTAGGTTCGGCCTCCGGGAACAGCTTGAATATTGCAGCTAGACCACTTGATGTCTTGAGGTTTTAATAGGGCGTTCGTTTCGCAAGTTGGTGCCTTTTCCAAATCTTGGAGTGGTACGCTGAGTTCACACATGTACATCCGGGGGTGTTTTCTGCATCCCATGATGTAATTCTCGTCGGGCATGAAGTATTGAGAGTTGATTTGGTTGATTGCTAAATATGCCGTTCTTGGTTTTATGAAGATAGGGGTAGAGACATTGGTCGTTATGGCTTGAAATGAAGGGCAGGGTTGAAGGTAATAAAGGTCGAAGGGGATTTGATCCAATAAAGGGATGTCGAGTGACAAGATAATTCGGCCATGTGAATAAACTACGTTTAATTTGGTCACCCCTTGTAGCTGTTCAGAATTTAATTCTTCTGGGGTCAGCGGGAATTCGTACGGAGTGGTTCCGCGAATTCGTTCGCAAGTCTGCGCTAGTTGGGCAGGTGAAAGAACGGCCGGATGTAAGATACCAAGTTTCGCGAACGTGAGCGCGTCCGTAATTACAATTAACGCAGTCACGTATTCGTCCACGTGCCTTGTCATTAGAAACGTCCACGAAGAAAAGGCTAGTTCTAATTCTATTTTTGTTTCGCGCTTGTCTAGTTGAAGAGTACCCGACGCTAGCTCCTTAATTCTATCGCCCATGGTTTCCACAGAACCCGTTACAGTTTTAAGTGAATTGTGTATATCCTGAAATTCCGATTTTATAATGTGCGTTTGATTTGCTAACAACTCGGCGAGACGGTTCTGATCTTTATAAAGCTTATCTATTTCCTTATTGTAATATTGCGCATCGTCGCTGTCCAGGGTTCCGAAAAGGGCCTTACTCAGCGAACCGATGAATCCTAATGGTACAGATCGTTTGGAACGGCGGAATTGTGGTTTCCCCAGTATGTTAAGTAACAATTCCTCGTAGCGTTTGCCGTCTAGGAGTTTACGCTGTAGGGCCGCGTTAAGGGCGTCGGCCGGGCAGGACGTCCAGTTATATGTTGTGCATAACGCTTTCATTCTGTTGATCTGGGGTTGCGTTTGCGGTCGCGAGGCCAGTATCTCAGCGACTCCTATACCCGTGACCAGTCTCCATTGGGTGTGGAATACTCGGAGAGGTCGGATTTTTTCGTAGTACACGCCTGGATTGGGGGCTAGTGACGATATTTTGTAGTCTCCATCTATGGTGTTACTGCTTGCGCTTGTCCATAGGAACGTAAGTAGTAGAAGGCCACGTCCGTCCATAGTGGCTGTAATTCGCGGTTTTCCGAATAGTCTGACACGGAGAATTCTTTTGTCTAAGGAATTGTCTACTGTAAGTACGAACGACAGGTGAGATTACGAAGAAGAGTAAGAATTTGATTATTCTATGTAAATAAACTAAAGATACAAAATAAGTAAGGTAAAGGAGGAAAAAGGTATCCGATTTCCGGAATGTGGGACCTTGGTTATGAGGATTGGCAATATGAGCCCTCCTGCTGGTCCGTTATAAGCTGGAGCCACGTAGAATACGCTCTATTAGCGTCAAGGCGGCTTTTCTTTGACATAAGCATGTTTCAATTTATCGAAATGTTTAATTAACTGTTGGCCCTCGTCCGTAACCAATATTGCGTTATTTTGTTCAGTAATTGCTTTTATCTTCCAGGGGCCGATGTACTGGGGGTCGAATTTATGAAGTCGAGGTTCCTTTTGTACATATACAAGATCATTTACCGCGAATGTGACTCGATTACTTTTACGGTCATAAATATTTTTCGAACGTGATTTGCTTGAGTCCAAATTTAATCGCGTAGTGTTTCGGATTTCGTCTAAGCGCTCTACCAAATTTTGTACGTAGGTAGGGTACGTTAATAATTCTTCGCGGCTCATCGGTATAAACGGATCTCGGGCTAGTTGTCCGAAAACCACCTCGTATGGTGTGAACTTTGTGGCTTCGTGTACCGAGGTGTTATATGAGTACATCGCGAACGGGAGAAGCAGATCCCAGTCTTCGTATCTTTCCAAGTAATGTTTCAGGTATTCTGTTAAGACGATATGGCTTCTTTCCAGAGAACCGTTAGTCTGTGGTCGGTATGCCGATGTGGTTACGTGTTTAATTCTGAACGTTTGAGCTATTCCCTGTATTGTGTTATTAATGAAGCTCGTTCCGCGGTCCGTTAATATCGCGCGCGGTGCACCGAAGATTGCAATAAAGTAACGCGATAACGCGTCGGCCACGGTGATGGCTCGTATGTCGGGCAAGGGCACGGCCATACAAAATTTAGATAATAGACATTGCATTGTGAGTATGTGACGGTTTCCACTAGGGGTAGGGGGAAGTGGTCCTACGGTGTCCAAGGCTACTTTATCAAAAGGCCGTGCAGGCGTATCGGTAATTAGCATGGGTTCCCGTGTTTTAATTCGTATAAGCTTTTGTTCTTGGCAGCTAGGGCAACTTCGCACGTAATCCTCTACGTGTCTGTGTAAATGTGGCCAATCAAAAACGCTACGTATGCGCCGGTATGTTTTTGTCACTCCCTTGTGTCCTCCTATCAGGCTTTCATGATAGTGGCGGATAATATTTTCCCATTCCAATTTTGGTGGTTGTTGCACCTCACCGGTGCAAATTTTGATTGTGATAGGAGTTTGGCTGAAAACGATTAACAAATGTCGTTGGAGCGTTTCGGCGTCGAATCGGTGTAGGGTTTCGCCATGTGCCGCTATACGAAACGAGCGGACGTGTTCGCTTTCCACGGCGTCCCTGAGCGCCATTAATGCTGATGCCAGGTCGGCTTCTTTCATTTCGTGGTAAAAGTTGCTCGCTCCCACGATGCTAAAAATTTTTTCTTCTTCATTATGGCTAATTATGACGCGATTTCTGGTTAATTCTTCGGATAATAATTTTGTTTCATCAAGGAGTCCTATAGCTTTTAGAGTTTTACAAACTGGGCTGGTTAGTATTCTATCCGATGATATAAAGTGAACATAGTTATCTGGAGTTGCTGCAAGCGTGGTTCTTACGATTTTCATTTTGCATTTCGTCAGTTGGTTATCGTATTTCAAGGAGTCTATCGTATTTTCGCGATATTCTGGTAACTCTTGCGTGATTTGACTTGATGGGTCCGTGTATGACTCAGGGGTTATTCTGAATCGCTCCGGGGGAATGGGGATCTTAGTTCTGTCTGGTTCTGGATTTGGGTTAGAAATTTCTTTCGGGGGTAATTGATCAGTTAGTTCCTCCAGGGTTTCATCTTCCGGACAAATCATGGTCGATTGTGGGACGCCTAAGGCTTCATTGTGCAGAGGTATACCCCATGACACTCTTTTCTTTGGGCCTGCTCGGGACGTTGTTTTCGGGGGGCTCGCGTTCTCGAGGAGATTTGGTGTTTTCTCTTCTTTTCTTGGTAGACCCTTCCCGGTGATAATGCGCATTTCCGTTTCTGGGCCCCGCGGAGTGTTTATGGTTCGGAAGGTAGGTTCGCAGTCTTCCCCTCCTGCCTCTGTCCAGGTGGGCGGCGCGTCCAAGCTTTTTAAGAAGGCTAGTTCATCGTACGTATATTGGCCCTTGTAGGGACCTTCCGCGATCATGGGGGAAAATGGGACTTCGAAATCTTCGACAACGTGGTGGTCAGGTTGTCGGTACGGTATTAATCCCGGAGAGTCCTCGTCTTCCATACTCTTCAAGATTGTGATTTCTTCCTCGGTTAACGGACCGACACTCGAATCGTCGCTTCCGAAAGTGGAATCCAGGATGGTTTTTTCCTGGTCCGTATCTTCATCCAAGAATTCGGGCATCCCCGTTCGTTATTCGACTGTGTCAAGGACGGTAGAGTTGGCTCTGCTCTCCATACCGTCAGTAATTTCTCCTGCTTCAGTGGAATCGTCGATAAGCGACGGTGGTTCTTCGTAGTTCGGCCTTGGCATGGCTTGGCGACGCGCCTGTACGCGTGTTCCTATCCCTTCATCGTCGCCCTTTGGTGGGTTTTCCTCTTCGATAGTCGGGAATGCGTGCGAAACCGGGTTTCGGGATAGCGCGTCGGCGTTCGCGTTTACACGGCCGGGTTTATAGACGATCTCGTAATTGTAGTCGGCGAGTGTAATTTTCCATCGAGCGAGTCGCGACATCGGATCTTTTACCGAGAATAACCATTGCAGTGGCCGGTGATCCGTCACTAAGGAGAATTTTCGCCCGTAGATATAAGTACGGAATTGTTTTACGGCGTAAATTATCGCGAGGCATTCCTTTTCGGTAGTTGAGTAATTTTCTTGAGCAGAATTGAGCACTTGTGAGGCGTACGCTATTGGTGGATCTTCGCCTATTTTACCTTGGCTTAGTATTGCCCCGATGGCTACGTCGGACGCGTCGGTTGTAATAATAAACGGTTCATCGTAATTCGGATAACGTAAAACCGGCTCTTCGCAGAGCGCCTGGCGTAGGTCTTCGAAGCTTTCCTGATGTTTTTCAGTCCAATAGAATGGAATTTTAGCGCTAGTCAAAGTTGAAAGGGGTTTAGCTCGTTTAGCCATATTTGGGATAAAGCGACGATAATAATTTACGAGACCCAGGAATTGTTTTACATTTTTACGGTTTTTAGGAACGGGGAATTCGGCGACGGCTTTAATCTTTTCTGGATTAGGACGTACTCCGTCAGCTGCAATTATATGGCCTACATATATAACTTTGTCTTTTAGGAATTTGGCTTTTTCCGTCTGTAGGGTTAAGTTATGCTTGCGTAAGCGTTCGAAGAAGGTCTCGAGTCGTTGCTCGTGCTCCGCGAGTGTACGCGAATATACAACCACGTCGTCTAGATACACGAATAACTCTTTTCCGATAAGCCCTCTCAGAACGTTGTTCATTAAACGCTGGAAGGTAGCCGGGGCGTTTTTTAATCCGAAAGGCATGCGGAGGTATTCGTAGTGTCCGTCCGGGGTGGTAAACGCGGTTTTTGCACGGTCCTCGGGAGCCACAGGGATTTGATGGAAACCGTTTGATAAGTCGAAAACTGAGAAATATTTGGCTCCACCTAGTCTATCGAGAATGTCCGTGATTCGCGGTAAAGGAAAGCGGTCATCAATCGTTTTCGCGTTAGTAATTCTAAAGTCTACTACCACTCTCCATCGTTTCACTCCATCCTCGGTGGCCTTTTTCTCTACCACGTGCAAGGGTGAGTTATGCGGTGACGACGAAGAAGCGATTATTCCTAGCTCCTCCAAATTACGCGTTTGCTTGGTAATTTCTTCTTCCATCCGCGGGGGGTGCGGGTATTGTCTAGTGAACGAGGGCGTAGAATCTGTTAACGGGATAGTGTGTTCTATCGATGAGGTTACGCCAAGAGAGTCTCCTGGTACGAAAAATCTATCCGAATACCTTTTAACCAAAATTTCGATTTTTCGACGCGTTTCCGAATCTAAGTCTTCCAATTTCAGCGTTTCGAATATATGCTGTAAACGTTCTTCGTCAGATTTTGGATCCACTCGGTATTCTCCCAGATCAAGGTCTTCGTTAGTGTCGAACTCTTCTCCGAAAGAGGGGGAAGGACAATCTCGCTCGTCCTCTTCGGAACAGTCACCGTTTTCAGGGATGCAGATGTTTATTTCATTCACGTTGGTCTCTGATTTATTAAAGTCTTTTAGAAAATCTTGGTGGCACTGCTTATAGCCTTCTAGCGTACCTTCTAAATCTTCAAAGTTGGAGAAAATTACGGGGCTGATTGGATGTTTCGCGGTTACCATCGTGCGCTGGTGGTACGAGACGATGGCTTCTTCCTGAAGCAGATACGGGCTTCCAACAAGGCCCGCAATCCCCTTAGGTAAATGGGGCATACGTATTACGTGGAATAATGCCCAGCTACCGTTAATTTTCAAGACGGTTGTCCCTAAGGTCAAGACCTTCCCGTTTAAACCGGTAATTTCGAGGGGGGTAGTGCTTAAAACCCGGACCCTTGAGCTTGCCGACCCGATTTCTAATAGGTTCAATGCCGAACCCGTGTCTATGATAAATTCTCCCTCACCGTTCTCCAATTGTTCTGCCTTGACTCGGATGCGGGGGGAGTCCGCTCGTAGGAGCGTTGTTGCGGGCTCTGGCTCCGGGGTGGATTTTGAGGTGTTCTTTGGGCCTGCGAGGAGGACCCGCCCGCCTCGTTCCGGTTGAACGGGCGGGCACGCTGGGAGTTTAAATGATCGGGCCTCTCAGGGGTAGTTTCACGTGCTTCTGGTCTCTGGGGTTCACGAGATTCATATGCCCGCGACTCGCGAGGAGGTTCATATCTTGCCGTTTCGCGAGGTCTATATCCGCGAGGTTCGTAGGGGTCATACAATCTAGGATCGCGAGGTTGTGACTGCCTATTATTCCAGGGTCTCCCGCGCGCTCCTCTTCCGCGGGGCGCGCTCGGTCGGCGATCGTAGCCCCACGGGCGTTCGCCTTGCCTCGTCAGCAAGGACGGTGGACGGCGCTCCGGCGTCGGATCGCGATAATACGGCTCGCGATAATATTCGTCTCGATAGCGAGGGGCACTATACGCGGAGTACGAGGAACGAGGCTCTTCATATGAGTCATTTTCGACATTAGGTTGCCTCCATTCAGTCCATCTACGCTGGGGGTCGTACGGGGACGGGGGGCGCGCGCTCCGGTTGCCGTCGTACGTGTCGTCGCGTGGCAAGCCGGCCAGGTCTTGTTCACGTCTTTGCGTATGTAAAGCTAGATCGAACGCGTCATTCAAAGATACGGGATTTGACAAAGCTACTTTAATTGAGATTCTTTGAGGGATTGCCGTGATAAATGAAGTTCGAGCCAATCGCTCTACGTCTATTAGAGTTCTCTCGACATTTTCTCCGATCAATTCTTTCGCTCTTACGATTACCTGTCTGTGCAGACGGCCCACGCGGTGGATAAAATCTATTAAACGCTCCCGGGGAAACATGCTTATACGTTCCAGTTCCAGTCGGAGCTCCTCATAACCGCAGCATGGGGAATATCGGACCCTTAGAAGGGAGAGCAGATCGGCTACACTTTCGCAACCTTTGTCTTCGACATAATATCTAATAGGATCTTTTAATTTGTATATGAGCTCGGTCAGAAATCTTTCTTCCTGACCGGGCGGCACGCGTTTTACGGCTCGCTGTATCGCAGCGGCGAAGTCCTCCAAGGTTACAAAATCAGGGTCAAAACGGGGAATATTGTCTAGTGCCCGATATACTCTCTCCTCATCTTCTCGGGAACGCCATACGTCTAATGCAGACGTTTCCAGGTCGTTCGTCCGTGTACCCAAAGATAGTCGATTGTTCGACATCGTCGGTATGGGAGGAGGAATTATGGGAGGGGCTGTATCATGTATTTGGGAATTGGAGGTATTATTTGGAGGTGATCTCAGGATACCGCCAGGCATTGTTAAGCAATGCTCTACAAGAAACTTTAAATAGTAGGAAGTATAGTCAAGTTATGAGCAGATATAATAAGTATATATATATATAAAAAATAAGGGAATAGAATCCCACTTCTGACACCAGTTTGTTACGTCCTGAAGGGACAGATGCGAACCACCCCGAGCGGTTAGGGTGATCCACGGGGTTCGCTGCTCGGTCAAGGTGCTAAAGCACGCCTTGACTATACTCGCGGGGGAGTGAGGAAGGTGATAAGGGATTAAATCAAATTGCACGAAGGATTTAGAGGGATAAACAGTGGCAAAATATATTGTTACATGTAGTGTACTGTAAAGTCCTACCTTGAGACGGCGCTCCGTCTCAGCTGTCGCTCGCTGTGTCAGTCGAATATCGCTCGGAAGTCGGTCCTCGGAAGACCGCCGAATCGCACTGTCTCGAATCGTCTCTTATTCTACGCGTTCCTACGCCGGACACGAGTGACGCACAAGGGCTCTCCCGGCTAGGCCGTTCTCGGTATATCGGATGGAGTTACCCTTGCACGGTTTATTGACGGCCGATCGTAATTCGCGGACTAGACGCTGTGAGGCGATCGCGGCTTCTTGACGGCTCTCTCGCTCGTCCTGACTTCCTAAGTCGAGTTCCCGAATAAGAATGATTTTTACGCGGTTCGCGATCGCGGACCGAACCTCGGACGATCCCCTCGAATGGGGGAAACTGCCCCGTCGGCAGCTGCCGCTTGCTTCACTAATTCTCCGAATATTTCGCAATGATCGGGGCCCGGGCCGAGCGCGGTCGTTGTCCCTAACGCTGTTGCCACGGGCTCAGCACAACGTGACTGCTATACGCGAGGCGATTCCGCTGAATCGCCTTTGCAAAAGGAAACGGCGCGAGGACAGCTAGCACGGGATGGACCTGAAGGGCCCATGTAACAAGTACAAACTAAATATTCTGAACTAAATATATTGAACTCGCTACGCGTAGGGGACAGGAACCTCAGGTATACATTATCGTAAAGGATGTAAAATTTTATTATATTTCGTGCCTAATGGAACCAGTTGTTTTCGAAAAACTAGCGAGGTTGATCGGCCAGAGTGTCTCATCAGGGTCGCGGATTATGATTTTATTGTTCCGCACTTCGACAGTGGGCAACGGTGGGTACGGGTGCGAAATTACCCTGCACCTATACCTACCACTCGCTAACAAAGCAATATACAGATTAACGAAAAGGCCGCTTTTTATTGCATTTTCAAATTTTATATTTGAGCGTTTATATTGTGTTCTGGATTTTGCCTTTATGTTGTGTCCTTAATTATCCCAAACGAAGCGGACCCTGTAAGGTGACAGTTGGGAGAGAAGCGAAAATTTATATATCGTTTATGGTCGGAAATTCCGTATTTTTGAAGACGGCATCGACAACACCTTGTTGCCAGATTTCCAAAGAACAATTAAGAACGTACCTTCGTCCCTTTTAACAATTTATAGATTACTCGCTTCGAACAAAGGCGCGACTTTTTATTAATCCGCGGGTGTCCGTGGGAACAGTAAACAGCCGGATATTACCTAATGTATTTGAGATAGAAAAAATTTCTCAAATCTAGTATAGGTATTTGGGTAAAGGGGGAAAGGTTACCTTGTGTCCCTAGCATGGTGGAATAGAGTTCGACGACACGGCCACCACCGTTGGTCATTTTATTCTCAGTATGTAATTTACAACCCTATGCGACATTAAATGGCCTCATATTACACTTTGTTTATTTCGTCTGAACAAATGATATCGTAATACGAATACAATAATGTACGCCAATGCATGAGAGAATACCCCTCAAGAGTCGGGTATGTACAGTGAGCCACGAAAGTATTCGAACGCTCGCTATTAAAACTATAAACAATAAAAATATACATGTTAGACTCAAGTTCTAAAAGTAATGTTGTAACTACTACAAGACACAAGTAGACAAAATTATTCGAACCTCAGGGTGGAAGACCTTCGAATAAAAAAAGTACCGTTGCCTCGTCGAATGAATTCCCGTCGAATAAACTGGCGCTTCGAATAAAGATACTTCGAGGTTTTTATTTTATTCGACGACGATCGAATAAATTTTTTCTCTTTTATTCGAATTTGAAATTTTTTTAAGATAATTTTATGCCCAACTCTGGCTTCGGGTTACGCTATAGGAGGAGTGCTTAGTCAAGAATTTACTGGCGACGATCTTCCTATTGCTTATGCGTCTCGCTTATTAAATCCAGCAGAACAAAAATATTCTACGATTGAAAAAGAATGTTTAGCAATTATTTATTGCGTAACACATTTTAGACCTTACTTATATGGTCGAAAATTTAAAATAGAAACAGACCACAAACCTCTGGTATGGATGAATTCGATAAAAGACCCAAATTCTCGTATTTGGAAATGGAAACTTAAATTATCCGATTACGAATTCGAAATAAACTATAAAAAAGGGAAAAGCAACCTCAACGCTGATGCATTATCTCGAAATCCACCAGAAATATGCGTACCGATGAGAGCAAGAGAGGAAGAGGATCCTCCAGAAGGCGAACCGCCGCAAAAGAAAAATTAACAGTCAACTTCATCGGAAGATTTCGAAGGACCAATGACGAGAAGTAGACATTTAGCTTTTCCAGATAGGAAACTCCAAACTCTAGAATTCCCAAAAAGGAAACGTAAACGCATTCCAATACAGAAAGAATCAGAAGATGTAGATATGGAACAAAATACGTTATCGACAGAAACGCCTCAAAATTTGGAACAAAAACGAAAAAGAACTCTATCAAATGATTCATCAATTGCTGGTCCTTCACCAAAAAGGAAAATCCAAGAAGAACCAATTGACATCACAGAAACATCGCCAGAAGAAGAATCAATTGAATTCACAGGAACATCACGAGAAGAAGAATCAGTTCAAACCACAGGACCATTACAAGAAGAAGAAGCAATAGAAATAATAGATATATCTCCATCATCGCCTCAATTATCACCTAGAACAACGACAAGTAGAAACGAAAATACAATATCTCCACAAAATCAATTAGTGACAAGAGAATCCAGAGATTCTTTGGCAAAAATGAAAGATAATAGAGTAATTTTCATCGGATTGGACGGAAGTCCAATCGATAGAGGTGCTAAATAACTAGAAATGGAAAATTTACTACCAAATCATGTAGACCTTAAGGGCCCGACCAGTACCAGATGGAGTCAAATATATAATAAGTCTACCAATCAAAGAAGATTCAAGAACTGCTATACGACCTGATAATATTTTAAATGGTCTCACGTCATTATGGGACGTAGTCACGGAATTCGACCTGAAATCATTCGCCATAAGTAGAACCCATAATATAGAAGACGTACCATGGAAATATATCATAAATAGATTAAAGGACATTTTTGAAGAACTACCGATTACAATTACCATTTGCACTGGTGACGTGGTAATACCACCTGAAAATCTGAGGGAACATATTATAAAAGAAAAACATACGTCGTCCAGTGGAGGACACAAAGGAGTTACAAAAACTTACCACAGGATACGACAAAATTATTATTGGGAAAATATGAAAAAGGAAATTAAAAAATTCGTTGGAGAATTTCAAGATTGTCAAATGAAGAAATTAACAAGAATAAAAATAAAGCAACCAATGGTCCTGACAGACACTCCAGGTAAAGCGTTCGACAAAATCAGCATGGACATCGTTGGACCATTACCAAAAACCAGAAAAGGAAGAACACATATACTAACGATACAAGATTTGTTAACAAAATATTCAATAGCGATACCTTTAACTCGAACCACATCTGCTGATATAGCAGACGTATTTATAAAACGGTTTATTTGCCGATTCGGATCACCTAAAGCCATTTTAACCGATCAAGGAACAAATTTCACTTCAAATTTGTTAAAAAACATCGCCAAACGATTCAAAATTAAACGATATGTTACTACAGCCTATCATCCGCAGAGTAATGGTTCGATAGAAAGATCGCATCATGGTTTAACGGAATATTTAAAACAATATGCGACAAACGACGATAATTGGGATGATTGAATAGCTTTAGCAATGTTTTCATATATCACCGCAGTACATGAAGGTACTAAATTTTCATCACATGAATTAGTTTTCGGATGCATTGCACGAGAACCTTCTAGCGAAAAACCTATTGGTGAAGATTTGGAACCTACATATGCCAAATATCTAAGAGATTTATTTTATAAAATAACTAATCTGCAAACCCAAGCCCGAGAAAATTTGATAAAGGCAAAAACTAAATCTAAACAATATTATGATCGGAAAATTAATCCACAAGATTTTAAAGCAGGAGATTTAGTATATCTCTTGAAAGAACCTCGGAGGACAAAGTTCGCAGATCAGTACTCGGGACCGTTTAAAGTACTCGAATTGTTGCCTAATCAGAATGTTAAAATATTATCTGATGGAACAACTCGTATAGTACATATAAATAAACTTAAGCTTGCGTATATTAAATCCTATCCAGGATGAATAACTAAATAAATAAATTATATACAAATAGAAAATAAAATACTTAGAGTATCGTCTATTACAGACCATGATACTCCCAGTAGAAGTTCCCCAGGAAGAGGACGAAGATTACGCCAGAGCAATCGAAGATGTAATATCGACCCTGGTTCCGCCTCTTTACAATCGATTCGAACATTTATATTGCCTAATCAGAAGCACAGCCACCATACATGGCTGGGGTAATAAAAGGATTTGTGACGTTTGTTACGAATTAAGTAACTCCAACGAACAACAAAGATTCATGGAAACAGGAGGGCACTGCATCTCTAATTACATGGGGTTATTGCGGGGTTCCATCTGTACTAAATGCGGAATCGGCATGGTATTTAGACGACCAGCTTTAACCTGTCCAGAGTGCACCGCTTGTTGTCTACAACTAGACCAAAATGATAAAGATCAATTGTTACGCGGAGAAATAATTGTTGTAGAATATATATAAAATAAAAATAAAGAAAGAAAGACTATCTTTACATAAATACCATATCCCTTATAATTCTCATAAATATATATGTATATATGTACAAAAGGTGAATAGCCACTAAACAATAGATGGCTTAATCAAATTAAGTATAAAATACTTAGAAAAGCCATCTATTACAGATATGAAACTCCCCGTAGAAGAATTCGAAGAGGACTTGGAGTATTATGGACCGATAGATGGGGTATTCCCTAATCAATATCCACATGCGTATAGGCCCTTGATGCAGATGTACTGCGTAACCAAATCAATCATAAGGGTCTACACATGGGAAATGTTAAGATTCTGCACTAACTGCTACGACACTTTAAATGAATCCATAAAACAACACCTTGTAGAAGGGGGATGGCACTCCATGTGCAAATATACAGCATTAATGATGGCTTCCTCCTGTCATCAATGCGGGATATCTTTGGCAACCGTGACACCGGCTTGTAGGTGTACCGAGTGTATTGAGGAGTATTTGGAACTAACCCCCGGAAAATGGAATGTTTTAAATATGGGAGGATTAATTGATGTAATCACCAGATGGTGATAGCAACAGTTCAATTTATATTTATTATATTTTTGTGTATATATATATTTTTAAAATATAAAACATCTATTTTATCTCTAATAATTGTTGATTGAACGACTAACCCTCATATGAAAGGTATATACTAAATTAGTATAAGAACAAAATACAAAATGATTACAGATCAGAAACCGAATTTAATTTAAAATGGGAGTGCAACACGACCCCAGACAACCACGGGAAAACGATGGACATCAAGGCCCTATCGATGGAGCCATCCCTTATGACTTCCCCGAAACTTATTTACCTTTATTATTACTATGCTGTGTACGACAGTGTGTATACCGACTCTACATATCCGATACTAAATGTATATGCGCTGAGTGCTATGTACAAACGAATGTGGCACCAGAATATGTAATTGAAAATTATCTACATGCTATTTGTATAGAATCCATAGCGGAACAAATTACGAAATGCGACCAGTGCGGTAGAGAAATAGCGTGGATTAATGAAGCAACCACTTGTGCTGGTTGCATAGAAGAATATTTGGGCCTAACCCACCAAGAATACGCAGGGTTAGCACAGGGAAATTACAAAATTGTTGAATATAGGTGGTAGACATCTAAACAAATGCTACCCTACATACGTTAACCAATATATAAACATTCATTACAAAAGAAAATAGAAATAAGAATAATCAATAAGCTTAAAATAATTCAGATAAAATTATATTTGAAAGAAAATTATATTTTAGTTTTGGTTTCAACTAATACAACGAAGATTCGGGTATACAACAGATACCTGTTATTTATAAGATAAGATTAAGAAAGTACGAAATATTAAAGGGATAAAAATAAATCGTTGTTGAGATAACGATAGTTAAATCAATTTTTATTTTTTTTTTTTTTGTTAAAAGGGGAATTACCATGATTTTACCATGGATAATTCTATTCAACTTGAATCTCGTTTGGGCCCTCATTGGATACGATTGCAATGGGCAACATTTAAACGTGACAACCGTTTCATTAAATTCAGTAGGAGATTGCGAAATAAACCCAATCTCCACAACCACCAAGGAAATCTACATTCAACTTCTGCAACTCTCGGACTTCAACTACGTGGAAGTCATCCAATGCAAGCTGATAATCTCAAAAACTATTTATTATTGCGGAATGCACTCGCATATTTCTGCAGTACACAACGGTTTAAAACGAATACCTTGAAGATTTAACCGAACGTCAATGCCGAAACATGCATGAATATGGATCCACCGTCATAGGAAATAATGTCTATTTGGTGGGACTCAAAATGAACCAGACATCAACCCGGACATTCACCATGGCTGGATCACTCACCGCAGATGGAAAATGTACCGGAGCACAATTTTCTGATCCTTATGGATCATGGGAAACAGTAGTAGTACAAGCAATGGCGAAAATAACACTCAAAACCGCTCTAGTACCAGTACGACTGGAGCCTAATAAAATCATATTGAAATCTGGAACAATATGCCATTTTCAAAACGGATTTTGTGTGGATAATGAGGACGGACATACATTCTGGCACTCTTTTCCACCATCGACTTGCAAATTCGATCGTTATGATGTACTCTATGAAGGACTGGCATCGAAAATTACCGATACCAGCCAACCCGAAGAAAAATCACCTTCAGTATATGCGTTAAGGGGAGGTTCTGGTCTAGAGCCCCAAAAAATAGGTGATATTTAGGAATTAATTCAAGGAAAACTACCATATATAATTTAATGGGACTTGTTGCATTGTATTAAGGATGTCTTAAATTATAGAAATACATTTTTTGTTTTCTAATTAATCATTGCAGACAGCCCTGGGGAGTCGTTAAAGTCAAGGCGTCAAAAAATTGATCCAAATCGGTGGAACCTGTATCTCCAAAAGTTATTATCCGATTCGACTGAAACCTTTTTTATTTTGAAGATTATTCTTTTCGCCAGGGGGGAAACTAAAAAAAATTACAAAAATGACACTTTTTTTTAGAAAATAACGACACTTCAAGTTTGAAAGCACTTTTCGCTGTGTTTTTCGTCCTTTCATCGCCTTTGAAAATTATAAATTTTCAACTTTTTGTAATTTTTTTTAGTTTCCCCCCTGGCGAAAAGAATAATTTTCAAAATAAAAAAAGGTTCAGCCGAATCGGATAATAACTTTTGAAGATACAGGTTCCACCGTTTTGGGAACACTGTTTCGAGAAAAACGCATTGAAAGTTTTACGTGAGCACCGGAGTGGACGGTTGTTGCCCATGCATTTGCCGCTACTCAAATGCCTATAACTTCGGGAATTTTACGAATTTCAACAAATCCTTTTAAACACGTATTCCTAAAAGATTGAACATTCGAAAAATGAAATAAAAAAAATCGATTTTTAGGGGAGGTTTTGGTCTAAAAATCGTTTTTTTTTATATTTCATGTTTGGAATGTTCAGCCTTTTAGGAATACGTGTTTAAAAGGATTTGTTGAAATTCGTAAAATTCCCCAAGTTATAGGCATTTGAGTAGCGGCCAATGCATGGGTAAAACCCGGCCACTCGGCGCTCAGGTTGTCGTCGTTTTTCGACGGGTTACAATAGGTAAATTTTTATGGTTGTCGAAGGTGACAATGGAAACTCGGTTATTAGGGGTCAGGTAAAATGTCTCATTTAATTGTGTGTCTTCAAAATCACTCAGTCCAGTCAGTTTTCCTTGTGCTGTCTTGGCGAAAGAAGCAGTCTTGAGCTACAATGCCTAAGTGCTTCAAAAAAGATGATCGTAGTATCTTTAAACGTGCAGTTAAATCACGGAAAAGGAAATTTCACGGTAATCGGTATACTATGGAACAGCATACATCGCTCGCAAGTACGTCGACTGAGAAGTTGAAGGATTCAATGTATGATGACATACTTGTTGATCCTTCCCATGGCTACGTGATCATAAGTTTTATATCCGTTTTTACATTCATTTCTCAGCATTTGCAATGTAAAACTTGCAAAAGTGATGTAAAATTTTTACGCAGTCATGACGGTGGATTAGGGTTTAGATTAAACATTGAATGTCATTGTGGTACAAACAACATTGAGTCCAGTCCTCTCGTAAATAAAGGGTACGAAATAAATCGTCGTATTGTGTTTGTAATGCGATTATTAGGAGTAGGGTTACAAAGATTAAATTTATTTTGTTCTATGATGGACATTTGTCACGGTCTTTCGAACGCCGCGTATTATGCTGTGCTTCAGACTTTACATTGCGGTGCAAAAAGTGTGTTCGAACTAGTACGAGACGAAGCATGTAAAGAAGAAATTAGAAGAAACACGGAAGAAGGAAACGAGCCATTGCACTTGAGTGTGTCCGGGAGATGGATCGTGGAAGAAGCGAGGGTTTTCTTCATTATTTGGAGTGGCATCATTAGTGGGAAAATACAGCAATAAAATTGTGGACGTTGTTGTAAAATCTGCGTTTTGCCAATTTTGTTCCAACTGGAAAAAAATGGAAGATACACCCGAATATGATGAATGGAAAAAGTCCCACGCTGAAGAGTGCACAGCTAATCACGTAGGTAGTGCAGGTAAAATGGAAGTTGACGCTGTGTTAGAAATGTTTCTTCGTTCTGAGGAACTGCACGGTGTCAAATATACCAATTATATCGGCGATGGAGACACAAAGACTTTCAAAGCCATTGTGGATAAAAACCCGTACCCAGATGTCATCGTTACCAAGAAGGAATGTGTGGGGCATGTACAAAAAAGGATGGGGACTCGACTACGAGCCGCCAAGAAAGCCCATGCAGGTATCGGAGGAAAAGGTGTAGGCAAATTGACGAATGTAATGATAAATAAATTGACCCAGTATTATGGCATGGCTATTAGGAGAAATCCTAATTCTGCTGAAGACATGAAGCAAGCAGTGTGGGCAACCTATTATCATATGTCTTCAACGGATGCCAATCCACATCATGTATATTGTCCAAATGGTCAGAAAAGTTGGTGTAAGTGGCAACGTGCTGCAGCAATGGATGAACTGGACTCATTTCAACATCCCCCGCCCCTTAATGACAAGGTTCTGGAAGCTATACGACCTGTTTACGAGGATCTATCTTCGAATAATTTATTACAACGTTGCACTGGAGGCAATACCCAAAACAATAACGAGAGCTTCAACGCATGTGTGTGGACTTTGGCTCCGAAGCATCTCCATTGTGGAGCTCAAGCAGTGGAAATAGCAACATATTTGGCTGTTTGTACGTTCAATAATGGTTATGCACCATTATTGAAATTAATGAACGTGCTAGGACTACATGTAGGACCACGTGCTAAAATGTTTGCGGAGGACGCCGACCGTCAGCGCATAGCCGCCGCTGAACATCAAGATTCACTTTTATATAAAAAGGCCAAAATTGCAAAAAAAGATACTACAGAATATCAACAGCAGCTTTTTGAAGAGACGGAAGGATTAATGTATGGTGCCGGAATAGCAGATTAGCGGTAAATAAAAAAATTGTATCATTTTCTTCACGTAAAACTTTAAACGCGTTTTTCCCGAAACAGTGTTCTCAAAATCGGAGGAACCTGTATCTCCAAAAGTTATTATCCGATTCGACTGAACCTTTTTTATTTTGAAGATTATTCTTTTCGCCAGGGGGGAAACTAAAAAAAATTACAAAAATTACATTTTTGAGAGAATAACAACACTTCAAACTTGAAATCACTTTTCCCTGTATTTTTCGTCCTTTCGTCGCCTTTGAAAATTATAAATTTTCAACTTTTTGTAATTTTTTTTAGTTCTCCCCCTGGCGAAAAGAATAATCTTCAAAATAAAAAAAGGTTCAGTCGAATCGGATAATAACTTTTGAAGATACAGGTCCCACCGTTTTGGGAACACTGTTTCGAGAAAAACGCGTTTAAAGTTTTATGTGAGCGCCGAGTGGCCGGTTCTGACTCATGCATTTGCCGCTACTCAAATGCCTATAACTTCGGGAATTTTACGAATTTCAACAAATCCTTTTAAACACGTATTCCTAAAAGGTTGAACATTCGAAAAATGAAATAAAAAAAAAATCGACATTTAGACCAGAACCTCCCCTTAACCACGCAGGATATTACGTTTGCTTTAACTCCAACAGGAGAGCAACATCTATGTGGTTATACGCTTATACAAACGGAACATCCAAAATTATTCATCTTGGAAACAACAAAAGAAAGAACATTTGCATCTTTACATAAAATTCCCGTAGAAAATTTGGATATTTTTACGTATGTAAACTCCAAATTTGTCTACGTGGAAAAACACATAAAAACTGAATTGAAAACTCTATACAGAGACATAATTATTCAAAAATGCTTATTAGAACAACAAATATTAAAAATGCTCTAATAATTGCTACGCTGAAACCAGACGAATTTGCCAATATAGTCATGAAATCACCAGGACATATGGCACTAGTAGCTGGCGAAGTGATTCACATTGTAAAATGCATTCCTGTACAAGTTAAAATACGTAAAACAGATGAATGTTATATAGAGTTACCTGTATGGTTAAAAAACAATTCTATGTTCTTAACACCGAAATCTCACATATTAACTACTCAAGGGACACATGGAGAATGTAGTCCCATTCTACCAGTGATGTATGAAATTAACCAGGCATGGCACAGAATTTCACCACATCCAATTGAAGTTCATCCACCTCAAATATTACATCCAAAAACAAAACTCAACTGGCATTACACCTCTCCTACAGATCTCGCAACTAGCGGAATATATACACAGAAGGAATTGGAAAATTTAAGGGACCACATTATGTTCCCTGCAGAAAAAGCAGCTATATTAAATACACTCGCCAGAGGAGTATCCGGGAAAAATATTCCCGCTGGATCAATTTCAATGATGGGAATTATGGACGAAGAAACCATCACCTCATTAGCAGAAAATGCAGCAACCAAATTCTGGAACAAATTTCTTAAATTTGGAACATTCACCGCAGGACTACTTGGAGTTTTTATTATCATTAAAATAATAAAGACAGTATTTGATACCATAGTACACGGATATCAAATACATGCAGTCTATGGATGCGGACTACACTTGTTAGGAGCAATATGGAGCTCCTTAACAGCTTTAATACTACATCTGGCCAACAAAAAACAACCGTCATCGCAGAATGCAGATCAGTCAACAACAATTGACGAGGGACAACAACCGACTCCAGCAGCAAGAGAATTCAAAGAAGCCATCCAAGAATTGAAACAAATTTCCTCTGGAAATTTGCTCTCTAAGGAGGGAGGTGTCACGTCCCGCGACGTGGAGTCTACTATTATCTAACCCTTTAAATCGAATATATTTACTATTTCGTACTTTGGTGTATTGTAATCACCTAGTATACAAGTGTTGCCGATAAGGCATTGTAATCCGTAATTTACAAGAAGAAATTAAGTCAAGAATCAACGGACGGCAACAGCGAACAGGAGGATCAGCACGAAGGAGGTAGCCGCACACCTACTAGCTGCACACCAGCTAGCCAATCGAGCGCACGCAGAGGGGACCAGTGGACGCCAGCTGATGGGTCAGAGGCCCCTTCCGCCAGCGGAGTCGACACCTTCACGAACCTGCGCTCCTGATCATCGCGACAAATTTGCGCTCCCTATTATATCCCGTAAATCGAGCTCCAATACGGAACCAATATATTTTAACTTCAATCCCTAGTATGTGGGCTGTACGAAACCAATCGTACAGAGCACATCGAAAACCCAGTAGCGTAAACTTCTAAAAAATGAATTAAAATAAGAATTTAACTATCGACGCTGCTGAGGGTTTCGTATAACTGCAGAAATACGTCTTAAGACACGTAGAAGACACCGAAATAGGTGCGCAATAGCTCAAATTCTGCAGTAAACAAAACTCTCGGATAGCCCGCTGGAAAGAAATCTTCAGGTGGATCCCACGGCAGATGATTGGGAGATTTCATCTCCCACCGTCTTAATTGTCATGTGACAAACCTGGAGAAGGAGTGACCGACTGCCCTATAAAAAGGGATCGGACCACCCGCGGAGCTGATTACCATGTTCAATTAATTAAATAATTAACTAATAGCAGTATCTTTACATATTACAATTTATATCCTCCACACCAAAAAGACTTATAAAAGTGTTAGAATCACAACACCAGTGACAATAAAAGTGTTAGTGAAACAATAAATAAGTGAGTGAAGTTTTACCTTCGTTTTCCTATTCCGTACCTCAGGCATCGACACCTTTTTCTATAACAAATTTTATAAATCGGGAAAAATATGTATAAAGTTAATCGTGATTTGCGCCCGTCGAAGATGACACTAATAAGCAGGACAGCCGCCCACGGTGTCATTGGGTATTGGGTGTAAAATGCGATTTTCGCGATTAATAACTTTACCGTTAAATGTTTCTTAAACGTTCGCAATTTGTTTTCCACTGACGGTGATGCTCATAAGCAGGACAGCCGCCCACGGTGTCACCAAACAGTGGTTGCAAAGAGCGATCCGCGTGTTCAATTAACCGACCGAATTTGTTTAGTACGTGATCATGTTTTGCGTCTGTTGAAAGTGACACTTATAAGCAGGAAAGCCGCCCACGGTGTCAGTAGAAATTTGACGTAAACCATGATCAGCGGATGAAAGAAACTTAAATCAAATATATTTCCTACAATAAAGGTGGCGATGCCTAGAGGCCACCGAGCCGGTAGAAAATACCAAATACGGAAATTAGCATTCGCATTCCGGAACGCGCCAGCGGAAAACGCATATTTGGGAGTCTCTGCGCAGCCAGTTGTTATAAGGGCAAAGAACCACCAACCTTTCGGGAAGCTGGTAGAAGTGGGACCGTGGGCAGTGCCTAAAACACTGGAAGCACCTGAAATTGACGGGATTTCCGAGATTCCGATCCCCTGGCGTCTTGTATTGATCAACCAATAAAAGGTAGGCAGTATAATATTCAGCATTATTTCTTTTAAACTGTATACTCAACTATCCCAGAGCGTAAGTCCCTGGACTAGCTCGAAAGCGGATAATAACCATAAACTCCTTTAAAAAATCGCGCCCCAAATAAGAAGTAGGGACGTAACATATGTTTTAAGTAAGTATTAATTCCTTCGATTTTTTGCAGCAAGCTGTCTTACAAATCAATTTCTTCTTTCCTTGCGGATTCGATACTCGCCTCACTTTCCATAGTTCCTCGATTACACAAAATCAAACGTATTGCACGACTAGACAGTAGACAGCACGGCAGCGCGACCACTCAGCGACTATGTAGCTGCATGTCGCTCACGCTACGTATGTAACGTTCTCGAACGAGACGTTGCCGTTCTTTACAGGAGTTTCACAAGTAGAGCGGTTTACCTGTGAATTTGTGGGATTTGGTTCGGGTGGCGTGCGATTAAGAAATGAATTTCCAGATACGAGAGTCCTTCTTTTAACAATATATAACAAAGATTTATTCAAAGAGTTTTGACACTTGGTCTGATGAACATATATGAAACTCAGTTATGTGAGTTATTACAGTTACCACAGACGAGGAATAGAATAGACCTATCAACCAATGTATTTTTCTGTCACCGGTTTGGGGGGTCCTAGGACCCCCTTACCATTTCAGTGTCGCATGCAACGTTACCGGTAAAGTCTCGAAACAGATTGTAACGCTACGCGTGGTAGGAATTAGAATTCAGCACGGGTAAAACTAGGTTATTTTTTGAGAGGCGAAGCCCGCGATTTATAAATGTTTCTGTTAGAGTAACAATTTAAGAATCGTCTTATGAACATATTCCGTTCAACGGAAGAGAAAGGAGGATGAACATAAAACGATATCACATTCGCCTTTTAACCTTGCAGTCCTATTCCGATTTATTTAACACAAAACAAATTTCATTCGCTTGCAATAACGTCATTTGTAAAAACAGTGTTTTAATGTTTTTTAAGAGCACTTGTTGCTGAATCCCACGCATTCATCATGTGTTTGCGCATACATTAATGATGCTCTATAACTTTATACGATATAATACAGACATATAATAATAACAATAACAACAATAATAATAATAATAATAATAATAATAATAATATTCTTCTACTGTACTATATTATTTAAAAGGAACATATCGAACCCGTACATACCGACTTTGCTGCAATTTTGCAAGTGTGTAGAGTAGCCAAAAATATTCGATCATATTTTTTCGGGATCGACGTCGCATTTCTGCCGCGTCCAACAATGCGTTTGTAGACCTCAGAATCTATTGTTTTGGTTTTCTCGACTTAAAGAAATGCGCTAAAAAGTATAAAAATAATTTTGTTCCTTATTTAATCTATGACACTCAACTTTTTTAAGTCGGCGCCAGACTTACACAGTGCAAATGATGAGGCCCCGATATAAAAAAATTGAGCGTCGAAGATTAAATAAGGAACAAAATTATTTTTTACTTTTTAGCGCATTTTTATTTTTATGAAGTCGGTTTTAATTATAATTTTCCATTTTATGCAACGATGCGCCATTATTGTGGTTTTTATACGCAGATGGCGAAAAATCTCTCCGTACAGGGGGGTATAGCGCCGCGGTCAACCCTGTCGTAGCTAAAAGTTTTGAAATTGAGACGGGTACGAAATCAGTCGACATTGTTTTCAAACCTCATCACAGTAATCTGGGGTGCGAGTGGTCAACCGATCATAAAAGCGGAACGCGCGGCTCACTTACCTGGGCCGGGAAATTCCCAATAGCTCTTTGCCACGTGAATTTGAAAGAGACCATCCCAAAATTTTCGAAGCTCGTATGTAGTAATCTGCAGCGTTTCAAGACCATTATACTCATTCATCTTTTTCCTCCAGTGTCGGATCTGTATTCGTACTCAGAAAGTTAAAATTCGATGGCCACGAGATTCTGGCCTTTTCACTGTACGCTCTCTTGAAATCGGTTGAACGGTAACGCGTACCTTTTTTTACGACCCCAATGGGTTCTTAGGTAAAAGTTTTCGAACGACGCGGCTCGGGTGTCATAAACGCTGGTAGTGGCATCAGGACAAAGTCAGGAATAGGCCACTCAGTAACGAGTATGCCAATTTCTATAATAGAAGTATCACTAATGGATTATTAGCGTTTTTTTCATGAAAATGACACCAAACTTGATATAATCCTGATTATTTTTAATGGCTGCAATGGAAAATACTTGGAGTAAAGTAATTGAGGAAAGTAATGAAGAGTACCTGAATTCTACGCGAACTGAGACAGAACTGATATGTGTGCCTAGATCTTAACGTAAGGTTTAAGCGCTCTTGTAATGAAACGTAGGGATTTAGGGGCCTCAGGTCCCAAAAACTACGAATATAAATTTTACAAAAACGTTTCAATTCATTATTTTCAATGATTTTTATGTGTCGTAGAATGGGCACTGTCTATTTAGACACGCGCGAAGTGCAGATATTTGCAGAAATGTTAGTAACAGCGTCAATTTTTAATATTTTACGGCGTACGACACGTGAAAATATTAGTTAAATGTTCCACTATACGTAAAATACTAAAAATCGCTTTCATCTTGCAATTTATAGCTTGTATAAGCTCTCAAGAAGTACCATATTTCAGCGCCATATAGGCTCCTGATACCCGAAATACATTTTCAGAGAGAAATCCGGCGTGAGTCGTTGACAAACCGAACCAAAGCATAGCTTAGTGAAAGCACACCCTCTATGTTAAACTCTCCCTCTAAACAAGTCACACGTATACAAGCACCCACACATCTTTCAGTATTTCAACACATTTCGGAGTAGTTCATGAGTTGGCCGCTGTTCATGAACAGAGGTCGCTAAATTCAGTCCTCAAATTCTGGGTCGGTAGCACAGGTTGGGCGGTGACACCAAGTCCCATAAGGTGATATGTCTATTCTATATCTCGTCTGTGGTTTAGGTTACGACGCTAAGTCGGTAATAAACATATAATAACGCTAGGTCGGTAATACAGAGTAGGACGCTAGGTCGATTTGAATGTTTGAAAGTGCGAGAGGATTCATTCTCCCGGATTTGGTGTATGCTTCCAGTTGCCTATAAGCTTGCCCACGCTTTCTAGGATGGTAGCCGAGTTACTAGCAGTAGCGTCCTTCGGATGGTAGCCAGGTAGCCGGTTAGGGCGTCCCCAGATGGAAGTGGATAAATGGCTTCCTTCCTTCTGATTTAGTAGTAGCTTCTGGTGCCTATCAGCTGGCCCACGCTCGGTAGGATCAGGCGTTGAGGGGCTAGTGAAAGCGACCTCAGATGGAAGTTTGAGGGGCTAGTCAAAGCGACCTCTTATAGGTGTTAAGGGAAGAGGTCACTGAAATTTGGAATTCCGAAAATATTTGAGACATGCGAAATTCCTTTTAAGGGAAGGAAGTAGGTTTGAAGTAAAGGCCTTATGCCAGTGGGAACACAGTTTTAATCACTGGTTGTCATAGAATTTACATTACGTTACAAAAATCAAGCATAACTTCAAAAATCTTCTTGCGCAAAGTGTGTGATGCCACAGCCTCCAGGATTTACAGCGAAGAAGGGTCCATAGTGAAGTAAAAAATTGTGTATCGAGAAGTTTCTACGTCTCATACTTTTTAAGCTAAAAATGATTGAATTTATTAAATGGCAAAAATGCAAAATTTCATCAAAATTTTTAGGAAAAGCAAGCGCAGCACAAAGAGTTTTGCAGATTTCTTCATGCCGATACACAATCTTTTTGGTTTCATGTCACTCTTGAAGCACGCCAAGCTGTAAGAGAATCGGACCAACAGTTTTGCGCAAGGAACATTAAATATATTAAAAAAGTAAGTTTTGAGATAAATGCATTTTAAATCTAAAGAGTAAATTCCAGACCACTTCCCTTTTTGTATAGTTTAAAATCCACCTGGTTGATACACATCCTCATCAATCTTGCGTTTTTTCCTATCAGCAGCAATTTTCTTTGTGTTCTGTTTCTTCCTAAAGCGCTTTCTTGTAGTGGATTGCTGTTGTGTACTGCAGGTTTCTCTTTTCTTGTCCCTGGCTTCAGCTATACTTATAGCTGTTTCAGACACAACTTCCCCAGCTGTTTTTTTCCTCATTGTCAATGAGCCCACACAACCCATATTAAATTCTGATACAGCACGTGCCACAGCTACTTCAAGCCTTGCCTTCGATACAAATGTTGTCTTCGGGCAGAATCTCCACACTTTTGCATGGAGAGATTCATTTGCATTTTGAGTGCCTCCCTTACAGCACCGTGCCATCAAATTTTCATTTGACAGTCTTTCATATAGGGGTTTCACTTTGGTGGCGACATCTTCAGACAGCTTGAGTGACATGTGTGTGTGGCTTATTGGTTTTCGCCTAGTACCTTTTGCTCGATTGTAAAAGCACCACGATTGCTTGCCCTTAGGACATCTGGCATGGTTAGGTCTGCTGTCTGTAGAGCTACAGTGATCTAAAGTAGCCATCACAGCATTCTGCATGGCCTTTACATTTGGCATATTTTGTACAATTGCATTTCTGTAACATTAGAAGTAAATTTTGCAACCCGCCAGAAAATATCAAATTGATAAAATATATGTTTTGTGCAATCGCTGTATAACCCGTAATATGTTGTCAATTTGTCAATGGTAGACTCCTTCAGTGTGCCTTCACCCTTGCCACCAAGTGTCACATTTTTAGCTCGCCACTCTTTGACAACATTTCTAAGGCCAGTACCCATGCGCTTCGCAATGTGGTTTACACATTCTTCTTTCCGGATGTCAATGTCAGGACCGTACACTTGCAAACTTTGAAGATGGGTGTGGGTCTTTGCATCGCCATCTGATAAAATTGTGGTGTATCGCATGTTGCAATGTTTGATGGATCTCTTCCACATTGCTTCAGCAGCTGCGATCTCCATCATTCCGGAGGATCCTTCAAAATTTACCTAAAAGAATAAATGTGTGCATATACATATATACATACAAATACATATTTTTCGTTTTTTATGGATATATCAAAATTATATCCATACACAAAACTTACTTGACATTCTCCTATTTCCACATGCACTTTCTTCCAGTCGACAAATTCTGGTGAATCTGCTTTGAATTCTGTTGCTCGTATCGCACACATGTGGCAATACTTTGATAGCACTTCGTAATCCACAACGAGTCCTGTCATTATGTCTATGACAAAGGCGATGCCATGGAGGGAAGTATGTCCTCTCTTGTGCCATGATCCATCGAATGACATTTGTGTATCGAGCACTTCACCTTCATCCATAGAGTGCATGTTTCTCACAACTTGATATGACTTCCGGAGAACACTTTCCTTGAATTCTTTATTTACGTCTTGAATTTTTTCAAGGTGTGTCTTCCACGCTGTTGATGAAAGCACATTGATACCGGTTTCCATTCCAAATCGTTCCATTGCAGCGTAACCAGCTCCCACAGAGACAAAAGCATCCACCATTTTCCTATTTACCAAGAAAGGTGGTCTTTTTGTGCTTCCATCGGTGCTTATTCTGGGGCTGGTGTAAGTTTGCCCACTAATTTTCTCACAACTGGTACATCTTGCAGTCAATTTTCTTGTGAATCCCTATATGTAAAGTGACCAGTTTTCCAAATACAGAATTCAGGAGGATTGGTCAAGGAGGGATAAAGAATTTTTTTTATAAACACAAAAATATGTGTAAGGAACTTTTTATAGTTAGAAAACTAATCGGGGCAGAGTAACATTGTAATAAGAAATGGGAAAAAATGTTTATAATTCGGAACCAAATGGGACAAAAGGAAAATGATGAAAAGGGTGAAAATTTGGGACTATTCTGATATGTTTGAGAGGGATGGTCACTTTACCTGTACGTCACTATCCAGAATAATCATTTTTGAGTGGCAAACACTGCAAGTCCAGTTTTTAATCAACTCTTGAATTGTCGAGCTGTGCACTATATAAAATTCATCCTGTACTTCAGAAACAGATTTTTCTTCATTATTTCTGAAGTATTCCAGTTTCTTAGTACTAGTCGCCTTCTCCTCGCCATTATCGAAATGAGCACTAGATGAAGAATCATCTATTGCAGGCTCATTTGTCTTCAATTTAGCAGCTACCGCCGCTTGTTTTGCTAAACGAATAGCACGCTTCACTCTACTCTTACTCTTGCGATATTTTCGACTAATGGAGTCCATTAGGTCCTGGGAGGTTCGTGTTATACAAGCTAATTTTACTGCACCGTAAAATCTCAGTCTGTATTCTCACGTAAACCGGAGTTTTGTAAGATTTCAAAAAGTATGGTGTCTAGCGCCCAGAGAGACTGACCTCTGTCGGCAGCCACTGACCCTTTTGGGTCCGCTTAGAGAGTTACCTACTGTATATGGCTGAGTTATCGGCCGCGTTACATATACAGAATTGTCGCGTGTTCGTTTCCCGCTTCTTTCTGGCCGAAGGAGGGACCGAGATGGAACGCTTTGCTTGCGCGTTCCCGTACTCACCGTAAGCGCAACGCAAAGGACGGAGTGTCAGGCGTCCGAAAGACAGAGCGAGACAAAACATCAACGCGTCGTCTGTCTCGTACCGTTCTCTCTCGCTTTCAGTGGCTCTCGCTCGCTCTCGTTCCATCTCGCTCTCGCCTTCGCCGGACAAGAGTGAGACAGAAGTGGTGGGGATAGCGAAAAGCCCACAGACTGCATCAAATCGAACCCGTAGGGAGACAATACTGTACTTTGTAAGAAAGCGTTCGTAGTTTAGTAGGCGCAGTCCAATGGATTCTGTTACAGAGCACGCGTGCGTTTTAGAATCGTGAAACGCATTTTGGCCATTGGTGAAAATAAATAATGTCAAGGCCACGCAGTTAATTTAGATTTCCTAAAACACTAATCAGCAGTTGAACATACTCAAAGACATAAATGATAGAGAAATATACCGAAAAACGAAGGTTTTGGTTTTCAGCTCTTTCGCAAGGTTTTAGGAAAATAGGTTTTTCTGGTAGAAAGGCAACACTGAATGTCAAACCACGTTGTGTACGGTTGAACAAGGGTTCAGACTTGCCAAAAATGCAAAAAAAAAATTCTTAAAAATGGTCGAAATCGCGATTTTTTCAGTGACCTCTTCCCTTAAGGGGGCTAGCTAAAGCGACCCTATTTGGAAGTGATTTGGAACTTTAAAGGTAAACTGTTAGAGACAGAGGGGCTAGTTAAAGCAACCTAGGTCTTGTTCTTGGTTCGGTGGCAGAACCTAGTCTGCTCGTCTGCTGCCGGAGTGCCTCTATTTATACCGCCTCGTAGCACTAGTCGCACCAATCACAATTCACATCCGGTTCGCGCCACTTGCGTATTACACTCGGATAATTCAGCGTCCGGTGGCCCTGCGATGTGCGCATGCGTGCTCGATTTACTCGCGGCACTGAGTCTGTAGTTTGAATGAGCGACTAAACGCATGCGTCGTGTGTCATAGGTTAATGTCGCGCGCTATTTGAACTTGTTCTCGCACGCGTTGTATGTTATCTTAAATATTAAAGGAAATTAACAATGTATGAGGACTTCCGTTTCCGGTCGCGTGGGAGATTGAGGAGCGAAAGGTGCGGAGTGTTTGAGTGAGAGGAAGTGTGGTGAAAGAGTGGGTAAAGGGCAGTGAGTAGTGGAGAAGGGAAAAGGTTAGCCGTGAAGGGAAGAGGGTGAAGGGAAAGAGTGAGCGGTGTGGGGAGTAGAGGTGAGAAGGTGAGAAAGTCAGATTGGGAGGTTAGGGCAGTGCGACAAGCGTGGTCTGAGGCGGGAAGAGAGGTCGCAGGCAGGTGGCGCGCTCTGAGGAGGATAGGAGGAGGTAGGACAGGTGGCGGAAAGGAGGGAAATTTAAACAGTAGAGAAGTGAAAAGAGTGCGGGAAGAAAAGGGCGACAGGAGGATTGAGAAGAGGTGAAAGAGAATAAAGGGAAGACAAGGGGTAGGAGGGTAGATGGGTGGAGGAAAGGAAAAGGGGAGGGGGGAAGGAGGGAAGGAGGAAGGAAAAGTTAGGGAAGGTGAGGAAAGGGTGCAAAAAGTAGAAAGAGGAAGGAAGGATAGTGAAAGTAGTGTAGGGAGTGTGGGGAGTTTGGAAAGCATGTGGGGTAAAAAGAGGAAGGATAGGGAGGAGGAAGATGGAGGGGGGGGGTAAACAATTAAATGAATTCAAAAGGAGTGATAAAACGGTGAGATCACCGGTGGGAGGGAGTAAAGGGGGAAGGGCGGAGAAAGAGGAAGGGATGGGAGGGTTGGAAGGAATGATGAGGGAAATGATGCGAGAGATGAGGGAAATGAGGGAGGAGATGAGGGCAGATAGAGAGGAGAGAAGAAGGGTGGAGGAGGAAATGAGGAGGGAGAGGGATGAGAGAAGGAGGGAAGTGGAAATATGGAGAAAGGAAAGAAGAAGGTGGGAGGAGGAGATGAGAGAAGAAAAGGAAAAGAGAGCAGATATGGAGAAAAGGATGGAAGAAAGGGACAGGAGGATGGGGGAGGTGTTTGGGAAGGTAGAGGGATGGGAGAAGGAAAGAAGGAGCGGAGGGGTAAAGGAAGGGTTGGTGAAAGAGGTAGGGGAAGATTGGAAAATAAGAGTGAGAAGAATGGAGATAAAGCAGGATAAAAAGGAGAGAGAGGGAAGGAGAAACAATGTGGTGGTAAGGGGGATAGAAATAGAGGGGAAGGAGGCGAAGGAGGAAGTAAGGAAGTTATGGGAAAGAATGGGGGTGGGGGAGGAGGGGATAAAAGAGGCTGTGAGGATAGGTAAAACAGGGAGAGATGGGACGGGAATGGTGTTGGTCAAATTGGGAGGGAGGGAGGAAAAAAGGAAGGTGATGGAGGCGAAGAAAAAGCTGAGGGGTAGGAGGGAAAGAATAGAGGATGACCTCACGGAGGAGGAGAGAAAAACAAGATGGAAGATAGAGAGGGAGGCAGAAGTTGAGAGGGAAAGAGGGAAGAAAGTACAAGTGGGGTATATGAAGATGTGGGTGGATGGGAAGATGAGGGTGTGGGATGAGTTGGGAGAAAAATGGGGTGAGGAGCAGGGAAACGGGGGAAGTGGGCAGGGGGGGAAGGGGAAAGAAGCAATAGGGAGGAAGGACGGACTAAAGGGGGGAGATATAAAGTAGCGTTTTGGAACGTGGCAGGGCTAGGGAAAAAGGATGGGGACTTTTGGAAAGGGTTGGAAGAGTGGGACGTGTTCGTGTTAAGCGAAACGTGGGTGGAAGAGGGGGAGTGGGAGTGGGTGGAGGGGAATCTACCCAGGGGGTATGTATGGGAAAGACAATGGGCCAAGAGGGAGAAAAAGAAGGGGAGAGCAATGGGTGGGATGTTGATGGGGGTGAGAAAGGGGCTGGAAACGAGAGAGGAGGGAAGGGGTGAAATAGAGGGAATGCTGACGAAGGAAGTAAGGTTGGGGAGAGAATGGTGGAGGGTAGTAGGTGTATATGTGAGCAAGGATTTGGATAGGAAGCTCATAGAGATAGGGGAATGGACGGAGGAGAGGGAGGGGGGCGTACGAAAGGTAATAGGGGGGGACTTTAATGCAAGGACAGGAGAGGAAGGAGGGGAGGTTGGGGAGGGGGGAGAGGAGGAGGGAGAGAGTGTGAGCAGCAGGAGATCAAAGGATAAGGTGATGAACGGGGAAGGTAGGAAGCTATGTGAATACCTGGGGGAAAGGGGGTGGGGGATACTGAATGGAAGCGTAGAAGGAGACGAGGAGGGGGAATGGACATTTACCGGTGGGAGGGGGGTATCGGTAATTGATTATGTGATAGGGAATGAAGACACTAGGGAGATGGTGGAGAGGCTGGAAGTAGAAGAGAGAGTTGATTCAGACCACCACCCGGTGGTGATCTGGATAAAAGGAGGGGGAAGAGAGGAGGGAGTGATTGGGAAAAAAGGCGCGGGGCGGAATGGGGGGAGGGGTAATTGGACAGAGAATGGTAGATTGGAATTTATGAGGAGCTTTGGGAAAAGGGAGGTAAAGGACTGGGGGGTTGAGGAGGAGTGGGGGGAGCTGAATAGAAGAATAACGGAGGCAGTGAGCAAGATGGGGAAGGGGGAAAAGAAGGGAGGTTGGTGGGATGAGGAGTGCAGAGAGGAGAAGGGTAAAGTGAGGAGGGAGCTGAGGAGGTGGAGAAGGGAAGGAGGGGATGGGAGTGTATATAGGACAAGGAAGAGAGAATACGGAAAATTGTGTGAGGAGAAGAAGAAAAAGGCGATAGAGAGGTGGGAAAAGGAAGTAGAGGGTGCAAGAACGGAGGGGCAGGTTTGGAAGGTAGTGAACATGGGGAGGAAGAAGAAAAGGAGGATAAATGAAAGGATAGAAATAAGGGAATGGGACGAATATTTTAGGGGGTTACTAGGAGGAGTGGAATGGAGGGTGAGAAAGGGAGGAGGGAGAGGTAGAGAAGCGGATGAAGAGGAGGAGTTGGGACGGGAGGAAGTAGAAAGGGTGGTGAAGAACTTAAAGGATGGGAAGGCAGGGGGGGGAGATGAGATACAAAACGAGGTATGGAGGTATGGAGGAGAGGGGGTGATGGAGTGGTTGTGGGTACTGTGCAATAGGGTATGGAGGGGGGAGGGTTGGCCAGAGGGGTGGAAAGAAGGGGTAGTGGTCCCGGTGCTGAAAAAAGGGGCGGGGGAAAAAGTACAAGATTATAGGGGAATTACGCTAACACAGACGGCGTACAAGGTGTACGCCTCTGTGTTGGCGGAGAGACTGAGGATCGATGTGGAGGAGAAGGGTTTGCTGCCACCGAGTCAAACGGGCTTCAGGAGGGGGGTGGGATGTATAGATAACATCTACGTGTTGAACTACCTGGTGAACAGACAGGTGGTGCGAAAGGAAAGGAAGATGCTGATCCTGTTTGTGGACCTGAAGGCTGCGTTTGACTCGGTGGACAGGGGGGTGCTGATAAAGGCGATGCGGAAGAGGGGGGTGAGGGAAGGGTTGGTGGAGAGGTGTGGGGAAGTGCTGCAGGAGACAATGTGTAGGGTACGGATAGGGGAGGAGGTAGGGGACATGTTCTGGACAGCAAGGGGGGTGAGGCAAGGGTGTCCTCTAAGCCCAAGCCTGTTCACGCTGCTTATAGCAGACATGGACGAGGAGCTAGAGAGGGGAGGATGGGGGGGAGTAAAAGTAGGGGGGAGAAAAATATACACGCTAGCATATGCTGACGACGTGGCTATGCTAGCGGAGGATGAGGAGGGGATGAGGGGAATGATAGGAAAGTTGGAGAAATATATGGATGAGAAGGGACTGCAGGTAAATGTGGAGAAGACTAAGATAATGAGGTGTAGGAGGGGGGGTGGGAGGTGGAAAAATATGAAATGGAGATGGAAGGGTAAAGAGCTGGAGGAGGTGAGGAGTTTTAAATATTTAGGGTACACGATAATGGGGGGTGGGGGGCAGGAGGAGCATGTTGCGGATAGAGTGAGGAAAGGGGCAGCGGTGATGGGGAAGGTGTGGGGGCTAGGGAAGCGATTGTTCGGGAAAGACTGGGGCAGAAGAATATGGTTGTTCGATAGGTTGGTGTGGGCGGTGGTGGGATATGGGGTGGAGATATGGGGGTGGAGGGAGAGGGGGAAGGTAGAAGCGCTGCAGGACAGGTTCCTGAGGTGGGTGTTGGGGGTAGAGAGGGAAACGCCAGGATATATGGTCAGGGAGGAGTTACAAAGGGGGCTGCTGAGGGGTAGGGCAGGGATGAGGGCATGGGGGTTTGAAAGAAAATTGGAAGAGGGAGAAGGAGGGGAACTAGCGAGGTTGTGTTGGGAGGAGATGAAGGGGAGGTTTAAGAGGGGAAAGGTGCTGGAGGGGTGGGAAAAGGAAAGGGAACAGTTCTTTGAGGAAAGGGGGTGGACAGTAGAGGAGGTAGAAAGGGGAAGAGAAAGGGGGGAGGTAAGAGGGGAAGAGATAGTGGACAGGGAAAGGAAGAGGCAGGAGGAGGAGAGGTGGAGGAAGATAGAAGGATCAAGGTACCACAAGTGGTATGGGAGGGTAAAGGGCTCGGGGGTTCCGGGGTATTTGAAGAAGGGCTGGGGGGAGAGTAGATGGAAAAGGGTGGCAAAGTTTAGGTTAGGAAATGGAATGAGAGGGGGGAGATACTGGGAGGAGGAGGAAAAAAGGAGGTGTAGGTTGTGCGGATGGGGTGAGGAGTCTTGGGAACATGTGTGGGAGGTATGTATGGGATGGGGAGTGGAGAGGGGATGGCAAGAGATGGTGGGAGAGGTATTGGGGGAGGAGGGGGAGGGAGAGGAGTGGTTAAAAAGTTTAGAGGAAAGAAGGGAGGCGTGTGGAGGAAAAGAAGGGTGAATGGAGAGGTGAATGAGGAAATGGGAGTGAAAGGGCGGCGAGTGGAAGCGGGGGTCCAGGAGGGGGAGAGGAGACGAGCGAGCGTGCGAGCGAGCGAGAGATAGGATAAGATAGTTATAAGGTAGAATTAAGGATAGGATAAGGTAGAAATAAGAGGAAGAGAAGGAGTAGGATAAGGTAGATATAAGGGAAAATGTATGGGAAGATTATAACCCCTAGGGGAATAATAAAAAGTTATTATATATTATATAACAATGTATGAGCAAAAGGAAAAATTTACAGTGAATGGTAGCGGTACGTTACATCTCGCCGCCCGGTTTTTCTTTCGTCCCGAAAGATGTATATATGTTATTTTTATAGTTCGCGTGTGGAGGTCTGATATTCTATCTTACTTTCTATTTTCCGGGGTGTTTCTGCATCTCCGTTATTGTTAATTGAACTTGTTCTCGTAGTTGGAGGTGGTACGTTACCAGTTCCGAATAAAAATATATATTTCCAAACGCGGTGTCGTGGATCAGCGTGTGTTAACGTGGTGTATGGTACCCAGTCCACTTCTGGCAAGGTTAATTTACTTAATTTCCATTGTATAGGTGGATTCGGTGGCGATATTGACTTTGGACTAGCTATGGTTCTTAGTGTTTTAAGTTTCTTTCCCGATCGGTTGGGCATTGTAACAATTAGATTTCGCGTTATTATACTTGAAACTGAATGAAGCCTGACTGTTTGATGTTCTTATATACATATGGTTCTCCTTACGTCGTATGTTTCGATCTGTCCCCATTATTAACTGCTGGTTCCCCCGAAATTTACTATCCTTTTCTGTTTCGCAATGCTACTCTATTTCTTATGTCCTGAGGTTTATGATTCTATGAAAGATTTCTATCTTACTTTATTTTCTACGCGGCTTTGTCTCTCTATGGTTCAGGAATGCGCGGTTACATTGTCTCTCCCCCCTTTCGGTTTGTCTTTGGTGCAGGATCGTCGTTATATATATACTTTTTTTTTGTTTGATGGGGATATGAAGGTAGGTTTGGAATGAATAATTGAGCAAATTAGGAAATAAGGAATTTTATTCCGACCGTGGTCGTTTTCTCTCATTCGCCTCCAATACATTTAACGAGAGCCCTAGCTCGAGCGCCTGATTATTATTTGCATTTATGTTAAAAAATGCAAGTATGCAATCCTTACATTGCGCCGCCACTCCCATTACATAAATCTCTTGGGTGCAAATCTTGCAATATTTGAAATTTATTAAATTTTTTTTTAGTGTAAGTAGGTGGCGGGTCGCGGGAATGTAATATTTTGTATCGTTGGCTTCTAAATTCCGATAACAATGAAAGCAGATCTTTCGTCGGAATAGATCATTTAGATCTGTTCGATGTCCTTCCCATTTAGGCTTAAGACATATTATGTCGAGTAGTCGGATGTAGGGGTCTTCCTCTATTTTTCCGCGAGGGCGGTTCACCCATTTCTCATCCGGTGATCTAATAGACATTGCCTATACAGGCACACCACGTGTTTCATTAATAATTTTGATTTCTTTATTTATAATTTATTCTTTTTATTAATATGTGCTTTTATGCTGTCCCTACCTTAGTTTATCTTCTTAATTTCGTCCTGATTTTTCTCGTCTTCTCCTTTTTTTTTTTATTGCTGGTTGCTTCTGTTACGTAGTCCCTTCAGGTCCATCCGTCCTCGTTGTCCTCGCGTATTTTTCCGGCGGCGATTCAGCGGAATCGCCTCGCGCGTGCCGGTCACGTTGTCGAAGAACGTGAAGCGACACGCGGAGCGTCAACGTGACCGTCGCCGGCCCGGGCCCAGAACCCTCGCGAGCGAAACAACTGCCGACGGGGCAGTTTCCCCCATCGTACGAAATCGTCCGACGAGCGGCCCGCGATACGAAAAGTAGGGAGTCAATGTTTGGATTCGGTTGAGAACGGACTAGCGAACGTGCTACGCAGGGAAAACTTCGAATCGCGCTCGGCCGATCAGGTTAGGCGAAGTGTGCCTCCATCCGACGTACCGAGAAACGGCCTAGCCGGGAGGGCACTTACGCGCCGATACGGACCACCGCGAATCGGGGGAAACTCCGTAGTATCGAAGTTAGGCGTTTTCAAGAATCCATCGTAATAAATCGAGGGAAACCGTCCCTATTAAAGAACCGCGTCTTCGACTTTACGAAATTACAAACACAGAATCGCGTTCGGCCGCGATCATCCGCCGTGGCGTAACTCCATCCGACATACAGCGAACGGCATAGCCGGGAGAGCAACCACGCGCGTGTACGTGTAAACGCGACAGATTGTAACGCGAGCGACCGACGATAGACGCGCGAGTTCGTCAAACCCCGAGTGCCAGCGAAGAGGACGACCGCGACCTACGGCGTTCGAGCGGCACGCGGGCGAGGCGATAACGACGAGGCGAATCACCCCGTAAGCTAAGACCTGCGAGCGACAGCTGAGACGAAGCGCCGTCTCAAGGTAGGATAATCCAGAATCTTCTATGTAACAATATATTTTTCTCTATTGTTTTTCCTTTATCCCTATTGTATTCTTTGGTTTAACTCCTTATCACCATCCTCTTCCCCCCGCGAGTATAGTCAAGGCGTGCTTTAGCACCTTGATAGAGCAAGAACCCGGTGAGTCACCCTAACCGCTCGGGGTGGTTCACAACTGTCCCTTCAGGACGTAACAATCTGGTGTCAGAAGTGGGATTTTATTCCCTTATTTTATACTTACTATATATGTAAAAGAGAGCGTGCCGTCGCTATTTTCCGCGACCAGCCGCAATTTTATCTGCTCGTAACTTGACTATACTTCCTGCTATCTAAAGTCTTGCAAAGCATTGCTTAACAATGCCTGGTGGTATCCTGAGATCACCTCCAAATAATAACTCTAATTCCCAAATACCTGATACAGCCCCTCCTACAATTCCTCCTCCCCTGTCAACTTTGCCGAACAATCGACTATCGTTCGGTTCACGGACGAACGACCTAGAAATGTCTGCACTAGACGTATGGCGTTCCCGAGAAGATGAGGAGAGAGTATATCGGGCGCTTGACAATATTCCTCGCTTTGACCCTGATTTTGTAACTTTGGAGGACTTCGCGGCCTCGATACAGCGCGCCATAAAACGCGTACCGCCCGGTCAGGAAGACAGATTTCTGACCGAGCTCATTTACAAATTGAAAGATCCCATTAGATATTATGTCGAAGACAAAGGTTGTAAAAGTGTGGCCGATCTGCTCTCCCTTCTAAGGGTCCGATATTCCCCATGCCGCGGTTATGAGGAGCTCCGACTGGAACTGGAACGTATAAGCATGTTTCCCCGGGAGCGTTTAATAGACTTTATTCACCGCGTGGCCCGCCTGTACCGACAGGTCACCGTAAGGGCGAAGGAATTAATCGAAGAAAATGTCGAGAGAACTCTAATAGACGTGGAGAGATTGGCTCGAACTTCATTTATTACGGCAATACGTCAAAGAATTTCGATTAAAGTAGCTTTATCAAATCCCGTATCTTTGAACGACGCGTTCGATCTAGCGTTACATACGCAACGACGTGAACAAGACCTGGCCGGCTTGCCACGCGACGACACGTACGACGGCAACCGGAGCGCGAGCCCCCCGTCCCCGTACGACCCCCAGCGTAGATGGACTGAATGGAGGCAACCTAATGTCGAAAATGACTCATATGAAGAGCCTCGTTCCTCGTACTCCGCGTATAGTGCCCCTCGCTATCGAGACGAATATTATCGCGAGCCATATTATCGCGATCCGACGCCGGAGCGCCGTCCACCGTCCTTGCTGACGAGGCAAGGCGAACGCCCGTGGGGCTACGATCGCCGACCGAGCGCGCCCCGCGGAAGAGGAGCGCGCGGGAGACCCTGGAATAATAGGCAGTCACAACCTCGCGATCCTAGATTGTATGATCCCTACGAACCTCGCGGATACGAACCCCGCGGATATGAACCGCGCGGGTATGGACCTCGCGAAACGGAAAGATATGAACCTCCTCGCGAGTCGCGGGCATATGAATCTCGTGAACCCCAGAGACCAGAAGCACGTGAAACTACCCCGGAGAAGCCCGATCATTTAAACTCCCAGCGTGCCCGCCCGTTCAACCGGAACGAGGCGGGCGGGTCCTCCTCGCAGGCCCAAAGACCACCTCAAAATCCACCCCGGAGCCAGAGCCCGCAACAACGCTCCTACGAGCGGACTCCCCCCGCATCCGAGTCAAGGCAGAACAATTGGAGAACGGTGAGGGAGAATTTATCATAGACACGGGTTCGGCATTGAACCTATTAGAAATCGGGTCCGCAAGCTCAAGGGCCCGGGTTTTAAGTACTACCCCCCTTGAAATTACCGGTTTAAACGGGAAGGTCTTGACCTTAGGGACAACCGTCTTGAAAATTAACGGTAGTTGGGCATTATTTCACGTAATACGTATGCCCCATTTACCTAAGGGGATTGCGGGCCTTGTTGGAAGCCCGTATCTGCTTCAGGAAGAAGCCATCGTTTCATACCACCAGCGCACGATGGTAACCGCGAAACATCCAATCAGCCCCGTAATTTTCTCCAACTTTGAAGATTTAGAAGGTACGCTAGAGGGCTATAAGCAGTGCCACCAAGATTTTCTAAAAGACTTTAATAAATCAGAGACCAACGCGAATGAAATAAACATCTGCATCCCTGAAAACGGTGACTGTTCCGAAGAGGACGAGCGAAGTTGCCCCTCCCCCTCTTTCGGAGAAGAGTTCGACACTAACGAAGACCTCGATCTGGGAGAATACCGAGTAGATCCAAAATCGGACGAAGAACGTCTACAGCATATATTCGAAACGCTGAAATTGGAAGACTTAGATCCGGAAACGCGTCGAAAAATCGAAAACTTGGTTATAAGATATTCGGATCGGTTTTTCGTACCGGGAGATCCTCTGGGCGTAACCTCATCGATAGAACACACTATCCCGTTAACCGATTCTACGCCCACGTTCACTAGACAATACCCGCACCCCCCGCGGATGGAAGAAGAAATTACCAAGCAAACGCGTAATTTGGAGGAGCTAGGAATAATCGCTTCGTCGTCGTCACCGCATAACTCACCCTTGCACGTGGTAGAGAAAAAGGCCACCGAGGATGGAGTGAAACGATGGAGAGTGGTAGCAGACTTCAGAATTACGAACGCGAAAACGATTGATGACCGCTTTCCTCTACCGCGAATCACAGATATTCTCGATAGACTAGGTGGAGCCAAATATTTCTCAGTTTTCGACTTAGCAAACGGTTTCCATCAAATCCCTATGGCTCCCGAGGACCGTGCAAAAACCGCGTTTACCACCCCGGACGGACACTACGAATACCTCCGCATGCCTTTCGGATTAAAGACGCCCCGGCTACCTTCCAGCGTTTAATGAACAACGTTCTGAGAGGGCTTATCGGAAAAGAGTTATTCGTGTATCTAGACGACGTGGTTGTATATTCGCGTACACTCGCGGAGCACGAGCAACGACTCGAGACCTTCTTCGAACGCTTACGCAAGCATAACTTAACCCTACAGACGGAAAAAGCCAAATTCCTAAAAGACAAAGTTATATATCTAGGTCATATAATCGCAGCTGACGGAGTACGTCCTAATCCAGAAAAGATTAAAGCCGTCGCCGAATTCCCCGTTCCTAAAAACCGTAAAAATGTAAAACAATTCTTGGGTCTCGTAAATTATTATCGTCGCTTTATCCCAAATATGGCTAAACGAGCTAAACCCCTTTCAACTTTGACTAGCACTAAAATTCCATTCTATTGGACTGAAAAACATCAGGAAAGCTTCGAAGACCTACGCCAGGCGCTCTGCGAAGAGCCGGTTTTACGTTATCCGAATTACGATGAACCGTTTATTATTACAACCGACGCGTCCGACGTAGCCATCGGGGCAATACTAAGCCAAGGTAAAATAGGCGAAGACCCACCAATAGCGTACGCCTCACAAGTGCTCAATTCTGCTCAAGAAAATTACTCAACTACCGAAAAGGAATGCCTCGCGATAATTTACGCCGTAAAACAATTCCCTACTTATATCTACGGGCGAAAATTCTCCTTAGTCACTGATCACCGGCCACTGCAATGGTTATTCTCGGTAAAAGATCCGATGTCGCGACTCGCTCGATGGAAAATTACACTCGCCGACTACAATTACGAGATCGTCTATAAACCCGGCCGCGTTAACGCGAACGCCGACGCGCTATCCCGAAACCCGGTTTCGCACGCATTCCCGACTATCGAAGAGGAAAACCCACCAAAGGGCGACGATGAAGGGATAGGAACACGCGTACAGGCGCGTCGCCAAGCCATGCCAAGGCCGAACTACGAAGAACCACCGTCGCTTATTGACGATTCCACTGAAGCAGGAGAAATTACTGACGGTATGGAGAGCAGAGCCAACTCTACCGTTCTCGACACAGTCGAAGAACGAACGGGGATGCCCGAATTCTTGGATGAAGATACGGACCAGGAAAAAACCATCCTGGATTCCACTTTCGGAAGCGACGATTCGAGTGTCGGTCCGTTAACCGAGGAAGAAATCACAATCTTGAAGAGTATGGAAGACGAGGACTCTCCGGGATTAATACCGTACCGACAACCTGACCACCACGTTGTCGAAGACTTCGAAGTCCCATTTTCCCCCATGATCGCGGAAGGTCCCTACAAGGGCCAATATACGTACGATGAACTAGCATTCTTAAAAAGCTTGGACGCGCTGCCTACCTGGACAGAGGCAGGAGGGGAAGACTGCGAACCTACCTTCCGAACCATAAACACTCCGCGGGGCCCAGAAACGGAAATGCGCATTATCACCGGGAAGGGTCTACCAAGAAAAGAAGAGAAAACACCAAATCTCCTCGAGAACGCGAGCCCCCCGAAAACAACGTCCCGAGCAGGCCCAAAGAAAAGAGTGTCATGGGGTATACCTCTGCACAATGAAGCCTTAGGCGTCCCACAATCGACCATGATTTGTCCGGAAGATGAAACCCTGGAGGAACTAACTGATCAATTACCCCCGAAAGAAATTTCTAACCCAAATCCAGAACCAGACAGAACTAAGATCCCCATTCCCCCGGAGCGATTCAGAATAACCCCTGAGTCATACACGGACCCATCAAGTCAAATCACGCGAGAGTTACCAGAATATCGCGAAAATACGATAGACTCCTTGAAATACGATAACCAACTGACGAAATGCAAAATGAAAATCGTAAGAACCACGCTTGCAGCAACTCCAGATAACTATGTTCACTTTATATCATCGGATAGAATACTAACCAGCCCAGTTTGTAAAACTCTAAAAGCTATAGGACTCCTTGATGAAACAAAATTATTATCCGAAGAATTAACCAGAAATCGCGTCATAATTAGCCATAATGAAGAAGAAAAAATTTTTAGCATCGTGGGAGCGAGCAACTTCTACCACGAAATGAAAGAAGCCGACCTGGCATCAGCATTAATGGCGCTCAGGGACGCCGTGGAAAGCGAACACGTCCGCTCGTTTCGTATAGCGGCACATGGCGAAACCCTACACCGATTCGACGCCGAAACGCTCCAACGACATTTGTTAATCGTTTTCAGCCAAACTTCTATCACAATCAAAATTTGCACCGGTGAGGTGCAACAACCACCAAAATTGGAATGGGAAAATATTATCCGCCACTATCATGAAAGCCTGATAGGAGGACACAAGGGAGTGACAAAAACATACCGGCGCATACGTAGCGTTTTTGATTGGCCACATTTACACAGACACGTAGAGGATTACGTGCGAAGTTGCCCTAGCTGCCAAAAACAAAAGCTTATACGAATTAAAACACGGGAACCCATGCTAATTACCGATACGCCTGCACGGCCTTTTGATAAAGTAGCCTTGGACACCGTAGGACCACTTCCCCCTACCCCTAGTGGAAACCGTCACATACTCACAATGCAATGTCTATTATCTAAATTTTGTATGGCCGTGCCCTTGCCCGACATACGAGCCATCACCGTGGCCGACGCGTTATCGCGTTACTTTATTGCAATCTTCGGTGCACCGCGCGCGATATTAACGGACCGCGGAACGAGCTTCATTAATAACACAATACAGGGAATAGCTCGAACATTTAGAATCAAACACGTAACCACGTCAGGATACCGACCCCAGACCAACGGATCCCTAGAAAGAAGCCATATCGTCTTAACAGAATACCTGAAACATTACTTGGAAAGATACGAAGACTGGGATCTGCTTCTCCCGTTCGCGATGTACTCATATAACACCTCGGTACACGAAGCCACAAAGTTCACACCATACGAGGTGGTTTTCGGACAACTAGCCCGAGATCCGTTTATACCGATGAGCCGCGAAGAATTATTAACGTACCCTACCTACGTACAAAATTTGGTAGAGCGCTTAGACGAAATCCGAAACACTACGCGATTAAATTTGGACTCAAGCAAATCACGTTCGAAAAATATTTATGACCGTAAAAGTAATCGAGTCACATTCGCGGTAAATGATCTTGTATATGTACAAAAGGAACCTCGACTTCATAAATTCGACCCCCAGTACATCGGCCCCTGGAAGATAAAAGCAATTACTGAACAAAATAACGCAATATTGGTTACGGACGAGGGTCAACAGCTAATTAAACATTTCGACAAATTAAAACATGCTTATATTAAAGAAAAGCCGCCTTGACGCTAATAGAGCGTATTCTACGTGGTTCCAGCTTATAACGGGCCAGCAGGAGGGCTCATATTGCCAATCCTCATAACCAAGGTCCCACATTCCGAAAATCGGATACCTTTTTCCTTCTTTACCTTACCTATTTTGTATTTTTAGTTTATTGTATTTTAGTTATTTACATAGAATAATCAAATTCTTACACTTCTTCGTAATCTCACCTGTTTTTCGTATTTACAGTAGACAATTCCTTAAAACAATAGAATTCTCCGCGTCAGACTATTCGCAAAAAACGTGAATTACAGTCACCATGGACGGACGTGGCCTTCTCCTATTTACGTTCCTATGGACAAGCGCAAGCAGTGACGTCATAGATGGGGACTACAAAATTTCGTCGCTAAACCATAATCCGGGGCTATATTACGAGAAAATCCGACCCCTCCGAGTCTTTCACACGCAATGGAGATTGGTCACGGGTTTAGGAGTCACCGAAATACTGGCCTCGCGACCGCAAACACAACCCCAAATCGACAGAATGAAAGCGCTTTGTAAAACATACAACTGGACGTCTTGCCCGGCCGACACCCTTAACACGGTCCTGCAACGTAAACTCCTCGACGGTAAACGATATGAAGAATTGCTGCTCAACATATTAGGAAAGCCACAGTTCCCTCGTACCAAGCGATCGGTACCCTTGGGATTCATCGGATCGCTAAGTAAAGCCCTTTTTGGAACTCTGGACAGCGATGATGCGCAATATTACAACCAAGAAATAGATAAGCTATATAAAGATCAAAATCACCTCGCCGAATTACTAGGAAATCAAACCCATATTGTAAAATCGGAATTTCAAGACATACAACTAACCCAAACGTTAAAAGCTGTAACAGGCACCGTGCGAACTATGGGCGATAGAATTAAGGAAATAGCGTCGGGTACTCTACAACTAGACGAGCGCGAAACGAAAATAGAATTAGAATTAGCCTTTTCTTCGTGGACGTTTCTAATGACAAGGCACGTGGACGAATATGTGACCGCGTTGATCGTAATTACAGACGCGCTCACGTTCGCGAAACTTGGTATCCTACATCCGGCCGTTCTTTCTCCCAGCAAGCTAGCGCAGACTTGCGAACGAATTCGCGAAACTACTCCATATGAATTCCCGCTGACGCCGGAAGAATTGAGTTCGGAACAACTACAAGGGGTGACCAAATTAAACGTAGTTTATTCACAAGGCCGAATTATCTTGTCACTCGACATACCTTTATTAGATCAAATTCCCTTCGACCTTTATTACATTCAATCTTGCCCTTCTTTCCAAACTATATCGATCAATGTCTCTACTCCGATAATCATCAAACCAAGAACAGCATATTTAGCAATCAGTCGTATCAACTCTCAATACTTCATGCCCGACGAGAACTACATCGAAGGATGCAGAAACCATCCTCGCATGTACATGTGCGAACTTAGCGTACCACTGCAAGATTTGGAAAAGGCACCAAGCTGCGAAACGGATGCCCTATTGAAACCACAAAACATCAGGTGGCCTAGCTGCAACATTCAAGCCCTTCCTGGAAGCCGAACTTTCCTCAAGAAGATGATAACACCCAACACCTGGTTATTTTCCGTCAAGGACACGCTGGCACTGCAGGTTCGATGCAACAAGCACGCTGCCGGATACGAAGTGCTACAGGGAGCAGGAATACTACAACTGAAAAGAGACTGTGAGGCCAAAATCGGGACCGACCAGATTTGGGCAACCGGTGTGGACACCGAGGAATTAACAACTATCTACAAACCATCGATTGGTATCAACATTACGGAAATTCTGCCAACTCTCACGGAACATCATGTCAAAATTCTAACCGACTATCAGGAAAAGGAACCACAGTCAAACCTTCAAGATGCCCATGCGAAAGCAAATGCGATCGCACTGGATGACATTGAAAGACAAGCAAGAGAAATAGCCACCCACCACAGAGCCGAAAATTTATCAACATATGTCACGTATGGACTACCAGGACTAGGTGGCACCTTCATAATCATCCTAATCATCTGGATTGGATACCGTTTTTTGAGGAACCGCCGGAATCGACATCAAGAATCCTTAAGGAAAGAGACAAAAGTTAATATAGAAATGGTACCTACTCGTCCCCCTCCTCAAATAATTTCCAGACCCCGTCCTTTAGCAATTACATCCTTTCCTCCAGATCTACCCGTTATACCATCCTCGAGGACAAGAGACAGAGCCCATGTAGAGCGAGCGAGAAGTTTCGCGGGTTCCGAGCCGTACTTCGAAGTATTCTAGGAAGTACCTTGCTGATAGCAGCAAGAATCCCCGCGCGCTAGCCCTAAGAACCGACCCCCACGAGGCGCTCTGCTGCGAAAATTAGATGGTAGGGATACTAGTATATAAGATTAGCAATTAGGCCAAGCGAGTCACAGTCGTTATAAAATTTTACAAATTATTTTCACCGACTTATACATTCCACAAAAATGAACGCGCCACGCTTCGATGACACTAAATACCCGCGATCAAGCCTCGCCGAGGCAATCCTGCCAAGGCATTTACACGCCCCCTTCGGGCGCAGACTGTGCGTGAGGCCAGCAAGTACTTACTTGGGAAACGGGCGAGTATGGACGCACCGGGAATTTAATACAAAAACATTGTGCGGCGCCTGCGCTTGGTTGCGGCCACCAGCCGACTTCGAAAAGTGGCAACAAACCCCGGTCCATTGGCTGGCAGAGAAGACGAGGGCCGTCAGCCTCACTAAATGCACCCAGTGCAGGCGCCCACATCTACGATGGACGCCTGCGGGCAACTGCACCGGTTGCATCCGTGCAATACTGGAAGTGGAGCCCAAATACCTCCCGGCGTTCCCGGTGCTCGCAGCGCCCAGGCCCTTGGAGCCCCCGAAACCAAGGGACATTCCCTGGATCGTCCCCGCCGGCGCGGAATAGGCGAGCGCCACCCCTTGCATTAGGTAACTACTAGACTCCTAAATTCCGAGTATATTGTAATCACGTAAGTGAAGCGAACAAATTGTAATCGTTTTCTGTCCGTTTCATTCGCAGCAGAGTATCGCCGATCCGCCCGAAGCCACGGACGAACAACCGCAGCGCCGCCCCAACCCCTCCCCACCCCTTATTACTATATCTAGCTTCCCCCTTTTTTGCTTTTATATTCTATAATTCGCTTCAACCCCCTGCCATTATTATTATTATTATTACTACTACTATTATTATTAGCTTTTCCCTTTTTTTTTGCTTTTATAATTTCCCTAGCTTCCCCCATTTTTGCTTAGTATTATTATTATCATTATATTCATTTTTTTATACTCTATGTAACAATATATGGGTTATCTCGTTATATATACTATTACAATTATATCGGTATAATTTATTAAAAGTAGACTTAATTATTTTTCTTTTTTCGGCCATTAATTTTTAATTTCATTATTAAGTTTTTCTTTTATAATCAAATTACTTACCAGCTTTATTCCGAATATCGCGTCAGAAATTCACACTTTTTCTTCGTAATTTGTCTTGTACGACGTCAAAAAAAAAAAAAAAAAAACTATTATCCTATAATAATTATGCTCTTAACAAGAAGCACGCTTTTCTTAGCCATATCCTAACGAAAAGACTATAAAATGGTATTTCTAAATATCTAGACAAAAAAAAAACAAATGATACCATACATGCATTTTATCTTACGTGCATAGTTTAATATTATTAATATTTCAACAGATGGTTAGGTATTGGTACATGGCTCGTTATTGGTACATTTACCTTAAACCGGAAAAACACGCAGGACAGCTTCGCACGAACGAAACAGCCTCGCGAGGCCGTTTCGTGTCTAAGGGGGGAGGTGTTACGTAGTCCCTTCAGGTCCATCCGTCCTCGTTGTCCTCGCGTATTTTTCCGGCGGCGATTCAGCGGAATCGCCTCGCGCGTGCCGGTCACGTTGTCAAAGAACGTGAAGCGACACGCGGAGCGTCAACGTGACCGTCGCCGGCCCGGGCCCAGAACCCTCGCGAGCGAAACAACTGCCGACGGGGCAGTTTCCCCCATCGTACGAAATCGTCCGACGAGCGGCCCGCGATACGAAAAGTAGGGAGTCAATGTTTGGATTCGGTTGAGAACGGACTAGCGAACGTGCTACGCAGGGAAAACTTCGAATCGCGCTCGGCCGATCAGGTTAGGCGAAGTGTGCCTCCATCCGACGTACCGAGAAACGGCCTAGCCGGGAGGGCACTTACGCGCCGATACGGACCACCGCGAATCGGGGGAAACTCCGTAGTATCGAAGTTAGGCGTTTTCAAGAATCCATCGTAATAAATCGAGGGAAACCGTCCCTATTAAAGAACCGCGTCTTCGACTTTACGAAATTACAAACACAGAATCGCGTTCGGCCGCGATCATCCGCCGTGGCGTAACTCCATCCGACATACAGCGAACGGCATAGCCGGGAGAGCAACCACGCGCGTGTACGTGTAAACGCGACAGATTGTAACGCGAGCGACCGACGATAGACGCGCGAGTTCGTCAAACCCCGAGTGCCAGCGAAGAGGACGACCGCGACCTACGGCGTTCGAGCGGCACGCGGGCGAGGCGATAACGACGAGGCGAATCACCCCGTAAGCTAAGACCTGCGAGCGACAGCTGAGACGAAGCGCCGTCTCAAGGTAGGATAATCCAGAATCTTCTATGTAACAATATATTTTTCTCTATTGTTTTTCCTTTATCCCTATTGTATTCTTTGGTTTAACTCCTTATCACCATCCTCTTCCCCCCGCGAGTATAGTCAAGGCGTGCTTTAGCACCTTGATAGAGCAAGAACCCGGTGAGTCACCCTAACCGCTCGGGGTGGTTCACAACTGTCCCTTCAGGACGTAACACTTCACAAAACTTTACGTGTTTGTTGCAAGGGTGTCACTTTACGAATGGACTTTTGCATAGCTCCCTACTACCTTTGAATTTAGCGCTGCGAAGTTGCTAATGGTTTGCCATAATATCCCTAGGAGCGTTACAGTCTGGCGGCGTATAGGCCTTTTTTATTCTGTCCTGGTGGACAACCTTAGTTCGACGGGGGCTTACTGCTATCTTTACATTGTTGTTTTTCAAGATTTCTACGATTGTGTAAGGTCCATCGTATTCGTCGGTGAATTTGTCTCTTTTTGGTTTTAATATTAATACTTGGTCACCTCTGTGGTAATTAACTGAGGAAATTTTTCGGTCGTAGTAATTTTTTAGTTTATGTTTTGAGTTTATTAGATTGTGTCTTCCTATTTCACGAATATTGAATAACTTCGTAACTAACCTATCCACAAAGTCTGGATATGTTGCTAATGAATCGTTTGGTTTTAAACTTGATGGTTGTCTGGCCTTTTTACCGTATACTAATTCGTAGGGAGTGTATTTAGTTCCTTCATGTATACTTGTGTTATAGGAGAACATGGCTTGTGGTAGCCACTGGTCCCATTGTTTTTCTTTGGTTATGTAATGCTTTAAATACTCAATTAAGACATGATGGCTTCTTTCCAGGGAACCGTTTGACTGTGGATGGAATGCTGAGGTTTTGTACTGCTTAATGTTAAGAGCTTTTGCGAACTTTTGCATGAGGGAGCTGATGAATGAAGATCCTTGATCCGTTAGCACAGCTTTTGGGCATCCGTATTGACATATGAAGTGTGTGGTAAATGCTTGGGCTATTTCTTCGCTTGTGAACGAGACTAATGGTATTGCTAATGAAAATTTTGTTAGATTATCTTGTATGGTAAGTATGTATGTTTTTCCGGATTTTGTGAGTGGCAATGGTCCCACAATATCCATGGATATTTTGTCAAAGGCATCTAGTGGCGTATCTGTTATTATCATTGGTTCTTTATTTTTAATTCGCACTAGTTTTTTCTTTTGACAACTTATGCAGGTTTTAATGTGTTGCCTCACATCTTTTTTCATGTTTGGCCAATAGTATAAGTTTCTGACTCTGTTGTAGGTTTTGGTTACCCCTTTGTGTCCTCCCACTGGCGATTCGTGATTTTCTTTGATTATCGTTAGGCGATCTTGTTCTGATGGCATTTGTACGGTGCCATTACAGATTGTGATGCTGATATTTGTTTGTAAGAACCTGAGTATGATCATCTGTTTTAATTTTTCCCATGATATATTAATTTCTGTTTTGGGTAATGAGATTTTGTTAATGTTTTCCTCTGTTAGTTTATTATATAGGTTCCTGATTACGGTATAATAGGCTTCTTCGTTTGGAGGATCTGGCATTATCATCCCTAAAATGGTTCGTTCTGCTTTTGGAATTTCAATTATACTTCCTGCCTGGAATGGCAGGGGTGAGGTAATTTTAATTTGTTCATTAGTTATAAATTCAATGCTTTCCTTGCTTATTGGTTTCCCATGTGTGGTGATAAATATCCCTACAGTTTCCCTTCTTATCCATAAATGGTCTGTAATTTCTTTGACTCTACTTTGGCAGACTTCTTGGTTCACTACTCTTGGTGATGTTCGTTGTTGTGGTGATGTTTGTTGTTGGGGTGGTCTCTGTGGACGTGATTGTACTTGCTGTCGAGGTGGTCCCTGTTGACGTGATTGTACTTGCTGTCGGGGTGGTCCCGTGGATGTTTTAAAATTATTGTTTGGATCTTTTCTTATTGTAGTAGTAGTAGTATCTCTTTAATGTCTTCCCCTTAGGGTTACATGCCTCCTTTTCTTTCCTCCTCTCTCTTCGCTCTTACAGTTTTCCTTATCCTACCTTAACCTAGCCTTAATACTATCCCTTACACTACCTCTCCGCACCGTCCCCTCTCCCTCTCGCACGCCACGCTCGCTCCGTTCTTACCCTAGCCTTAACCTATCTCTCTTATTCCTAGTATACATCTACGCCTCTCACGCCCCTAATCTCTCTCCCTCCCTCCCTCCGCCTTCGACTTCCATTTCCTCTCTTTCATTCCATTCCTTCTTTCACTCCTTCCCATTTTCATTTGCCCCCCTCTCCCTCCTCCTTATTGCCTCCTTCCTTCTCGCTCCTCTTTTCCTCCAGCTTCTTCATCCATTCCTCTCCTTTTCCTCCTTCATCCAAAATTTCCTTTATCTTTTCCCCTATATTCCCCTCCTCCCCTTCCTCTCGCGTGCACCTCTCCAGCACGTGCTCCCACGTCTCTATTTCCCCTCCGCAAACCCTACATCTCCTCTCCTCCTCCGCCTTCCAATATCTCCCTCCCCTCATTTCGTTCCCCAGTCTAAATCTTGCCATCCTCCCGTATCTTTCCTCGCTCCATCCTACTTGCAGGTATTTCGGCACCCCCTCCGTTCTAACCTCCCTGTACCAGCTGTTGTACCTTGATTCCCTTATCTTCCCACTTCTTTCTTCTTCCTGCTGCCTGCAATCTTCCTTTTCTATCTCCTCGTACCTCCTTTCCCTTTCTCCGCCTCCCTCTCCATTCTAAACTCCTTCCTCTCTCTTTCCCATGCTGACAACTCCGTCCCCGCTTCCTTTTCTCTTTGCCTCACCTCTTCCAGACACAACCTTGCCAATTCCCCTCCCTCCCCCCTACCCAGCTTCTCTTCATACCTCCACGCCCCCCCCCCCCGCCCACGTCCTCAACTTCTTTCTCTTCGTTTCCTCCCTCACCATGTATCCCGGTGTTCGCCAATCCACTCCTAGCGACCACCTTACGTACCTTTCCTGGACCCTCTCTACCTCCTCCCTCTCTTTCCACCCCCACACCTCCGCTCCGTAACCCAACACCGTCCACACCAGCGTGTCGAACAGCCACATTCTTCGTCTCCAATCCTTTCCAAATTTCCTTTTTCCAATTCCCCAGACCTGTCGCATCACTACCCCCGCCTTTTTCACCCTGTCCCTGATGTGTGTTTCCTGGCCCCCGTTTTTCTTAAAAACATACCCTAGGTACTTGAATTCTTTCACCTCCTCGATCTCCTTCCCTTTCCATTTCCACTCCCCCTTTCTTTCTCTCCCTCCCCCTTTTCTGAACCTTACTACTTTCGTTTTCCCCACGTTTACCTCTAGGTTCTTTCCCTCCAAGTACCTTTCCAGTCGCCTGATCGTCCACTCCATCTCTTCCTCTTTCCCTGCTAGCAGCCCCAGGTCATCGGCATATGCCAGAGAGCATATTCTCCTACCTCCTATTCTCACCCCACCCCAATTCCCTTTCCTTAATTCCTCCTCCACATCCGCTATTAGCAGGTTAAACAATATTGGACTCAGCGGGCACCCCTGCCTCAAGCCTTTCGATGTCCAGAAATTCTCCCCTGTCTCCCCTCCCACCTTCACCTTGCTGATTGTCTCTCTGTATATTTCTTTCACTCTATCCCGTAGCCCCTCCCTCACCCCTCTCTTCTCCATCGCCTCCCACAGTTTCCTCCTATCCACCGTGTCGAACGCTGCCCTTAAGTCCACAAACAGCGCCACCAGTTTGCCCTTGCTCCTACTGGTCTGCTTCCCTATCATGTGGTTTAGCACATATATGTGGTCTATTGTCCCTCTCCCTTTCCTGAACCCCGCCTGATTTTCAGGGATCATCCCCTTCCCTTCCACCTCCTGCTCCAGCCTCCCTCCCAGTACCGCAGCATACACCTTGTACAATGTCGGCATGAGAGTTACTCCCCTATAGTCCTGTACGCTTGTCCCCCCTCCTTTCTTCACCAGCGGCGCTATTATCCCCTCCTTCCACCCCTGCGGCCATCCTTCTCCCTCCCATACTCTCCTACATATCTCCCAAGCTACCTCTACCCCTTTCTCCCCGCCGTACTTCCAAGCTTCATTTGGGATCCCGTCCCATCCCATCGCCTTTCCCTCCTTCAAACTTCTCACTACCCTTCTTACTTCCTCTTTGCTAATTCCCTCTTCCTCTCCCTTCCTCCTATTCCCCTCCCCTCCCATCCTTACTCTATTTTCCACTCCTCCTAACAGCCCCATGAAGCACTCCTTCCACTCTTCTTTCTTTATCTTGTCGTCCACCCGCTTCCTTATTTTCCTTCCCCTGTTTACTATCTCCCATACCTTGTTTTCGGTTTTCGCTTCCGCTACTTCCCTTATCAGCCTTTCCCTCTCTTCTTCTTTTTTCCTCTCGCACAACTCTTTGTACTCTCTCCTTCTCTTCTTGTACCCCTCCCTCGTCCCCTCCCCCTTTCTCCATTTCCTTAACTCCCTTCTCACCTGCCTTTTCCTTTCCTTACTTTCCCTGTCCCACCACCCCTCCCCCTTCCGTCTTGTTTCCTTATCTCCTGCCTCCTCCCCTTTCCTCATCTCCTCTTTAATCCTTTCTACCGTCTTACTCACCGCCTCCTGTATCCCCTCCCCTTCTATGCCCACTCCTTCCATCCCCCTCATAAACTCCTCTTTCATCCTTGCCGACCACCGCCCTCCTCCTGCCTTTCTTTCCCTCACCTTTCCCCTTCTCTCCCCCACTCCTCCCTCCCTCATCGTCACCACCATCGGGTGGTGATCTGACTCCACTCTGTCCCCTACCTCCATCCTTTCCACCCCCATTCTCGTCCTCTCGTCCCCCAGCACATAGTCGATCACCGTTGTCCCTCTTCCCCCGGTGTAAGTGTATTCCCCCTCTTCGTCCCCTTCTATGCTCCCGTTCAAAATTTCCCACCCCGTCTCTTCTACTAATTTTACTAGGCTTCTTCCGTCCTTATTTACCTTCTTATCTTTCGATATTCTCCCCCCTCCCTCCTCCTCCTCTCCTCCCTCTATCCTGCCGCCCAGCGTTCCTGTCCTCGCGTTGAAGTCCCCCCCTATTATCGTCCTCTCTCCCTCCTTCTGCCCCTCCATCCATCCTCTGATCCTTTCCAGCTTCCTCTCCATGTCCCCGTTCACGTATACCGCCACCACCGTCCATTCCTCCTCCCCCGCCTTTATTCTTTCCACCAGAATTCCTTCTTCTTCTCCCTGACCTCGTTCCTGTCCTACCTCCATCTCTTCCCTCACCCCTATCACTATGCCTCCCATCGCTCTCCCCCTCTTATTCCTTCTCTCTGCCCACTGCGTCTTCCACCTGTATCCCATCGGCAGCCTGTGCTTAATCCTGTTCCATCCCTTCTCCTCTATCCATGTCTCCAAAAGCACTATTACTTCCCATTCCTCTATCCCCTTCCAAAATTCATCCTCCTTGTTTGCCACCCCCGCAACATTCCAGAATGCTATCTTCCAGCTTTTCGTTTCTTCCGGACGTTCTTTCTCTCCCCTTTTCTCCCCCTCCACCCTTAGTTTTTTTACCTTTTAGCTCCCTGTCTCCCTTCTGTCTTTCCTACCTCTTCTCTGCCCCTTTCTCTTTCTCTTTCTCGCCCCTCTTGAGTTCCCCCTTCTGCCCTTCCCCTTTCCTTCCCTCTCCAATCTCTTAGTACCTCCCCCTGCTCATCCCAGAACCACGTTTTCCCCTCTATCTCTATCTTCCCGTACTTTACTCTCACTCTTTTCCCTTTTCTTTCCTCCTCTTCTCCTATCCCCCTTAACTGCCACTGCATCTTTCTTTCCTTCCAGGTCAAATCGTCTCCTATTCTTTCCTTTCTCCCTTTTAGCTTTCCTTTGTTCCTCATTATTTCCCTCTTTACTTCCATGTTCTCCATTTTCACCTCCAGCATCACTTCCTCCCTCCCTTGCCCTCTTCCTCCAAGCTCCCTCACTCCCTCTATTCTTCCCTGTACCCCTACTACCTCCAGCACTTCCTTTGCCCTCCTCATCGCCGTTCCCTCCCTACCTACCCCCTTGATTATAATGTTCTTCCTCCTCTCTTCTCTCTCTTTCATTTCTAGTTTTCTTTCCACCCCCTGTACCCTTGTTTCCCATTCTTCCCGTCCTGTGTCCTTCCCCACCCCTTCTCCTCTCCTTCCTTCTCCGGCTCCCTCCTCCTTTTTCCTCCTCATTTCTAACTTCTTTAGCCTCTCCTCCATTTCCTTAATCTTCTCCTCCTCTCTCTCCACCTCCTCTAATCTTTTTTCCACCCCTTCCATTCTATTTCCCAACTCTTTCTTCTCATTTCTCCACTTCTCCTCCCACTCTTCCATTTTCTCTCTTAGTATCGCCATATCTTCCCTCGCCTCTCTCCCTCGTTCCTTCACTTCCTTCAGATCATTTCTCATCTCTGCCCTCATTTCCTCTATTAGCCTCTCTATACCTCCCCCCGCTCTTTTTTTCTCCGGTGATCTTCCTACCTTTCTGCTCTTTTGGAACGCTTCTATTCCTCTCTCTTCCCCATGCCTCTGTTCCTCTTTCTCTCTCTTTCTCTTCCACAACTCCGTAATTTCCCCTATGCTTCCTCCACTCAAGCTCCTTTCCCTTGCGAGTCTCGCTGCATTCGTTTTCCTGCCTCTCTTTTTCGCCTCTTCTTCCTTTTCGTCTACCTTCCTTTCTGTTTCTGCCCTATCTTTACCTTTTACCTCTCTCTTTTCACCCTCTTTCCCTTTCATCCTAACTTCTTCACCTTCTGCCTATTTCCTTTTCTCTCACTCCCTACTTTATCTACTGTCTCCGCTATATCCTTATTTCCTTTCTTCACCGCCCGATGTCTCTATCTTCCTCTCTTTCTCCACTCTCCCGCCTTTTTCTCTCCCGCTCAATCCTTCCCTCCTTACCCTAACCTCAACACTCGCGGCTTCCACACTGTTTTCCTCTTCTCCCTCACTCCCTTTTTCCTCGCCCTATCTCTTCCTTCACTCCCAACTCTCCCTTCTCCCTCTGCACCCACTTTTCACTCCCTGCCCGCCCTACTAGCACCTTTTCACACTTCTTTCACTCGCTCCGTTCACTCTCACGTCACGCTTCTTACAGACCGGAAATGGAAGTCCCATCTTTTCTTATTGTTATTGGGGATATTGGCCCTGATAATGTTTCGCTGGATTCTCTCGTACAGTATTTCCTGCCTCTTATTGGTGGACTATTTTTCTTGCTGCTGCTACTATTGCTAGAGTCTAACTTGGGTGGCTCTCTATAAACGTGACTTTTTGGGATTTCTGCGTTGCTTATTTCCATAATTTGATCCCAATCTTTTTCCATTATTTCGATCTCCATTCGTTGCGGGCTAAAATGACGGTTAAGGGTGGTTGGTCTGGGGTTTGATGGTGGAAGACCGATTTGTCCTGGGGAGGGGTGCACCTCTACTGGCACTTGAATATTCCTGTTTGCTTCAAAACTATCGGTGGATACTTCCATTTCTTCTGAATCCCCCTTTGGTGTGATTCCCCTCTTTTTCTCCGCCGGTCTGTTGGATGATGAAGTAGTAGTTGTGGTTTTGAGTTTTCTTTTTAATTTTCTTCTCATTTGTATTTGATCAGGATTGAAATCGGATGATGATGATGACGAGGATCCATCTGCCTTAGGTTGTTTTGCGGGGCTTGGGTTTGGGGATCCCGGACTTGTGGGGGTTTGTGAGCGCGACCGTTTTCCCTCCACTTGTAGTGGGAGTAAGGTTACTGGATTCCGCGAGAGTGGTTCTATATTCGTGTTCGTCTCTCCCGGAAGGTATTTTTATTTCCTTGCAGGATGTGTTTATGGCGTAAAGATATCCTATACCGTTGTGATTTGAGACTATGGCGTTACCCATTAGGATATTGGGGTGTACGCCTAATTTCGCCACGTATCCCCTTTTTGGACCTTGATTTCGGATTTTAATTGGCATTTGGTATCTAATTCGTGCCGGAATTGTTATATCTTCGTTTTTAAATGGGAGTAGTTCGTTTCCTATCAGGACCCCAAGCCTTGAGTAATCTATAGTGGCCCTGCTTTCTCGGAAAAAATCTGATCCCAAAATTCCATTCTGCGTGAGAGGTAGAGTTTTAACTACGTGAATTTCTGCTATTGTGTCTAGTATTTTCGTTTTAATATACCCCATAGTGGGTAGAGAACCCTGTGTTATTCCTTTTAGATTGTAGGTGACGTCGATATGAATATGTGTGCCTGGCGAGACGGCATCTAGTTTGATTACGCTTAAATTGGCTCCTGTGTCTATCATCATTAATGCCTTGTTCTGTTTAAATTCTGGAGTTAACAATGCTACACTGGGGGCTTCCCAGACTTCTATGGATTGTAATGTAAGCACGGTTTGACTGCATACAGGATTTTGGGAAGGATTGGTCGTTTGCTGTTCGGGATTTGGTGACTCTGCGGACCTTCGTTTATCGTTATACATTTTCTTTCGACATTCTTCAATAGTGTGTCCCCTGTTCTTGCAGTATCTGCATTCGACTTGTTGTGATTGATGCGTCGCGGGATTACGTGACGTCGTTTGTGACCCAGAATTATATGGTGTTGATCGCGGCGTGGTTTTTACCTTCCGGCATTCCTGAACCGTGTGTCCTACTCTCCTACAATAATTGCAATACTTTGATTGTCAACTAATTTGAGCTATTTGCCCTACTTGAAATTTACTGCTACACTCGGTAGCTGGGTGTCCGTACCCGAAACAATTACTGCACTGCGCGGAGTACGATAGTCCTTCTGCGAATTTATTCCTCATTATGTTTTCCTGACACTCGGCCTCGGCTTTGATAGCGGTACTAATGGCGGTATCGAGGTCAGCAAATTCGACGGTTCGCATTCGTGCGTAGATTTCAGGTTTTAACCCCGTTAAGAAAGCTCTAATGGAATTTGTTTCCGCGGATTGATTGTATTGCTCTACGTGTAAGGGAACCTCTATTGCATTACAGTACCTTAATTGTAGGAGGATCCCGGAGACTCGACTGCTATAATCTACGGTGGCTTCATTTGGTAACTGAGCAATTTTCGACATTTCTCCATATAACTGGATTGAAGAATGTAGTGGAGCGAAACGTGAGCTGAGGACTTTAATTACCTCTTCGATTGTATTATAATCGCCGTTAAGTATAACTCGAGAGGCTTGCCCGGATAGTTTACATTTGATTAGTTGTACTAAACCGTATTCGGCGTTCGGCGCGATCATACTCTTCGCGTTCCTACAGCATTCTGTGAATTGATGTATGGTAATGTTCCGCCCGTCGAAGGCTGGAACTGTCCCCTCCGCGGTAAAGGACATGGTCAGGGATACTATTAGGAGAGATACTATCCCTGCGGCCTGGAAGAATGCGAGGCTGGTTCTAATCCCCAAGCCGGGGAAGGACCCAGCTGCTCCGGGGGCGTTTAGGCCCATCAGCGTGCTGCCCGCCGCCAGTAAGATCTGGGAGCATATAACCAAGGCGGTCATCGAGAAGCAGCTGGGCCAGGACCCGTTCCACCGTAACCAATTTGGATTCAGGAGGGGCCGGGGGACGGTGAACGCGGTCCTGGAAGTCACCGGTTTCGCGGAAGGGTGCGTTAGAACAACTAAGAAGAGGATCTGCGCTCTGGTCACGTTGGATGTGAAGAATGCTTTCAATACGCTGAGGTGGGACCGAATTATGGTTGAGCTGAGGAGAAGGGGGGTCTCCTGGGCGGTCCTTCGGGTGATGGGAGACTATCTGTCGGACCGGTGGGTGACGGCCCATACCATGCGGGAGGTTGTGACGAGGGAAATCCTGGCCGGGGTCCCACAGGGGTCGGTACTTGGCCCCTTTTTGTGGAACCTGGTTTATGATGGTATCGTGGAGGAACTCAACGGTAGGGGCCGTTTTATTAAGGCGGTCGCGTATGCCGACGACCTGGCCCTGCTGTTCTCTGCCAGGGACATCGCCCAGCTTGAGCGTATGATGGCTGGGACCATGGAGGTGGTGCGGCGCTGGTTTGAGGACGTCGGCTTAGAGATAGCCGCCCATAAGACGGAGGTTGTGACACTGGCCGGACTAAGGTTTAATAAGTGCCTGAGCCTTGATGTACTGGGGGAAATGTGCACTGCCAGCAAGGCGCTACGATACCTGGGTGTCACTCTGGACTGTAGGAGGAGGTTCAGGGTGCACCTGGAGGACGCGACCGCGAGGGCGGACAGAGTCGTGGGAGCCCTGGCGTCTCTCCTCCCTAATTCTAGGGGCCCCTCGCGCCTGGCGAGAAGGCTCTATTACGCCGTATGGGAGTCCGTGGTGATGTACGCGGCCCCGGTCTGGGCGGCGGCCATGAGCGTAGGGGTCAACAGGATCATCCTGTGCCGCGCGCAAAGATCGGCCCTGGTGAGGACCACTACGGCCTATAGGACGGTCGCTCACCAGGCATTATGTGTGCTGGCGGGGAGAATCCCGCTTGACATTAAGGCGGCAATGATGAGGGCGGTCTTCGACGTGACATCGGAGATGGGGAGCAGCGATGGTGAGGAGAGGGGCTCGGCGGCGGCGAAGGCCAGGATAGCGGCCCTCAAAAGGTGTGCCCTAGAAAAGGCCCTGGACACATGGCAAGACCGCTGGGCCGCCTTCGACCAGGGTAACTGGACGAGGAGGTTGGTCCCCGTGGTAAGGACGTTCCTGGGCCCGAACGTTGACCTCCAGACTGATTACTGGACGTCACAGCTCCTTACCTCCCACGGTTCCTTTGCCGCCTTTAGGGTGCGGCTAGGGAAATCGGACAGCAAGGCCTGTATGGACTGTGGCTACCCCAATGACGACGCTGAACATGTTCTGGTGGCCTGCCCCGCCTATAGTGACGAGCGTGCGAGGCTGGAGGGGGCCCTGGGAGTCCCAGTGGAGGTCCCCACTGTAATAGAGGCGGCCACGAAATCTAAGGAGAATTGGGGAGCGTTTAGGGCCTTCGCGGAGGCGGCTATGGGCGATAGGTGCAGGAAGGAGACTGACATTGAGAGGAGAGCCCGGGAGGAAAGGGCCAGGCGTGCCAGAGAGGAGGCCGCGGCAAGGGCCCTCCAGAATAAAAGAAAGGCCCGCAAAAGAAAGAACGTCCCCACCGGAGTAGGAGGGAATCCCCGGCCGGTGAAGACGAGAAGGGTTGTCCCTGCTGGGCCCCTATCATAATGAGTGATTAAGTGTGGCGAGTCAGTGGTTGTGGTGCGTGTGTGTGTTTATCTATTTATTTACCTATTTATTTACTTATTTATTTACTTTTACTCACACATGCCAACTGGGCATGCATCGGATTTTACGTATTTTACTTATTTACCTACCTACCTTTACTTATTTATTGATCCCTACTGATCCTTCGGGTTTTTACCTATTTATCTATTTTATTTATTTTACTACTTCGACCACGACCAGGAGCACTGCAACCGTAGCAGGCACCTCTACTGGGACACGATTCCCCCCTCTTTTTACCATTATGACCCAAGTATTGTCCAGGCCTGTCTTGTCTTTTTATACTATTTATTCATTTACTTATGCTATTCCTGTTATGTGTTATTATTTACATATTTATTTGTCCCTGTTTGGTTTAGCTATTTATTTATTACCTATTTATTTTTATCCGTGTGTATTTATTTAGTGTTACTGCTGCGACGGCCCGCGAGCGCGGTTATGCGCCGGCGTTTGCGGAGACGCACGTGATTTTTGTAGGTGATGCCGAGTTTCGGCACAGGTGTGGGCCCTCCCCCTACTCTAGGGGAGGCAGGGGGGCAGTAATGTATTGAGCCCCCCCCCCCCTGCCAAGGGGCTGGCCAGAAGGTGGCACCTAGAGGGGGTTTTTAGTGGGTATCCCAAGTCCTGGGGAGTCCCACATAACCCCGGAATTTCCGGCCGGGGTATGCATAAAGCATTTTCCCCCTCTATTAAAAAAAAAAAAAGGCTGGAACTGTATCCGCGGCATCGCGAATTCTAATATTCGGTTGACGCCCGTTTTCTTGGTTTAATTGTAACCGTCGTAATTCTTCTATAACGGGTGTCTACCGGAGGGGCATTTGACCCTGTAGTATTCATGATTTTGTTTCTTTTAACGCGCCTGACTTAGTAATAAAGAAGGAGTCTTGTTCTTCGCTAGGAGTGATGATCTCCTTGCCACGCTATCGCGGTTTCAAGCAAATCTTATCCCACCGCTGTCACCAAAATTAGCTACCTGTAACGTTCTCGAACGAGACGTTGCCGTTCTTTACAGGAGTTTCACAAGTAGAGCGGTTTACCTGTGAATTTGTGGGATTTGGTTCGTGTGGCGTGCGATTAAGAAATGAATTTCCAGATACGAGAGTCCTTCTTTTAACAATATATAACAAAGATTTATACAAAGAGTTTTGACACTTGATCTGATGAACATATATGGAACTCAGTTATGTGAGTTATTCCAGTTACTATAGCTACGTATTAGTCGGTAATTGGTTTTTAACGCTAGTTCGGTTTTGGTTCGGTTTAAGGTTAGACGCTAAGTCGGTATTAAAGAGTATAATTTGGTTTAGGTTACGACGCTAAGTCGGTAATAAACATATAATAACGCTAGGTCGGTAATACACAGTAGGACGCTAGGTCGATTTGAATGTTTGAGAGGATTCCTTCTCTCGGATTTGGTGTATGCTTCCAGTTGCCTATAAGCTTGCCCACGCTTTCTAGGATGGTAACCGAGTTACTAGCAGTAGCGTCCTCGGATGGTAGCCAGGTAGCCGGTTAGGGCGTCCCCAGATGGAAGTGGATAAATGGCTTCCTTCCTTCTGATTTAGTAGTAGCTTCTGGTGCCTATCAGCTGGCCCACGCTCGGTAGGATCAGGCGTTGAGGGGCTAGTGAAAGCGACCTCAGATGGAAGTTTGAGGGGCTAGTCAAAGCGACCTCTTATAGGTGTTAAGGGGGCTAGCTAAAGCGACCCTATTTGGAAGTGATTTGGAAGTTTAATGGTAAACTTTTAGAGACAGAGGGGCTAGTTAAAGCGACCTAGGTCTTGTTCTTGGTTCGGTGGCAGAACCAAGTCTGCTCTTCTGTTGCCGGAGTGCCTCTATTTATACCGCCTCGTAGGACTAGTCGCACCAATCACAATTCACATCCGGTTCCCGCCACTTGCGTATTACACTCGAATAATTCAGCGTCCGGTGGCCCTGCGATGTGCGCATGCGTGCTCGATTTACTCGCGGCACTGAGTCTGTACTTTGAATGAGCGACTAAACGCATGCGTCGTGTGTCACAGGTTAATGTCGCGCGCTATTTGAACTTGTTCTCGCACGCGTTGTATGTTATCTTAAATATTAAAGGAAATTAACAATGTATGAGCAAAAGGAAAAATTTACAGTGAATGGTAGCGGTACGTTACAGTAGGAACAACACGTTCCGTAGAAAATAAATTAAGTGATCAGTGTTAGTATCAGTGCAGTGAAGTGAATATTGCGACCCTTGTTGCGACCCTTATCTTCGGGTGGTGTCCTGCGAATACCTGAGATCAGCTGAGCACTGCCGCTACCCTACCATAAATCTTTATGGCCACCGATGACCAGGATCGGTGCAGTGACCCAGTGACACAGGTTTCCGAAAAGGAAGGAAAGGAATGTCCGAATGGGTGAGTTTTATTTAATTTATTGGTGATTATTAGGTGTAGAAATAAATTCTTTCCGATTTTAGAGTACAATAACAGTTCTATTTAAAAAATATGAAAACAACTCAATCATCGACATAATTTCCATTATTGTTCATTACCTTTTGTCATTTTTCTGGCAGCTTATGAATACCATCGCGATAGAAATTCAGTAGCATTGTACTGATTATGTAAATCCAGTCGGAAAGAATTTATTCATACACCTAATATTATTGTTTAAATTTAGTTGTGTTGGCTGTTATTGAACTACGGATTTTTCCTTAATAACGAATTACGATCACATGTCGTACATTTTCTGCTACATTACCTTTTCGTTTATGCCTTATTTAAAAACGAAATTTACGTACTTCTTATCCTCTCACTTCAAATAATTCTTATTTAAGATTATGCTTTAAAAAAAATGTGTAACGCGGTTTCCTTCGATGCATGCCGACTTGCTTGTTTGTACGTTCGTAGTACAAACGCAGTCGCCTACCGCGTAGCCAACGCTACCGCGGGAGCTCGGGCGGAAGGCGCGCGCTCTGATTGGTCGGGGCTTTTTGTTAATATCTCCTTAACGAAGCTTCGGACAATATTTTCGCTAAGGAAAAAGTTGTTTCAAATCACCCCCTGAATTACCCCTTCCAAGGAACGCCGACATTTTTGGGACACCCTGCATATATGTTATATGTATCTACTTACTTATTTATATATATTAATATATATTAAAAAAATATTTTCTTATACAAACAGTTTTGAAGCCATTTATTCTCACATTTAAACTATTAATCTGTTAAGGGAAGAGGTCACTGAAAAAATCGCGATTTCGACCATTTTTAAGATTTTTTTGCATTTTTGGCAAGTCTGAACACTTGTTCAACCGTACACAACATGGTTTGACATTCAGTGTCGCCTTTCTATCAGAAAGACCTATTTTTCTAAAACCTTGCGAAAGAGCTGAAAACTAAAACCTTCGTTTTTCGGTATATTTCTCTATTATTTATCTGTTTGGGAATGAGGTGGTTGAGCGCACTGGAAGTGGTTGAGGTTAGGTTGACGGTGAGAAAGGTAAAATAATACACAGCACTTGCACTGAGAGTTTGTCTGTTTATTACAATCACACGCGGTGAAAATGAACGTGTTTTATAGTAAATCAAACGAGTACAAAACATACGCGGTGAATATAAAGCAAGAGTTATGAGCCACTGAACATGTTTGGGATTGGCCCAAACGGCCACTGGCCAAGGCGGCGCGGATTCGGAAACGCGACCAGATCGCGGTACACACGATGAGATCGGTCGGGCCATCTGTTGTCGCGCACCTCACCTAATTAGACAGCTCTCTCGCTCTATCGCGCGACCGGCTTGGTGTCGTCGGTACAGTCTTCGTCTTACTTAGGACGAACAGCTGTTGGGTGGGGTGCTGACGTCACAGAATTCGGCGAAACGGCCCGATCCATCACCGCGATCGCCCTCTCTTCCTGGAATCGTCGTGACGGACGGAAGTATTCTCAGTACACGTGCTCGCTCTTCGTTGAAACGATACAGACCTATTACATTGAACTACTTGGTTCAATCGCGACTTCTCGCGTACGCCAGTTTGTTATAAACCCCTTTGACTGTGATTAGTGTTTAGCAAATTAGACTGTTGTAAATCCAGGCTGGGAAAAATATAATTGACACCTCAAGTAAAAAACCTTTTATTGTACAAAACTGTCGCACCGCGTCTTCCGCACGTGGTTCACACCGGCTCTGGAAGCCATGCCTCTCCCTCTCTACTCGCCGGGGTTCCGCCACTCCTTGCGCAGGTGGCGCGACTTCTCACAACATAGACTTACGTGTAATTTATTGTGCTTCGTCGGTGTAAATATACAGTGTTCGTGACCTCGAGTTTTAAACTGAACGCCTACATTTAACGCCTTTCCTTCTTAGACTAACGCATACATTTAAATCTTAATCTAAATCGCGAGACGTTGATCTTCGACGTTTCGTCCGCGAACAGAACACGTGGTGAGCCTCGTGGAAACCGACACCATGCGATACGATTTTCACACGAGAATTCCACGATCTATCCAATGTATTAGCCATGCGACTTTACAGCGTTGATGAGTTAAGCAACATAAAATAAAGCAAGACGAAGAGTAAAAATAAATATAAATTGTTAAAGATAAACTGTTAAAGATAAATTCTGGTAAGCGAGCGAAGCGTCCTTCTCTAAACTCAGTGCGAACGAAAGTGAATTCAAAGATGGTTGATGATTTCCGTTGCACGTCTTGTCGACGAATCGATCGACGTGGTGAACGGTGATTGGGTGATTGATTGGTGATGAGTATCGACAAGGCTAATCGATTTGTAGATCAGCTTTGCGCTCCGCTGCCCGAGAGGTGTTGCGGCGAGCTAGAATGCGGCGGTGAGGAGAACTATGGTGATTCTCAAACATTATCTCTTTGAGTATGTTCAACCGCTGACTAGTGTTTTGGGAAATCTAAATTAACTGCGTGGCCTTGACATTGTTTATTTTCACCAATGGCCAAAATGCGTTTCACGATTCTAAAACGCACGTGTTGTTTCGACCGTACGTCACTAAATTATGAGCGAACGTAGCTGCGCGTCTGATACTTTGTGCAGATCAGAACAACGCTTCCCGGCGGCAAACTAATGGCGACGGGAACTGTAACTGGCTGGGAGAATTTGAAAGAACTGTAACAACAGTATCTCCTAGCACTAACTTTAATAATACTGATTACAACAACAACAACTCAACACGCGGATATATACAGGGCAATATAAAAGTCTTGAACATTACATGAAATTGAGCTTGTCCCTATGAAGGTTTCTGGACAACTAAACTAAAAGGAACAGCACGCGACACAACGTGGACTTTGTCTGGGCGCAGATTCGTTCGTCTTACCGAATGCTGTGATTTTATTGGTGCAATCCGGCATAATGCCCACCAAGGGTGTCAATAAGGTCTTCCCCTAATAATTAGGGAAAGGGAAAATCCGCCGTGGGAAATTCACCGACATGGGAGGCCGGCGTCCACAGGGGCCTCCGACCCGTCATCGGGCCCTACAGGTCCTTGTAGCCTGAGTAAATGAGGCCTTTGAAATCCTCTTGCACGCCAGGAAAACTGGCGCTTCACTTAGAAAAGTCGCGCCTTGTTTAAGAATACTGGCGCCTTGAAATAAACATTTCATTCGAGGTACCAGATACCAAATTTCGTCTAAGGACGGAACACGCGTGCTCTGTAACAGAATCCATTGGACTGCGCCAACTAAACTTCTTACAAAGTACAGTATTGTCTCCCTACGGGCTCGGTTTGATAGACAGTCTGTGGGCTTTTCGCTATCCCCACCACTTCTGTCTCACTCTTGCCCGGCGAAGGCGAGAGCGAGATGGAACGAGAGCGAGCGAGAGCCACTGAAAGCGAGAGAGGACGGTACGAGACAGATGATGTTTGGTCTCGCTCTGTCTTTCGGACGCCTGACACTTCGTCCTTTGCGTGCGCGATGGTCGCAAGCGCTTACGGTGATCACAGGAACGCGCAAGCAAAGCGTTCCATCTCGCTTCCTCTTTCGGCCAGAAAGAAGAGAGAAACGAACACGCGGAATTAGAGCTCCGCTCACTCGGACGGCTCAACACCGGTTCCGACCAGCGAGCCCTCAGGGGGATAATACTCTATATGTAACGCGGCCGATAACTCAGCCATGTACAGTACGTAACTCTCTAAGCCGGCGCAAAAGGGTCAGTGGCTGCCGACAGAGGTCAGTCTCTCTGGGCGCTAGACACCGTACTTTTTGAAAACTTACAAAACTCCGGTTTACGTGAGAATACAGACTGAGATTTTACGGTGCAGTGAAATTACCCAGATAGCACAAAGACGTCTTATGTACGTCCGAAGAACGTCCGTTCCGGACGTACTGTACGTTCAGAGGATGTCCCAAGAGTGTCCATATGTCCCCTGTACGTCCCCGTAAAGTTCATTAAATGTCGTAGGAAGGTCCTATTTACAAAGTAGAACGACCCGAGTACAATTAAATACGTCCAAAAGGCGTCTTAAAAACATTTTGCAGATGTCGTAAAAGCGTCTGGGGTAGGACGTTAAGAAAAAAAACTTATCGGTGACGAGAATCGAACCCAGGTCTCCCAAGTTACGTTTTGTTTGTTTGTAAAAGTCTCTTTATTATATAACATATGTACATTTAAGCGTATAAAAATAAATAAATACATTTAAAATGTTTCTTTGGTAATTGTGTTTGTACCTAGTTCTTACAATTAATGCTTAACCTACTACTATGATTAATTAGTCGACATGCGATGTATCTCTTATTTCTAGTGTGCTAATTTATCTCATATGTGATATTGTTTGAGAATCAATTACTTCTTCTCATCGCCACACCCTAGATCATGGCAGCACCTCCTGGGCAGTGCAACGCACGGCCGATCGAGAATCGATCGGCCAATCAAAGATCATCGCCAATACGCTCACCCAATCAACCGTCAACGACAAGACGCTCACCCAATCAAATTTCCCCACGTCGCTCGACCCGCCGGAAGGTTCGAGAAGACGCGTTCCGGAAGTTTGATTGGGTTTCTCTCGTCACTTGTGTTCAAGCAACGCGATCAAGAGTACACGTCGGTTACGACTGTCGTTTTTTCTCGCATTATCGCATCCGTGCTCATCTCACGTGCAAACTCAACATCGCTGTTACCGCTCGCAAAATCACTCAGTAAACTTTCTCACGCGCAATCTCATTCTCATCTAAAATCTCGGTAGTGCTCATCGCACCCGGTCGTCGTCCGCGTGGCGACAAATCGCGCATTTCTCACTCTCATCTAAATTGTTGTGCTCATCAAAGTGTCTGTGATTGTACACCCTTACAAAAGTGCTTTATCTCTTTACAATAAAGACAAGCTCATTAAAATACATTGTTAGCCCTTCTTCACCGTCGATCCCTAACCTCACTTTCCACCGGCGTGCTCAACCTCCACGTTTCTCAAACATTTATTGGTCCTTCGAGCCGGATCGACGGTAGAGGTGCAATACAGTGCAGTTCACGCTCAAAATCAAGTGGCCTGTGCAAGAGTGATGAGTGAAATCAGCATTCGCGAAGCTACAGGCGCTGCAAAGTCAGCCCTTAAGGCAGCCTTCACATCGGCAATGCGGATCATTGACGAGAAGGAAGGCGGGCTCACCACTCAACCCGGGGAGAAGATCGATCCAGGCTCCTCACTCATGCTCAATGACTTGCCCACTCATCTCAACTTGAAACATCGCACGCAAGTGAGTCGACTCAACTCCCTCAGCGCCCTCCTGGCGGACCTGCCTGCTTGCGCCCCTAACCTCACTCTCGACGAGGTGAGGGTCTACATGGACCAGGTGGAGGAGCTTCACCAGGCATTCATCAAGGAGCATGACTATCTGGTGTTGAATTGGCCTCCAGCTCTTCTTGATCACCACTATTTCGACTCCGACGTGCACGCTCAAGAAACAAAGCTCACTCTCACGCTCAAATTAAGACTCAGTCGCCTCAGAGATGAGCTCCAAACGTACCAGATCCCCGATGTCCCCGAAGCGCAGGTGCAGCCGTCGGTCCTCCCTGCGATAACCGTGCCAGCCTTCACAGGGGACTTCAAGCTGTGGAAGGAGTTCAGCGAGCGCTTCACTGAGCTCATTATCAACCATCGCAATCTCAAAGATGACATCAAGCTCAAGTACCTGCGGTCGAGTACTCGCCAATGTCCAGCTCACCTAGTGGCGGAGCTGGCCAATACCAAGCTCACCTTCACGCAAGCGTGGAAACTGCTGGCTGCACGATTCGTTAACCGGAAGGCAGCCATAAGGCAGCAACTCGAGAGGTTGCAGGCCATCTCACCGCTCACCTCCTCGAGCGCAGGCTCACTGCGCAAGCTCGTTGAGATTTCCAGGGAGACTCAGCTCAAAATCTCCTCCATGTGTAGTGCCGACGTGCAGGAATGCATGCTCACTCACCAGATCTGGAGCAAATTGGACGACAAGACAAGGGAGGCGTGGGAAATCTCACTGGAGTCGTCTCCTGAATATCCAGACTGGAAGCAGCTGGAGACTTTCATACTCAACAAGGCCGATGCATTGGAAAAGGACAATGCGAGAACCCTTCCCATCGCCAGCTCAAGCTCACCGTCTCCTGCTGGATCAACTCCCAAAGCTCGTGCTCAAGCTCATCACACAGTCCAGAGCACAGTGTACCCTTGCGACTGCTGTGGCGCATCTCACTTCATAGTGATGTGCGTGCAATTCCGCCAAATGACTGTGGACTCAAGGCGAGAGCTCATTACAGAGAAACTTCTCTGTCGCAACTGCTGTGGGCGGCACTCCACAGACAGGTGCAAATCGCGTCTCCGATGCAAACACTGCTGCGAAGCTCACCACACCATGCTACATCGAGGGAGTGACCATGCTCACTAACGGCAACATGTGCCAGCCAGAGACGGCCAGGAATAAGGACCGGAATAATGGCAAATCCTCTCCGACGCTCAAACTCACCACTCACCACCTACTCAACTCAGCCGCTGCTCGCTCTCATCTCACCAGCCTCAACGAGGCATTATCAGGTTTCAGGACTCATGGCGCAGGACTCATCGAGCTGATCATCAAAACCCAGGTGGGTCGTTTCAATATTTACTACGCCATACTTGGCAAAATTTACACACACGCTCACGGCTCGCTCCTCGACGAGGTACGACTGCCCACAGGAAGCCACACGACTGTCAGTGCCGTCAATGCTCCATTGTACTGCTCAACCTCTTCATTCGTGAAGCTCCCCTGCGCCATGATGTTTCTCGCCAATCTTCTCAACACTCAGTGATCACCATGTTCCATCGTCATCAGTGGCATTGCGTCCCCTGAGCTCTGCTCGATCTCGAGTTGCATCAAAGCTGCCACCGATCAAGAGTTTTGAAGAGGGCGCCCCATCAATGCAAACTGTCCGACCTTCAAGTGTCAAGGAAAGGGGCTAAGATCCTCGAGGATCGAGTCCATGAGTCAATACGGCGATTCATGGTACACAATCCACTCAATCATTCTCAGCAAAAACAACGCATGTCGCAGCAGCTGTCAGCCCCGTTGACACAACAACGTCCACGTCGCGGGCAACGTCTCAATGCACATTTCTCAAGAGTTAACCAGTACGACACCAGCGGTGTCGAGCTCTGCAAGTGGAATTCATCCACCCTTAGGTGTTGGGCTTACCTGTGAGAGCTCTACCCATCGCTTAACTCGACTGCAGCCCGATCGAACATTCAGTTCACAAGGAAGCTCTCACCCACATCTTCAACCTCACATCCTCAGCTTCCATTTGAATGTTCAATCTTGCCTTCTCGTTCAATACTCCATCTCACCTATCGCTTCAATTCTCCTTCCAATTCTGTGTTATCGCTCTTCTCAATTCTCTCACCCTTTTCCAAAGGTAGCAAAGCAAAGATCCACGCAGCATCCCATTACTGGTCACAATTCAAGTAAGAACGAGTGCAAGAATTGTGACTGATCCTGCTCAATTGGGACGAGCTACGTCCATCCCAAGGGTGATCCAATCCCCAATCACTTCTCACTGGCTCCACATCGTAGAGGTAATCACATGCTTGCAAGCACTCATGGTCTCCGTGGTCAACGATTGCAGAGGCTCAACAGTGGAACCCACCAACCTCTAGGATGTCAATCAACCCGTCATGACAACGGTACTTTGCATTACCACAACTTTACCGTCCACAGCTCACAAAGTGTCGACACTCGAGGCCTTATCAAAGGCATTCACACACTTCATTGGTGTACGCCAAACCAAGGCAGCGCCATGCAACAACCTCAAGCACAGCTCTCACTCACTACTGCAGTAGAATCTGGCACGACGTGCCAATCAAATTCAATCTATTCTCTTCTCAGCTCAACATTGCTACTACTCACATGTGGACGAATTCTCAAGCTACCCACACAATGGATCTCTGCACGAACATCACACTGGAGGGTCACGATAAACAATCCACAGAACGTGTGCATTGGAAAGTTCCAAGCACGCTGACTCCAAATGATTGAAAACTGTCATTAGCTGCTCACCGCCGGGAGCACCAGTAGCTCCAGCGCTCAACACATCCTGGCTGCCTCAACTCGTTTCACGTTCGCTCTACACGAGAAGGCTGTCGTTGCAACAGCACTCATCACAGCCTTCCAGACAGAATTTACAACTCTGCCTGACCATCACTCCACATCTGGCAAGAAGTCTGGGCAAAAGATGTCTCTCACTCAAACCAACTCACTACTTCAGCGAGGGACTCATCAGTAGGCCATACATTGCTGGCTGCTTTCGACCCTCGAAGTGATGCTCGCCAGTGTTGGAACTAGAAGGAATTGCAATCCCTCTCCTCATGACTCTCCTCCACCCTCTTGCATCCATCACTTCCTGAGGCGAGCTGTTGCTCAGTGCATTCTCGCTCACCGGAGACCAGCCCAAGACTCTCGGTCTCGCTCTACACTCAACCATCAAGCACCATTTGGAGGCACCTACAAACCTGAACTCCACACACTCCTTCTCACCTCAGTTCAGTTTGTTTCAGAACCGTCACAAGATTGAGAAGCAGTACCTCAATCACATCCATCTCATCTCGACAACGTGGGATGAAGATGGGCAGCAATTATGCAGATGGCAGCCTCACCACCAACCTGCAAATTCCCACGAAATGCAGTGCTCACGACCCAAGTCATCTCAGCCTTCAAGACCTCCTTCAAGCGATTAATGGCCTTCGTCAACGACCAAGGAATAATCTGCATTGGAGGCGGACTCAACTCAAACAAGTTGAAGCCATGATTCAACACTCTGCATCGCGCCTCATCGGCTGTGGCCAATTATCACGGTGACACTATCTAAGTGCCCCTTGCTCTTTACGTCTGTTCGACCTAGGCCAGGGTCACGCTCACCATCTACGACTCACTCTAGAACTCAGTGAAGTCTGATTTCCATCTGACAACCACGTTGGATTCTGGGACGATGTTCTTCAGTGAGATGTCATCGACATCGGTGTGTGGTGTGTGCTCAACAAAGGGGGATCCGTGTCCACCATATGATGGGCCAACTACCTCTTTCAAGAGCCACACCCTCACAATGGTCAACATCACTCGGCGTCCACACTCAACACAGAAAGCTGATTGTTCGCTCATGGCCCACCAATTCTCAGTCGCGAAGAGACTCACACCCCAGTTTCGTCCCTGGATGGAAGTATCGTTTGTCCAGTGGTGACCCACTTGCATTGATATAATCAAGTGGAGTCGAGGTCCACTTGCATTGATATAATCAAGTGGAATCGACTGTCGTGGGACGCGGTTCTTCGCAATGACGTCTCGTGTATTTCACAATCATGGGCGGCCTCATAAGCATTGCACCTATACGCAGCTCAATCACTCTGCAACTACCATCCAGACGTGGATTCGTCAATGGAGCAGGCGCCACTTGAATGACCAGTCCAAACCCTGAACCTGGACTCATCATTCAACACCACCTCTGCGAGGACAACTCTATTCAGCTCCAGTGGCGCTGTTTCTCCAGTGAATCCGAGATCTGCTCATTGACTCCTCACCTACATCCAGCCCAGGAGGGATGTTCGAGTTCAGCGAACTCCAGCTCTAACAACATTGATCACGCCATTCTCTAGGTTGGCGGTTTGCATGTTTCAGAGTCATCATCATCAACATCTTCTTCCAGCTGTTGAGGCCGGGAGCATGTTTGAGAATCAATTACTTCTTCTCATCGCCACACCCTAGATCATGGCAGCACCTCCTGGGCAGTGCAACGCACGGCCGATCGAGAATCGATCGGCCAATCAAAGATCATCGCCAATACGCTCACCCAATCAACCGTCAACGACAAGACGCTCACCCAATCAAATTTCCCCACGTCGCTCGACCCGCCGGAAGGTTCGAGAAGACGCGTTCCGGAAGTTTGATTGGGTTTCTCTCGTCACTTGTGTTCAAGCAACGCGATCAAGAGTACACGTCGGTTACGACTGTCGTTTTTTCTCGCATTATCGCATCCGTGCTCATCTCACGTGCAAACTCAACATCGCTGTTACCGCTCGCAAAATCACTCAGTAAACTTTCTCACGCGCAATCTCATTCTCATCTAAAATCTCGGTAGTGCTCATCGCACCCGGTCGTCGTCCGCGTGGCGACAAATCGCGCATTTCTCACTCTCATCTAAATTGTTGTGCTCATCAAAGTGTCTGTGATTGTACACCCTTACAAAAGTGCTTTATCTCTTTACAATAAAGACAAGCTCATTAAAATACATTGTTAGCCCTTCTTCACCGTCGATCCCTAACCTCACTTTCCACCGGCGTGCTCAACCTCCACGTTTCTCAAACAGATATTGTTTCATGTAATCGTTTGATAAGGGAAAATTGCGTTGAAAAAAAACCCTTCTTCGTTCTCAGCTTTACACCTTTGTGTGTACCTGGTTGCTTATGTTATTTGAAATCGTTATCAGTAACTTTGTTGCAGCGTTAGTCCTATTTACTAATACTATTTTATTAAAACTTTACTTATTTAATACTTTACTTAGCTTACTTAAATTACTTTTGCCCACTTATGCCCTGAGTATCACATCTTTTATCACATGAGCATCAATGCATTTCATAGAAAATAGTTAACTTTTGATAAGGTAGCCTATGCTTAAAGTTAAAAGGTATATTATGATCTCTAATTTCTGTTAGATTTTTAGTTAGTGGATTACAACCTATATGATTTCTATAAAAGCTTACCGCTAATTCATTGCAATATTCTCTCATATATTGCATGTCCACTCTTTCATGTAGGTCTGTTATCCTAGTGTTTCTGCGAGCTGAGAGTATGAGTCTTAGAAGCTTATTTTGCATGACTTGTAAAAAATTGATGTTCGTTGGAGCAGGTCCACACCAAACTGGTGTGGCGTATGTCATTATGGGCCTTATGATCATTTTATATACTAATTTTTTATTGCTAATTGACATAGGAAAGTTGTATACCATTAATGGGTACAGTTTCCTTAAGATTGCATGGGCTTTTTTCACACTTTCCATGATGTGGTTTCTGTAGGTGAGTCCTGTGTCCAGATGTACTCCCAGGTATTTTACTGCTTTTACTGGGATTGTTTTATGCCCATATACTGTTATGGGTTGGAATATTCTGCTGTTTCTTTCCTTCTTCTTCGTAAAGGTTATTACTTCAGTTTTGGTTTCGTTGAGATGTATTTTCCATTTTCGGTAGTAAGGCTCCAGTATCGTCATATGCGTTTGTATCTGTTTAGCAGCTATTATGGCGTTGTAGGAGTGTGCATAGATTGCCGTATCATCTGCAAAGAGTGCTAATTTTGTTCTTGTAAAAGTAGGTATGTCATTAAGATATACATTGAATAGCTTAGGACCTAAAACAGATCCTTGAGGGACTCCTGCTTTATTCGGTCTCTTGGTAGACTTGATGTTGTTAATTTGTACTCTGAGGTGCCTGCCGTTGAGGTATGATGCTATGAATTTGATGAGTGTCGGTGGATACTGTTGTTTCATCAGCTTGTTTATGAGCCCCTCTATCCAGACTCTATCAAATGCCTTCTAAATGTCAAGTAAGAGCATGACAGTTACTAGTTCCCTGTTGAAATTCGTTGATACATCGTTTACTATCCTTGTTACCTGTTGTACCGTACTGTCTTTTTCCCTGAACCCAAATTGCTCGTCTATATGGATGCTGTTTGCCTTTTCGAATTTGTTAAGTCTGCTATGAACTATTTTTCTAAGACCTTACTCATGGTAGGCAGCAGGCTTATGGGCCTATAGCTGCTTGCTTCTGCTTCCTTTTTCCCTGCTTTGTGTATTGGTACTATGATTCCGGTTTTCCAATTAGTCGGGAAGTGGCATTTCTTGATTGATGCATTTATTATATACATGAGCTGGACTATTGCTTTCCTGGGTAGGTTCTTCAATATAAGGTTTTGTATGCCATCAGCTCCCGGTGCTTTCTTTGCAGGTAAACCCATAATGATTTTGAAGACTTCTTTCGGTGTTGTGAAATACTTGTGCGCGTCCTCCTCTATCTCGTTCTGTAGGAATGTCCTTACCTCTTTGATTATTCCATTTTGCTCGATGGTGTTGTTTATTAAATTTATGCTGTGCACTTTTTCAAATTGATCCGCCAACATCTCTACTTTTTCTTTGTCTGTCCCAAGTTACGAAGCAACCGCCTTTCGCAACTACCCAAGACACTTCCTTGAAAATAGCTCTAATTTCTAGGTATATAACTAGATTTAATTGTTTATAAAAAATACGCATTGACGCGAAATATTCTACAGAATATCATCATTCGACCTCTTGACTCATTGCTTAAAATTTCACATTCGTTTCAAGACAGATGTGTTAACGACGTCTTAAGGCAGATGTCGTGTGTGTAAGAATTAAAGATGTCTGTCTTAAGACGTCGTGTGCTATCTGGGAACATTTCAGCGACTTCATTGCACAAAAAGTAACGCAAATGCGAGATTCAATTATAAGACTGTTTTGCAACCTAACCTTAATCATCTGTAAAACCTACAAGACGGTTGTTCTTCGAAGATCGGAAATTTAGTTCTTCTAAACATTCACAAGACTTACGAGACGAAAATTCTCGGAGCATTTGAAATGTAGTAGTACAAAACAATCACGTGACTTACAAGATTGTTTGATGTTTGTAGAACATCCGAAATTGAAATGCTAAGAACATTCGTAAGACTTAAGAAAAGGACGTGCCTAGAACATATATGTACGAAATTTAGGTCTTGGGAACATCCGTAGTACTTAAGAAACGGATGTTCTCAGAACATACGAAATTTAAGTCCTAAGAACATTCGTAGGACATAAGAAACGGGCGTTCCTAGAACATCCGAAATTTAAATCCTAAGAACATTCTATGTATGTCCAAAATGGACCTAGGACGTTCGGATATATTCTGGACATGAAACTGACGTCCTTGGGATGTATGGTGCTATCTGGATAACTTGTATAACACGGACCTGCCAGAACCTAATGGACTTCATTAGCTGAAAATATCGCAAGAGTAAGAGTAGAGTGAAGAGTGCTATTTGTTTAGCAAAACAAGCGGCGGTAGCAGCTAAATTGAAGAAAAATGAGCCTGCAATAGATGATTCTTCATCTAATGCTCATTTCGATAATGGGGAAGAGAAGGCGACTAGTACTAAGAAACTGGAATACTTCAGAAATAATGAAGAAAAATCTGTTTCTGAAGTGCAGGATGAATTTTATATAGTGCACAGCTCGACAATCCAAGAGTCGATTAAAAATTGGAGTTGCAGTGTTTGCCACTCAAAAATGATTATTCTGGATAGTGACGTACAGGTAAAGTGACCATCCTTCTCAAACATATCGGAATAGTCTCAAATTTTCACCCTTTTCATCATTTTCCTTTCGTCCATTTTGTTCCGAATTATAAACATTTTTTCTCATTTTTTGTTACAATGTTACTGTGCCCCGATTAGTTTTCTAACTATAGAAAATTCCTAACACATATTTTTGTGTTTATAAAAAAAGTTCTTTATCCCTCCTTGACCAATCATTCTGAATTCTGAATTTGGAAAACTAGTCACTTTACATATAGGGATTCACAAGAAAATTGACTGCAAGATGTACCAGTTGTAAGGAAATTAGTGGGCAAACTTACACTAGCCCCAGAATAAGCACCGATGGAAGCACAAAAAGACCACCTTTTTTGATAAATAGGAAAATGGTGGATGCTTTTGTCTCTGTGGGAGCTGGTTACGCTGCAATGGAACGATTTAGAATGGAAACCGGGATCAATGTGCTTTCATCAACAGCATGGAAAACACACCTTGAAAAAATTCAAGTTGTAAATAAATAATTCAAGGAAAGTGTTCTCCGGAAGTCGTATCAAGTTGTGAGAAACATGCACTCTGTGGATGAAGGTGAAGTGCTCGATACGCAAATGTCATTCGATGGATCATGGCACAAGAGAGGACATACTTCCCTCCATGGCATCGCCTTTGTCATAGACATAATGACAGGACTCGTTGTGGATTACAAAGTGCTGTCAGTGTATTGCCACATGTGTGCGATACGAGCAACTGAATTCGAAGCAGATTCACCAGAATTTGTCGAATGGAAGAAAGTGCATGTGGAAATAGGAGAATGTCAGGTAAGTTTTATGTGTGGATATAATTCTGATATATCCATAAAAAAAGAAAAATATGTATTTGCATGTATATATGTATATGTACGCATTTATTCTTTTAGGTAAATTTTGAAGGATCCTCCGGAATGATGGTGTTCGGGAATCTCGTCGTCGAAAAGATTTATCCCGAGCCCAAGATAAAATTACCGGTTCTCGATAAGCGAAGGTCCCTAAGAAGGCGATATTCGTCTTCGAATTACGAACAACGAATTGAAACTCAATAACGTACGCACTTGAAATTCAATGATCGGAGCACTCGAAAGACAAGATATACCGCGTCGTCGTTATTAAGACAATAACAGGCTCGCCTAATATCGGCGGTAATGAGGGGGCCAACCGCTCTCCTCCCGTGGCTCCCGCGAGAACCGAGCTACTCGGTCCACCCGGGGTCCCACGGGACGCGGGGGGCACACGGCCGCCGATGCCTCAATTCCGCCATGCGAGCGCTCCTATTTATTATATAAAATGTCTGTACAATATAAAGATAGTATAAGATAGGATAAGCGTAGTATAAGATAGAATAAGCATAGTGTAAGAATAGCATAAGATAGCATAAGATAATGTAAGATAGGACAAGAATGAAGAAACATAGTGACAAGAAAGCCTCCCGTGACTCGAGACAGTCTTTAAAAACTCCCGCTACTATCCGTTTCCGAAACAGATGGAGATCGCAGCTGCTAAAGCAATGTGGAAGAGATCCATCGAATATTGCCACATGCGATACACCACAATGTTATCAGATGGCGATGGAAAGAGCCACACCCATCTTCAAAGTTTGCAAATGTACGGTCCTGACATTGACATCCGGAAAGAGTGGCGAGCCAAAAATGTGACACTTGGTGGCAAGGGTGAAGGCACACTGAAGGAGTCTACCATTGACAAATTGACAACATATTACAGGTTATACAACGATTGCACAAAACATATATTTTATCAATTTGATATTTTCTGTCGGGTTGCAAAATTTACTTCTAATGTTACAGAAATGCAATTGTACAAAATATGCCAAATGTAAAGGCCATGGAGAATGCTGTGATGGCTACTTTAGATCACTTTGGCTCTACAGACAGCAAACCTAACCATGCCAGAAGTCCTAAGGGCAAGCAATCGTGGTGCTTTTACAATCGAGCAAAAGGTACTAGACGAAAACCGATAAGCCACGCACACACATGTCACTCAAGCTGTCTGAAGATGTCGCCACCAAAGTGAAACCCCTATATGAAAGACTGTCAAATGAAAATGTGATGGCACGGTGCTGTAAGGGAGGCACTCAAAATGTAAATGAATCTCTCCATGCAAAAGTGTGGAGATTCTGCCCGAAGACAACATTTGTATCGAAGGCAGGGCTTGAAGTAGCTGTGGCACGTGCTGTTTCAGAATTTAATATGGGTTGTGTAGGCTCATTGACAATGAGGAAACAAACAGCTGGGGAAGTTGTGTCTGAAACAGCTATAAGTATAGCTAGAGCCAGGGACAAGAGAAGAGAAACCTGCAGTGCAAAACAGCAATCCACTAGAAGAAAGCGCTTTAGGAAGAAACAGAACACAAAGAAAATTGCTGCTGATAGGAAAAGACGCAAGATTGATGAAGATGTGTACCAACCAGGTGGATTTTAGACTATACAAAAAGGAAAGTGGTCTGGAATCTACTCTTTAGATTTAAAATGCAATTATCTTAAAACTTACTTTTTTAATATATTTAATGTTCCTTGCGCAAAACTGTTGGTCCGATTCCCTTACAGCTTGGCGTGCTTCAGGAGTAACATGAAATCAAAAAGATTGTGTATTGGCATGAAGAAATCTGCAAAAATCTTGGCGCTGCGCTTGCTTTTCCTTAAAATTTTAATGAAATTTTGCATTTTTGACATTTAATAAATTCAATCATTTTTACCTTAAAAAGTATGAGACGTAGAAACTTCTCGATACACAATTTTTTACTTTACTATGGACCCTTCTTCGCTGTAAAACCTGGAAGCTGTGGCATCACACACTTTGCGCAAGAAGATTTTTTAAGTTATGCTTGATTTTTGTAACATAATGTAAATTCTATGAAAACCAGTGATTAAAACTGTTTCCCGACTGGTATAAGGGTTTTACTTCAAACCTACTTCCTCCCTTAAAAGGAATTCCGCATGTCTCAAATATTTTCTGATTTCAATATTTCAGTGACCTCTTCCCTTAACCGCTTCGTTCCCATGGACGTGTTATGTTGCGACGCCGATACTGTTGTCTTAAAGTCACAGACGAGTTATCACGCGACGTAATGCCGTTCGTGCGATGCCAGAGACGAGTAAACGCGCAACGCAATACCGTTCGTGCAATACCACAGACGAGTACACGCGCGTCTTCTGTTTTTGCTCCGCGGTCACTTACAAGGGAACATCCTGAAACCGAAAATTCAAAAAGTTCTGAAACTATGTGGATATGTGGGGGATTTCCTTCTGATTACAACGCTTTTTTTTTGCTGCCCAAAATCACTCTAAGGGGGTGAAATTAACCCCTGAAGATTCGGCTATTTTTCGATTTTCTGTTATAACTCGTGAACTGTAAGATATAGAAAAAACGTGTCGAGATAAAAGTTACTTCTTTTAATTAGGACTATCATTTGGTAACTTACAGTTCTTACAATTCGTGAGTTATAACAGAAAATCGAGAAATAGCCGAATCTTCAGGGGTTAATTTCACCCCCTTAGAGTGATTTTGGGCAGTTCCTTGTAATCAGAAGGAAATCCCCTACATATCCACAAAGTTTAAGAATTTTTGGAATTTTCGGTTTCAGGATGTTCCCTTGTAAGTGACCGCGGAGTAAAAACAGAAGACGCGCGTTTACTCGTCTGTGGCATCGCACGAACGGTATTGCGTCGCGCGTTTACTCGTCTGTGGCATCGCACGAACGGCATTACGTCGCGTGATAACTCGTCTGTGACTTTATAACAACAGTATCGGTGTCGCGACATAACACGTCCGTGGGAATGAAGCGGTTAAGGGGGTATACCCGTTTGAATCCTCGGAAAATATACATTTTGTGAATTTTTTTACAAGTCGACGGTTTGATACAGATTTCCCCTTTTTTTACTATCTTTACATAGTATTATGAACTACTAAAAAAAAGTTTCAGTTAAAAAACTATTGTTTTTTGGAAGTTATGCATACAGATCTGAAAGTCCTTCGATTTTAGACGGCTAAACGGTGGCCCTGAAAACACCTGTATGTCGTGTCTGAAATCAAAAACCATAAAATTTTCTTACAAAGTATGTCAACAGCTATCGTCCAACGAAGCCGATTTTGAAAATTTTGAAAATTTTGAAAAATAAAGAAATGGTGAGAGATCAAAGGTAAAGTTAAATTTTTCAAAGAGAAAAATCCACCTTTTTCTTTATAAATAATAAACGGGAAATCGGAATAAAAAAAGCCTTCGTTGGACGATGTGGAATCTTATTATGATTCTGCATGCAAAATTTGAAGTGAGTCGGTTGAACGAGTTTTTAGGGCCACCGTTTAGCCGTTTAAAATCAAAAGACCTTCGGATTTGTATGCATAACTTCCCAAAAACAATAGTTTTTAACTGAAACTTTTTTTTGAATATTTCATAATACTATGTAAAGATAGTAAAAAAACGGAAAATCTGCCACAAACCGTTGACTTGTAAAAAAATCCACAAAATGTATACATTTTCCGAGGGTTCAAACGGGTATAGGGGAAAGCGGGGTAATTCCGGCCACATAAGCAGTATATGCTGTAAAATTTGAACAAGTTACACATTTGTTATTTTTTTTATATTAATTGATAGTTTGAAGTGTCTACTTTGTATTAATATGGCCGAGAAAGCATAAATTTAAGTTGTAACAAAATTGGGAGCAATAACACAAAAATAGTCATTTGGCCGGAATTACCCCGCTAGTGGGGTAATTCCGGTCATGATTTTTCTTTATAAAAGAGCTAGTGTTTGAGAACAGGTGATCGAGGTGTGATGCCGGTTAGGTTAGGTGCAAGAAATAGCCAGTATATGGTGAGAAGAGCGTCACTGTTTATTGTACACTCGCGGAGTGAAGTCAAAGATTAAAAAACATGCACGTGAGCGTGAGCGTGAGCACTTTATTTGCGAAGCTAAAACTATTGTCTCACTGAGACAAATCGCGGTGAGCCGAGCACGTGGGCGCGTGACTAGCCACGATCCACAATCGCCGCGATGAGCTTGAGATTGAGAAAATAACGCGTGAGCGGTGAGAAAACACTAAAAGAGCAATGGTTTTGAGCGATTATACGAGGATTCACCAGTTACAATTAAGTAAAACGTTCAGAAAAACCGACGCGTCTTTACATGTACTCTGCGTGAACAAGACTGGGAATCAATATGGCCGATCGATTTCCGTTAGTCGTCTTCTCCAAGATTCTGGAGGATCGCGCGACGTGGGGAAATGCGATTGGCTGAGCATTCTGTCGCTGACACCTGATTGGCGTATCGATTGTGGATCGGGCTTAGCGCTGTGCTGTCCAGGAGGTGCTGCCATGAGTTGGATGTGGCGGAGATCGGAACTACCGAATCTCCAACATGCTCCCGGCCTCAACAGCTGGAAGAAGATGTTGATGATGAATCTGTAACATTCAAAACAGCCAACTTTGCTATCGGCCTGGTCAAGGTGGTGGTGGCGGTCTTGAGAGTCACCACCCTGGTCAGTCCATCCTTCCCTGGGTGAAGGGTGAGAACCCGAGCAAGTGGCCACTTGCTAGGGGGAAACCGTTCATCAGTGATGAGCACCAGAGAGCCGACCTTGATGGCGTTGGATGGATGATGCCACTTCGAGATTGAGAGTTGACGTTGTAGATAATGGGCTGACCATTGAGTCCAGAATTGTTGAGTCTTCTGTTGGATGAGTTGCCACCGCGCTGACGGTGAGATGGATGTGTGCTCCACAGAAGGTTCCGGTAGAGCTGAGAGCGGGTGGCCAATGAGGAAGTGAGCAGGAGTGAGCGTTGCGACGTCGTCAGGATCGTCGCTGAGGGGCTCGAGAGGTCGCGAATTCAGCAGGGCCTCGATCTGCGTGAGAAGTGTACTGAACTCTTCGTAGGTGAGTGCTGTTTCACTCACTGTTCGCCGAAGATGGTGTTTGGTGGATTTCACCACAGCCTCCCATTTGCCCCCCATGTGTGGTGCGGCTGGAGGGTTGAAACACCAGCGAGTGTTGTCGTTGACCAACAGCTGAGCGAGAGTTTGGTGATCTTGAGAGCCCTGAGTGAACATCCTCTTGAGCGTGGCATCGGCTCCAATGAAGTTGGTGCCACAATCTGAGTAGAGTGAGTGAGGGATTCCTCTCCGTGAGATGAACCGTCTGTATGTCGCTATGAAACCTTCCGTGGAGTAGTCGGTGACTAGCTCGAGATGAACAGCTGATGTGGTGAGACAGACGAATACACAGATCCATCCCTTGTGAGTCTTGGCGCCTCGCCCTTTCCACGTCCTTAGGGTGATGGGACCAGCATAGTCCAGTCCAGTGTTAGTGAAGGGGCGTGTGGGTGTGACTCGTGAAAGAGGTAGTTGGCCCATCAGTTGATGGGCACGGATCCCCCTTTGCCGAGCACACACAACACACCGTAGAATGTGAGACTTCACTGGAGCTCGACCCCCGATGATCCAGTAGGTCAGTCTGATTTGAGCGAGCGTGAGCTGAGTCCCTCCATGGAGAGTTTGTCGGTGAGCTTGATCTATAATCAGATCGGACAGACGTGAGTGACGAGGCAGAATTGCAGGATGCTTACTTCCATATGCAATGTGAGCGTTGTTGAGTCGGCCCCCGACTCGGATCACTCCTTCTTGGTCGATAAAGACCGTGAGCCGATTGAAGGTGTGAGACGATGGCAGCGTTGCGCCAGAGCTGAGCGTCTTTAATTCATGTGCGAAATAAAGGGACTGCGTCGCTTTAATCCAAAAGATCCTGGCCCTCTCCAGATCTTCGGGCGACTGAACGATGAGTGGTAAGGAAATCGTTGACCCCTTTAAATGTGACAGAATTCTGAAACAAACTGAAGTGACACGAAAGAGTTTGTTGAGAGATGAGTATTTGTAAATGAGATCCCAGTGATATTCGAGTTTTCGAATGTTGAGAAGATTTGAGACTCAAGGACGAGCTTCCTGCATGCTTGGACTGTCCTTCAATGTGGGTTGAGAGGGCCATGAGTCACTGGGCTGAGTGAGCCAAGATGGTCCCGTCCACCAAAGCTCATGGTGTTCAAGCTGATGTGTTGTTAGGCCTCGAGAGGCGCAATCAGCTGGATTCGCTGTTCCAGGAACGTGTCTCCAATGTGCGTGTGGGGTGAGCTCTTGAATTTGGGAGACACGATTCCGTACATAATCCTTCCAGCGTGAAGCATGTGATTTGATCCATGAGAGTGATATTTGAGAATCCGTCCACAGATGAATTGAAGAGACGTTGAGTTGAAGAGTAGCTTGAACGTACTTTGTAAGCTTTGCAAGCATCAAAGCAGCAGTGAGTTCGAGCCTCGGGATTGTGAGTTTCTTGAGTGGTGCTACCTTGGTTTTGGAGCACACGAGTGTCGACACTTTGTGAGCTGTGGACGGTGAGGACACGATAATGTAAATTACCGCTGCCATGGCGAGCTGAGACGCATCAGAGAATCCATGTAATTCCACTGTAGAGTAGGAGAAGGTGTTGAACCACCTTGGTATTGAGAGTCTGGCCAGACTTGTTAGATCCTCTCTGATGGTGAGCCAGTGAGCAGTGATTTGGGAGGGCAGTGGATCGTCCCAGTTGAGGTTGTGCAGCCACAATTCCTGCAAAAGTGCTTTTGCCCGAATGATGACTGGAGCTAAGAAGCCAAGCGGATCAAATATCTTTGCTACTTCAGAGAGAATGAGGCGTTTCGTGAGCCTTGAATCGCTGAGAGGTTTCGTCGAGAATGAGAAGTTGTCATTGAGAGCATTCCATTGTAATCCGAGAATTTTGGTATTGCAGTCGTCAAGTGCTATGTACGAGTTGCTAGCTCGTACATCGTGAGAAATTGATTCAAGCAATGGAGGGAAGGTTGATTGCCACTTGGCAAGTGGAAAGCCTCCCGCCTTGCACAGGTCATTTAATTGTTGAGCAATTGTAATGAGTGTCTCACCTGAGTCGGCGCCGCCGAATATGTCGTCGACATATCTGGCATGAGTGATTGAAGGCACTGCCAGTGGAAAACGATGCCCTTCGTCTTCGACCAATTGCAGTAGTGCTCTGACAGCGAGGAACGGCGCTGCTTTGGTTCCATACGTGACCGTAGTGAGCTTGTAGGGCACCTCCTTTGAATCCTCGTCAATCCACAGTATCCTCTGGAGGTCCTGGTCGTCTTCGTGAACCTTGATTTGTCTGTACATTTTTGTCACGTCTGTGGCGAAAATGTACTTGTGCTGGCGAACCCACAGCAGCACATCGGTGATGTTGAGTAGCAGGTTCGCGCCAGTGTGCATGAGGTCGTTGATAGAGTGCCCCGTTGAGGTGGGGCTTGAGCCATTGAAGACGACCCTCAACTTGGTGGTCTGACTGTCGAGCTTGAGTACTCCATGATGTGGAAGATAAAAAACAGAGTGAGTATTGGGTGAGAGTGAGGGAGCTCTTACCATATGATGGAGAGCCTCATATTCCTTCATGAACCCCTGGTAGAGATTGCGATAATCAGCATCTTTGTTGAGCTTGTTGAGTGTTCGCTTCAGACAGGCATGGGCTGTCTGGTAGGAATTGCCCAGCAGACTCCGAGACGACTTGAGAGGGATGCGCACGATGTACCTTCCTGTAGAATCACGAGTGTGTGTCGCCCGAAAGTGATCCTCACATTCTTGTTCTTCAGGGGTGAGCGTTGAAGGTGTATCTGTTGGGAGCTCTTCTTGAATCCAAAATCTAGTCAACAACTCTTGTATTGTTTTATCGCTGTGCTGCATGACTGCAGCTGTGTGCGACGAGCTGAATAGAGCCTGAGGTGTTTTAACTGGCCCAAGAATGAGCCACCCAAAGATTGAGAGCTGGGCAATTGGCATTGAGGGGTCACCCTTTTTGAGGTTAGGTTTTATAATTTTTCCATATGAGTCGGCACCAATGATTATGTCAATGGGCCTAGGTTTTAGAAAATCTGGATCAGCTAACCTTAACCTGGTGAGATGTGGCCACTCTTGACGTGGCGCTTCAACGGATGGAAGCCTTGAGGTGAGGGTCCGCAGAATATGAGCTTGTGTGGTGACCGAGGAGAAGTCGTAGCTTGATTGTAGAGTGATTAACACAACCCCACGAGTGTGAGTAGTCTTGTTACCTCCAATGCCAATAATTGAGATGGATGAGTGGGCTCTTTGAAGGTTAAGTTGAGTGATGAGTTCCTCCTTGACGAAGGTGAGCTCCGAACCTGAGTCGATGAGTAGTCTCACTGGCAGCGAGGCCACCGGTGAGATGAGCAGAGCGTTGGCTGTAGCCAACAAGGTGAGCGTGTGTGGGGTGGCGAACCCACCTGCAGCTGAGAGTGAGAGTGGTGGGTGAGGATGACCTTTTGTTGTTGAGAATGAGCTGGCGACTGCACCGACACTTCAAAAGTCAGCACCGTCTTCTGACTTTTGGCCTTCCATCGGAGGGGCTTGAGTGGCTGAACCTGAATCAGCGGATGTGCCAGGTCGAGGGTGAGCAGGTGGGTGAGCTGACGGCTGAGTTGGGTGCAGCATGGTGTGGTGCTTTACACCACACGTCTTGCACCGGAGTGCAGACTTGCACACATCGACCTGGTGGCGGCGGCAGCAGTTCCTGCACAGGTTGTGAGCCGTGATGAAGCTGCGCCGCTCAGCCACAGGCTTGTCGCGGAAGCTTGGGCACATCACTATAAAGTGATCCTCAGAGCAGTGATCACACGGGTACCGCGTTGAGAGCGCCCTCGATGGAGGTTGAGATGGTGGATGAGTCTTTGTCTGCGTTGCAGGGTGAGCGGTTGCCTTCCGTTGAGCAGAGCGTGAGGTGGAGGCGACTGGAGCAGCTGGCCTTCTGGGTGAGGACTCTATCTGCTCCAGGGCCCCGCCCTTCTTCTCGACGAAGGCCAGCAGGTCCTGGTAGCGAGGGCACTCAGTGACATTTGTCAATGATGTTTCCCAAGCCTCTCGCGTTACCTTGTCCAAGCTGTTCGTCAGCACATGCACCAGGAGGCAGTTGTGCATGTCCTGGTCAGCCTTCAGGGCAACGAGAGCCTCATTCACCTCTGCAATGGTCGCAGCCAAGTTGGTGAGTGCCGATGCTGAGCGTGTGGTGAGCGGAGCTATTGAGAAGAGCTTGTCCAACTGCTCTTTGATGAGCGGTCGCTTGTTGGTGAAGCGCTTATTGAGGTAAGCCCAGCATGGTTGAAATGATGAGCCGGTGAGCTGGAATGAGTTCACACGGCGAGCAGGTTCGCCGGACAGACTGGCCCTCAGGTAGCACAGCCTGTCGATGTCCATGAGACGCGTGTCCTTGATGATGAGCGATGTGAAAAGCTCATTGAAGGCTGGCCAATCCACATAGTTCCCTGAGAATTTGGGGATTGAGATGTTTGGCAGCTTTGCGGCTCTGCTCGCCGCGGATGAGTCCGGAGATGATGAGCCTGGTTGAGCGGGGGGTGAGCGGTGAGTCATGAGACCTTTGAGAACTTTGTTCACTTGCGCCACTAGCTGCGTCTCGCGGCCCAAGAGGTCTGAGGCGAAATATTCCTGCGTGAGGCACTTCACGGGCCAAAACTCCTCGAGGTGAGCGTGCTCGGTTAGGAACGCCTTGTGCAGCTCTGCGACGCTATCGAGTAGCGACTGCACTTCCCCAAGGGACGCTGTCTCTGGGTCGGTGGGGATTTCGGCCTGGATCGCTTGCAACGCCAAAAAGCGACTCACCTGCGACCGCGATTTGATGATGAGAGGCGCAGGTATTGTTGAGGGGGATGTCGCCCTCGTTCTGCCGGCAGCCTGAGATGGCTGCCCGGTGGGCACCTGGAGGCTCATCTCCCCCAGCGGGTTCGGTGACGGCGACCGGGACCGCGTCTCGGAGCTGGACTTGGTAGAATCGTTGATTCCATCCATCTTGAGTAGCTGAGCTTGAGCACAGAGGGTGAGCACGATGGGATGAGCTTGAGCGTTGTTGATGAGCACTGAACAATTTCACACACGGATCCGGCTTGAAGGACCAGAAATGTTTGAGAACAGGTGATCGAGGTGTGATGCCGGTTAGGTTAGGTGCAAGAAATAGCCAGTATATGGTGAGAAGAGCGTCACTGTTTATTGTACACTCGCGGAGTGAAGTCAAAGATTAAAAAACATGCACGTGAGCGTGAGCGTGAGCACTTTATTTGCGAAGCTAAAACTATTGTCTCACTGAGACAAATCGCGGTGAGCCGAGCACGTGGGCGCGTGACTAGCCACGATCCACAATCGCCGCGATGAGCTTGAGATTGAGAAAATAACGCGTGAGCGGTGAGAAAACACTAAAAGAGCAATGGTTTTGAGCGATTATACGAGGATTCACCAGTTACAATTAAGTAAAACGTTCAGAAAAACCGACGCGTCTTTACATGTACTCTGCGTGAACAAGAATGGGAATCAATATGGCCGATCGATTTCCGTTAGTCGTCTTCTCCAAGATTCTGGAGGATCGCGCGACGTGGGGAAATGCGATTGGCTGAGCATTCTGTCGCTGACACCTGATTGGCGTATCGATTGTGGATCGGGCTTAGCGCTGTGCTGTCCAGGAGGTGCTGCCATGAGTTGGATGTGGCGGAGATCGGAACTACCGAATCTCCAACAGCTAGGAAAACTGTTAAATTAATAAAAAATTGTATTATCTTTGATTTTAAAATTAATTAGTACATATATCACAAATATATTCTTCAGGGGTGTTCCATCCTGAACGTGTGCTCATTAACCACATACTGTGTACCGGAACGACATTTCGTCACCTTTTCTGAATTCCTTGCAAAAGGGGCGAATATCGTGCTGTACTTTTTCGTCACAAATATTTTAATTGTACGTGGCATCTACGCCAGAAAGAAAAGCAATGTTAAAAGCTGGCTGGTATTACCCCTCACTTTTGGCCGGTATTACCCCACACCTCATGTTCAGATATTTGAAGTGTTGTGCTGAGGCGCCTGGGTCGAGATTCTGGATGCGAATCTCGGGGTACTCCTGGCGTCCTTCACGCTCGTCGTCCACGGGCTCCGTAGGTCCGGGTGATAATGCCGGGACGGGAGGATACGGGTTAGAACCCGGAGGTAGGGGATCGTTGCAGGTCGAAGAGTTAGAACTCACCGTAAGGTGTAACAAATTTATTGGATCCCGATCTGGGTGACAATGACACTGAGTCTTGATAAGTCGGGTGGTGTTCCCGTACAAAGCTTTATCAAAATCTGCGCTCGCACTGTTTGTAGGCGTTAATATACTATGGTCGGGGCGAAGCGGGGGCCATCGGGGTCCCCGTCTTTGACCCGGGATTTCGGAGTTTCGCCATGTGCTGATGGTACTGGTGCGCTTCCGAAATCCCTTACGTGGTTGTGTCGGATTTTGGCCGTTCGATTGCCGCAATCGGTATGTGCGCGGTGTCGACGACCTTAGGTGTCGGCTCGGGCACAACATCCCCCCCCCCTTACGAGAAGGGTGCTTAGGGATAAATTTTTCGGTTTACAAAATTTCCCGGTACCCTACATCGTCAAGACTTCTGCGTATTCGCTGTCCCCGGCTGGTCCTTTGGACTTTGCCGCTTTAGGTGGCTTGGGGATCTGTATTTTATGTCGCAGTTGGTAGTCGCGTGTTAACAGATATACAACTAGCAGGCTAAGTATTACTAGTACAATAGTCGTTGCTGTAGGATGTACGATCTGCCAGGTCGCTAGTCCCGGTGGGGGGTTGCTGCTTTCTAAGTCATTCTATTTGGTTTAGTTGATTGTATAGCGCTGAAAATTCGGATGGGTTTTTCAGAAGCTTATCAAGCTGGAACCGCGAGAGGGGGCGCTGGTTCGCCCCTGAGTGTCGCGTTTAATGCTACTGTTATATCGTATCGCGGTGCCGTTGGTAAATCGAGGTCTTGGCTATACGCTGTTTGTCGTTTTTTTAATACTACGTCCCTACTGCGGATGTTACAATTTCCCGTAATCTTGAGAATTCCTGTCTTACTTATATCGGCGTGCTCAGGCTGTCGTTCGTTACACTGTATAGTCAGTGTTTCGGGTTGGTGCGTCGCGAAGATCCACGTGTCCGCGTGTGAGGTACTTATCCATATTGTGTGGTTCGCCGCAATATACTTTATCTCGCAATGTTTGGGGGACTCGTCCGCAGGTTGCAGCCATAGGCTTGCTTCGCACTCGAGATCGTTGTTTACGTTGTGCGCTAGCATGGGTTGCTCGCAGTAATATTGAGCGGCCACTCGTTTGCATTCCCTTAGCTCGTCTTGATCGGTAAGCACATACTGGTTGTTGCTTGCGTCAATGACGAGTATCGGCATTCTTATGACTAATACCGCGTATGAATTTCCGTGAACGTGGATTGGGGCTGGGGTTGCCTCAATCACTGTGAACGTTTGTGAGGAAATGAGGGGGACGGTTATTACTGCTATTAACGTAGTCCTATCGAAATACGCGGTGACTGATGACAACTTCTCAATCACGTTAGTATTTCCTAAATTGGGTGCTATTGGGAATATGAGTCCGTTTGGGAGGTGTTGTACCGCGGTTTGTAGGAGCCTCGTGATCTGTGCGCTCGACAGTACATTGGTGTTGATTATGCCCCCTTTGAGGCTGGTGTAGTATTGCAAGACATCGTCTACGTCCTGAGTCAGGTCGGTCAGTAGGGCATTCAGTGTCATGACGTGATCTATTACGTCAGCTCTCCGTGTCTGTTTGAGTATGGTCGTTTCGATTTGCGTCCGTAGTAGTCTCGTTTGCGTCGCTAGTATCTGCTCATTACGCTGTATTGTTTTTTCTGCGTCATGTAGGTGATGCAGCGTGTTATTGGTTATTTGTACCTGTTTTTTAATGGCCGTCATCAGCGTGTTTTGTGTCCCGTCCAGTTGCGACAAGTGCCGGTTAATTTGTTCGGCGTCGTCGGCGTCCATGGTCCCGAATATTGTTTTAGCTAGGGTCCCTATTCCGTTAATTAATCCCCGTCGCCTATTCGGTACGTAAGTCGGTAGTTCTTCTACCTGGCCTATTTTCCTGTACAATTTCCCTGCTCTCCTAAGTAGGGGATCTAAGTGCTCCCCACATGTGGGTTGGATCGCGATTTCGCTTTCGCAACTATGCTGTAACTGATTAACGTATGAAGCTAATTGCCGGCTCCTTTCGAGGAGGGTGTCCATTTTTAAGTGGGTCACAATCTTCCACGAGTCGGTTACCATATGCAGTTCTCCAAGGTGTGTAAAGTGGATTCCTGCTTTATGCTTAATCGGTGCTATCGTATATGAGCTCTGGTCGCCAGTTGGCGCCGCTTCGATTAAGCTTCCCGCGAGGGCGGTCAACCTGAAACAGTGAAGTTGGATTCTATCCCCTCCTAGCTTGATTGATTCGCGCCTACTATATATATTGGGTTGGTCGCGAGTTTCGCTTATTATATTCGTTTTCGTAATACGTTGCGAGTGTCGTCCGTTTTATTCCAATTTACTTTTTGCCGGCTCTTGTCATGTACCCCGAGGCATTGTGCGAGGTAAGTGTCATTACTGGTTGTATGTTCCGGAAAAGAAAAAAAAAATTTCTTTGCTATAATTACTGATTCCCATTTTCTGTCATTCCCGCTAGATCTTTGCTAGGCGCCGAATTTGGGGCTACCTTTATGTGCGAGAGATGTGTGCGGTGCGGTTGGAGAGGCAGCAGCACCGCCGATACCTCCACATGTTGTGGGAGGAGGGTTACCCGGATTATTACCAATCCGTGGATTTATTCAATCTCCGGCGGCTCTTTGGGGAGCCTCTACTGCGGATCGAAGTAAGTATCCTTTTGTGGTAACACTTTACTGATAATCTACGTTTTCCCCGGTTGTTAATGTCTCTCTTTTCTCATTTGTTTCAGTTGGAGGATGAAGATTGGGGTTCCTGAGGGGCTCGCTGCGTCGTTCCCTCCCCCATTATTTTATTATATTTTATATAATTTTACTTTATTGTATTTTTTTAAATTTTTTAGTATGCATGCACTTTGTGCATGTGTACAATAAATTGTTAATTTCATCCTATTTGGGTGCGTCCCCTTTTACTTTCCTTCTTTGCCAGTTCCCTACTCCCGCCTATAGTTTTAATTTTCGTTATCTTATTTCATTGTTGTTTTTTTTTTTTTTGTTGGTTTTCTCTTTGCTATTCAATGAAATGTTTTAATCTATTTGCATGGGTATGTAGGGTTTTCTGACCTTTCTTAAGGGTTATGTTAACTTTTGATTTTTTCTCTATAATTATGTAAGGGCCAACCCATTTGTTATCTAATTTTTTCGATCTTCCCCTACGTACTGATTCGTCAAATAACCAAAGTTTATCGCCCACCTTAAAGTTTATCTCGCGCGTTTTTTTGTCGTATCCTTTTTTGGCCTTTTCCTTTGCTCCTTGAAGTTGTTTTCTCGCCGCTTCATTTGTTGTTCGGATGCGTTCCCTTGTTTGCTGCGCGTAGTCCTCGTAGTTATATGTTTGTTTAGGCGGGTTTTTTAATGCGGTCGGTAGTGACGCGGTCTTTCCACAGACTAATTCGTATGGCGTAAACCCTGTTGCCGTATGTGGGGTTGTATTATACGTAAACATAGCGTAGGGTAACCATTTATCCCAGTCGGACTGGTCGTTATCTATGTAGTGCCGCAGGTATTCTACTAGGGTTTTGTGCGATCTTTCTAACGCTCCGTTAGACTCTGGGTGGTACGCGGTTATCTGTATTTTCGTGATTCGGAAAAGTTTGCATATGTTTTTGAACATTTCACTTATAAAGTTTCTCCCTTGATCCGTTAGTATCTTTCCGGGTATGCCGTATTCGCAGATAATTTTCTCGACCACGGCTTCCGCTACCGTGGCTGCCTCCTGATTTGGCAGGGGGATAGCCTTGCTGAATTTTGTGAGTAGGTCCTGGAACGTTAGTATGTAAATATTCCCTTGGTTGCTCTCCGGCAGGGGCCCTACTATATCTAGCGCTACTTTTTCGAAGGGATCCCGTGGTGTGTCGGTGATCTCCATTGGGGCCCTAGTTTTCTTTCCTAATTTATTTTTTGGGCAGGTGCTACATTTTTGTATATATTCCTCGATATCTTTATTCATTCCTTCCCAACTATATTTCTGTTTTATTCTGTTTGTTGTTCTTTTGATACCTTGATGCCCTCCTATGGGCGTACAGTGGTATTCGTAGAGTATTTGTTGTTTTGTTTCTTCGTCGTGGACTTTGGTTGTCCCTGTTTCTTCCTCTTTATTTTGCAACGCGTGCACATTTCTGCTTAACGCGTCTGCGTTTGTATTGTTCTTCCCTGATTTATGTATGATTTCATAGTCGTATTCGGCTAATAATAATCTCCATCTTATTAACCTGGATCCTGGGTCTTGTACCCTGAATAACCATATAAGTGCTTTGTGGTCTGTAACCACTTTGAAAGGCGTACCGTAGACGTACGGTCGGAAGTGTTTAAGTGCCCAGACGATAGCTAGCAATTCCTTTTCTGTTGTACTGTAGTTCCTTTCAGCTTTGTTTAGTACTCGGCTCGCGTACGCGATTGGTTTGTCCTCGCCTATTTTCCCTTGCGACAATATTGCGCCTATTGCTACACCAGAGGCGTCCGTTGTTATTATGAATTCTTCTGTGAAGTCTGGGTAGATTAATAGGGGTGCCGTAGTTAGTGCTTCTTTTAACGTGTCGAAAGCGTTCTGCTGTTCGGCTGCCCAGATGAATTCGACTTTGTTGCTCGTGATGCTGGATAGGGGCTTAGCTATTTTTGAATATCCTGGGATAAATCTGCGGTAGTATCCTGCTAATCCTAAGAATGCTTGCAGTTCTTTTAGCTTGGTTGGGGTAGGGAATTCTTTTACGGCCTTAGTTTTTTCGGGGTCTGGTTTGACCCCTTCAGGGGTGATTATGTGTCCCAAAAATCCCACTTCTTTTCGCAGAAACGCGCATTTTTCTGGTTGTAGTTTTAGGTTGTATTTGCGAAGAGTGTCCAAAATTTTCCTTAGTCGTGTGTTATGTTCCATTAAATTAGATCCATAGATGACAATGTCGTCCAGGTAAACGAAACAGTCTATCCCCTGTAATCCGATAAGCGCGGCGTTCATCGCTCGTTGGAATGTTGCTGGTGCATTTTTCAGTCCGAACGGCATGCGATTGAATTCGAAATGCCCTTGGGGAGTTGAAAATGCTGTCTTGCATTTATCGCGTTCGTCCATAGGAATTTGGTGGTATCCGGATGCCAAATCGAGCGTGGTAAAATATTGCGCCATTCCCAGTTGGTCCAGTATGTCAGTGATATTGGGTAGTGGGAATGAGTCGCCTATGGTGACTTCGTTGAGTTTCCTATAGTCAACCACCACGCGGTATTTTTTATTCCCTTCGTTGTCCGTTTTTTTTGGTACTACTAATAAGGGTGCGTTCCATGGGCTGGCGCTATGTCGGATGATACCATCCTCTAGCATTTTTTCCACCTGTTTCCGCACTTCTTGCTTGTGGATTTCGGGTAGTCTATAGGGTTTGATATTGCAGGGTGTCGTGTCGCTTTTTACAGATACCGGTTACTATGGCCATTGATAGTTGATCTCCCGGTAAATGAAACGTGTCGTGATATTCCCTGCATATTTCTTCCATAGCTGCCTTTTCTTCTTTATTCATGTGCTTACGGTCTACCTGTTCTAAGACTCGAGCGATGCGCGTTGTCAGCGTTTCTTTCGCGGTCAAGGCCCGAACAGCTGCGGCGCTATCGTTGCAACGAAGTAGTAAGTATAAGGGGATTCTAACTCAGGTCCTCTGAGGGGAGCGCGGGGGAGCGCGGCGGAGGGAAACATGGACGCGGGGCCTGCGGGGAGTGGAAGGACGGTTGCGCGCGCACGAGCCGCGGAGTGGGGGAAGCCGCGATCGTGGAGGGGATCAGTCCGGGCCGAGCGGCCGCGGAGACCTCTCCAGACCGGACCCACCGCCGGAAATTTCCACGGAGGTGAATGACCCCCAAAAAATCTCTTTCAGACCTCGGCCCACCCCAAAATTTTTTTTATACCTAACCGAGGGAGGGGACGACCCCCAAATAATTTTCCAAACCATTATGCGATGGAATTGTTTAATACATTATCAGAAATTGTTTCGGACAATGTTGGGAAAGATTGGTGTTTTCACACCGCGTCTTCGGAGGGAAAGAGACAGAGCATTACCTTTAAAGCTAAAATTTTGGAAGAGGGAAAGAGACAACACTACTTGGCGATACAATCGCACGCATTCTAAAGCTAACAGTTTTTAAAGCTAACAGTATTCTAAAGCGTTCCGATTTATCAATCTTAGCGTCGCGCACGATCGTGCATAATTCGAAACCTCCGGAGCAGCCGTGCAGGGTGACATCATTTAACAGCGCGAAGAACGAAATAGAATTATGTGGCGTCAGCAAATCTTAAAATTAGGTGACAAGGAGGAAGACTGGTGAATAAAATGGTACTCTGAAATACAATTTCATCTATCGGAGCCAATAAATTCTCCAAGTACTGATATTTCGGCTGTTGCAACGACTTGGAATACACGTACACGTTCTCGAAGCGGACGCCGTGAGGACTTTCCAACAAGCTGACCAGCACGTTGGTCTTTCCACAATTTGATGGACCACAAATGAGGCAGCGGATAGTGTTTGGTAGCATGCTACCATGGGCGGGCGAAGTTCGATCGGAATTATATGAAGCGTCTCGTTCGAAGATGATTACTTGTAGTACTGTCAAGTACGCGGAAAAATACACAACGTTTAGAGTTTAAATAGAACAATATTTTTCGGCACGCGAGACTCACATGTCACATGCGCGCCCTAGCAACCTCATATTTTCAGATTTTTTTTTTTTAAATGTTATCACAGAAAATTGAACAAGAATCGATCTTCGAACGAGACGCTTCATATAATTTCTACATTACTTGTATTCCAAGTCGTTGCAACAGCCGAAATATCAGTACTTGGAGAATTTATTGGCTCCGATAGATGAAATTGGCTACTTTACGTTTTCGAATAACAGTGACGTCATCCCACCGAGCGAATCGCTTCCGAATTCCATTTTTATCTTTGATGACGTGGCATGCGACAAGCAAGATACGATACGAGAGTACTTTGCAATGGGGCGGCACTCGAACGTTGACTGCTTCTATCTCTGTCAGACGTATGCAAAGATTCCCAAACATCTAATACGCGACAATGCGAATCTGTTGATTCTGTTTAAGCAGGATGGTACCAACTTGAAACATGTGTACAACGATCACGTAAACACCGACATGCCTTACGAGGATTTCTGCGCTTTGTGTCGTAATTGTTGGCAACGGGAGTATGGTTTCGTGGTGATAGACAAGGATAGTGCAATGTCCAATGGACGTTATAGAAAGGGATTTAACGAGTTTGCCATACCATGAGATGGTCAATTGTCGTCAACACGTCGGTGGGAAAGCAACGTCTGCGGTACAGCGATGATCGATATCGATAGTCTGGAGATTAAGGATCGCGAGAGAATAGCGAAGGAAATTGCAAAAACCAGCGAAGCCATTCGTCAGAAACATCAGGCTTTGAAGACTGGCAAGATGGAGGAAGATATCGCGTTGGAGAAATACTTTAAACCTATCGTCGAACCACTAAAACATATTGCGGAAAATACCGCAGCGACGGAAGCTGACACATCGCCGCTGATGAGCACAGACGTTGAGGGGAATGAAACATTAACGCCTAAAAAAATCCTTCTGAAAGGGAACACATTGCGCAAGGCAAAGAGGAAACAACACATGTCGGCGGAATATTCACCCATAACCTCGACACCAGTTCAAGCGAAGCGGAACCGACAGAATGCCAGATCAAACGATTCTCCGACTCCACCCACACCAATAAGTACATTTCCCAATGTGCAATCACTCTCAACCATTGATGATGATGTTTTCGAAACTAGTCCCAATGAGTCGTTTGTAACATCTATTAGACAGCAATTCCAAACATCCGAGGGACAAGAGACGTTTCGCAGTCATTTCGGCCCGCTGGGGCAAAAATACATGAGCGCGATCCTAAGTGGTGATAAGGATACAACAATGGACTATGTGTACGGCGTATACTTTGGCAATAGTGGAACGATGCTTGGAGATAAGGCTTTCGATATAGACAAGGATGATAATATAATCATAGATGGTGTAAAATACAGAGGAACACCCGGTCTTTACGAACTGATTTTCAAGAGAATTCCCGATGATGCTCTATACACCGATGCCGATAAACAAAAATATAAAAGTATACTGCTGGCGACGAACGCCCACAGACGCGGTCATGGTGCTAAAAATCCCATATTGAGCAACAAGGGACACAAGTACAAATATGTAATTGCACCGCTACTCCCTCGCGCATCAGCTAGTAGGGCAGGGAAAGGTCTAACGGTACCGCGCGCTATGGTGGTAAACGATAACAAGATCGATTACGTACACTGGAACGATCCCAACGAGCTGGTGGATCGAATGCGTTTGCTTGAAGCGTCGCGTCAGGCGGGTAACAACTCTCACGATCCCGAAATTCTATCGATTATCGAGGAACTCCGCGAGGTAGGCCTCATTATAAATTAAACCGCATGCCGATGATGTGCGCTGTATGCATCGAGATGTCGATCAACAAATTTGGGGTATCGCTCGAGAAGAGTGGAGCAGCTACAATGGACTATTACAAATGGAGCGGTTTGCTTCGAAATTACATGCGAGATAACACCCTTTGCATGGCTGGTGTCGACTTTGATGCTAAATCACGCAAGATACGACGCGTAGCTCAGCCGGTGGCCGACACCGATGTCGTCAATAAACTATACGTGGAAAAGAACATTAAACTTTTGAGAGAGCAGCAGGAAGAATTAGAGAGGAAGCTGGTTGTGTTTCAGAAAGATATGCTGACGTTGCAAAACAGCGTTCAAAAGATATCGGAGGCGTTCAATTCTATCCCGCAGCCCGACAGCGAAACTCGTAAAGTTAAAGAGGCTATAACCGCTTTTGCTACGGAGCAGCAACTTGTCCAGAATTTCCTCGGACCGATGAGAAGCACATAATAAATGTATGCGATAATTATCGCATCATTCGTGTCCAAGACACCTCTGCGATCAAACATGCGACCATTATCGAAATCCAAGAGTAAAGAAGAAAACCATGGCTACAAGAAGCTACAACTCGTTGAGGAATTGCACGCTCCAGCTCGAAGACATTTCCCGCGGAGACGCGTCGTAGTGCATGGATACGATGATTTGTGGCAAGCTGACATTGTAGAAATGCGTCCATACTCGCGTTTCAACCAAGGTCACCACTACATACTTACCGTCATCGATGTGTTGAGCAAGTATGCATGGGCGGTGCCGCTCAAGACTAAAAGTGGCGCTGAGGTGACTAAAGCGTTCGCAAAGATATTTAGAGATCGATATCCGAAAAATTTGCAAACCGATCAAGGAAGAGAATTTTACAACGCCGATATGCAGAAACTCTTGACAAAGCACGATATTAATCATTATTCGACGTATTCGGTGATGAAGGCCTCCGTCGTAGAACGTTTCAATCGAACTTTGAAGAACAATATGTGGAAATTGTTTACGCTCAATGAAACCTATAGATGGATCGATGTGCTACCGCGTCTGCTTGCAGAGTATAACGCACGAAAACATAGAACCATCAGAATGTGTCCTTGCGATGTTACCCCTGTGATCGCCGACAGGCTGCTAGCCACCGTATACAGCAACATAAAGATCGCTGCTCCAGCGAGATTCAAGTTGGGCGAGTTTGTGCGCGTGAGCAAATTTAAAACCATCTTCGATAAAGGCTATACGCCGAATTGGACAACGGAGGTGTTCAAGATAGCCAAAGTACAGGCAACTAATCCTGCAACGTATCTGCTCGTCGATTCCTGTGGAAAACCCGTTGCCGGTGGATTCTATGAACATGAGCTGCAACGTGTCGCCGATCCTGATGTGCATCTAGTGGAAAAAGTGTTGCGTAGAAACAGGAGGGAAACAGACCCGCGTGGGGATAAGGTGTACGTCAAGTGGCTGGGGTTTGATAAATCACACAATTCTTGGATCAATAAAAATAATATATTGTAAAATTAATAATTCAATAAATACAATGATACATATGTGTAAATGTGTAAACAATTTTTTTACTTTAACACATTAATCCCACTATTTATAATACAATAATTCCACTATTTATAATACAATAATTCCACTATTTATAATACAATAATTCCACTATTTATAATACAATAATTCCACTATTTATAATACAATAATTCCACTATTTATAATACAATAATTCCACTATTTATAATACAATAATTTCTATTTTACAATGGGATATTATAATGTCCCCAGGGCAGAGTGTCGGTCGAATCGGGTACGATATGCCGCTTGTCATCATATGGACTTAGAGCGATTTTAGATTCCGAAATGGTGTACACTTTATGATGCTTAGACCGTATACATGATTGTGTGCGAACCATTTCGATCTCCCTTTGCAAACACTGCGCGTAATCGTCGAAAGTTATCGTTCTGGCTATGACGTTGGTCTTGACGCCTTTCATCGCGTATTGAATGGCTTTCAACGGGTATCGAACGGCTTTGATCGGGTACCAAACGAGTATCGAACGCGAATCGAACGGCGTTCAACGGCTTTCAACGGGTATCGAACGGCTTTGATCGGATACCGAACGAGTATCGAACGCGAATCGAACGGAGAGGGCGAGCAAGTAGCGTGGCAATTTAACGTCTTCGGGGAGGGAAAGAGACAGAACATCATTTTTAAAGCTAAATTATAGGGAGGGAAAGAGACAGCACTACACAGTGGTACAATCGCTTTCGTTCTAAATCTATCAAGTTTTTAAAGCGTTCCGAGTTAACGACGCAGCGTATCGCGATCATATCAAAATATATGATGAAGAAAAGAAGAGTCAGCGCAGAAGAACGCGAAGAAGGAGGAATGGAAAGTAACAGATAGCGAAGAAGAAGGTGAAGAATAAAGGCATCCTACTTTGCAACGTATGCAACTTTCAAGATATGAACCACATATAAGGAACTGGGATGCTGCAAGATTATTACAGTCGTTTGACATCTACAACGGTTAGACAACGGTGCGTGCAACGTGTGACGTGTTGACCATCGAACAACGTTTTGTGTACGATAAATAGTGTGAAAAAATTGTGAAGGAAATCGTCCATAAAAAGTATGGGAATTGTTAGATTGTTACACATGCTAAAGCGAGTCAGATTTTTAATAAAAAATACATTTTTTTTTTAATAGGGTCATATTCCACATAATACAAAATGCCTGTGCTACACACACTGGGAATGCGACAAACAGAGCATGACACCGAATATTATGGTCCTTGGGATGGGGTATTACCATGTTTATACCCCAACGTATATGCAAAATTATTGGAACTGGCGGGCATGCAAGCTAGAGGCCTGATATATACAGACAATAACGATGTTTGCCATCGGAAGATTTGTGCCCAGTGTTATCGTAGCCTCCCGCAGATGTATAGAGCATCCTATGAGGAGGGGTTCAATCATATATTTACACTCCAAACTCACTACATACATTTCATATATTGTCGAATATGTTTGACACAGATATATGTGCGCCACGCCACAGAAAACTGTAATGCATGTATAGAGGAGTACTTTAATTTATCACAAAATGAGTGGTATACCATAAGAAACGGATGTGCTGTCAATGTTGTCACCCGCTGGTAACTACTTTTTAATAAATTGTTGCTTTTATATTTTGTCTCCATGTTTACTTTCCTTCATTTTTCCACATCCTTGCCAAGTCACATTGGACGTCTATCAAACACCTGATGTACCACTCTGATCGCGTATTGAACGGCTTTGCTCGGGTATCGAACGGGTATTGAACGGCTTTGAACGTGAATCTAACGGGTATTGAACGGGTTTCGAACGTGAATCGAACGGCTTTGATCGGGTACCGAACGGGTATTGAACGGCTTCGAACGGGTATTGAACGGCTTTGATCGGGTATCGAACGGGTATTGAATGGCTTTGAACCTGAATCGAACGGGTATTGAACGGGTATCAAACGTGAATCGAACGCGAATCGAACGGCTTTGATCGGGTACCGAACGGGTATTGAACGGCTTTCAATGTGAATTGAACGTGAATCATACGACTTCTACTGTTGGAGATTCGGTAGTTCCGATCTCCGCCACATCCAACTCATGGCAGCACCTCCTGGACAGCACAGCACTAAGCCCGATCCACAATCGATGCGCCAATCAGGTGTGAGCGACAGAGCGCTCAGCCAATCGCATTTCCCCACGTCGCGCGATTCTCCAGAATTTTGGAGAAGACGACTAACGGAAATCGATCGGCCATATTGATCTTCATTCTTGTTCACGCAGAGTACAAGTACAGACGCGTCGGTTTATCTGAACGTTTAGCTCATTGTAACTCGTGAATTCTCGCAAAATTGCTAAAGTTAGTGCTCAACCTCGTGATTTCTCACCGCTCACACATTATTTTCTCGTTCTCAAACTCATCGCGGCTATCGATTGTGGATCGTGGTCAGTTACGCGGCCACGTGTTCGGCATAGCGCGATTCGTCTCAGCGAGACAATAATTGTTTTATTTTCCGCACAACGTGCCTACGCTCACCCTCACGTGTAACTCTTTTACATTCTGACTCACTCCGCGAGTGTATAATAAACATTAACGCTCTTCTCACCATATACTGATCCTTTATTGCACCTAACCTAACCGGCATCTCACCTCGATCACCTGTTCTCAAACATCTACATAATAATTATAACTATCGTCTTAATCTAGCATACATGCAAGAGGTTGAAGAGGGTGAAGAAACAACATTTTCATATACATTAAAAATTGATTATATTTTATTTAAGCATTTCTCTCTGGTGTTTAAACCACCAGTTGAATATTTTAAATACATTTTGCATGGCACAGTGCTTTGCGTGTCTGCCACATCGCAGAGTATTAACTACATTTAGCTTATTTAGAGATTTGATATCCTCATAGTCAATGTCCAGCGTCTCGATGACCACGTCTGCTTTCGTATTTTCGTCGAGGAAGTCCGCAAGCCAGTCGCGTTTCTGCAGCCCTTTAACGTATACGATATGGGATGCATCATCTTCTTCGTCGATCGCATCAGCTACAGCTTTCGTAATTAGCCGTTTAGCCATACTGTACGGAACGTCTCCATCGTCCCACCGTAGTCCGTGATGTTTTGCCACCAACCACCGAATGCTTGATTTGTCGGATTTTGTAAGAAGAAATTGTGGCATAGGACTCCCAAAAATATAGTGCGAGAGAAATGTCCCCTGTCGTAGGATAGCCACTTCCTTCGCGACAAATCTTCCATCGACGATGAACCCTTGCAGGTCAACGAATGTTGGTACAGCCATTATCGGTACAATTTAGAGGTCCGCTCGCTTTCAAGACAGACAGGAGAATGCAGTTTTTCTCATAAAGCATCTCGATTTTCACGATGAAATTTTGTATGAATTTGACACAGGAGAGGGCGCGCAAGTAGCGTGGCAATTTAATTTATTTTGCGCACCACGTTTGTCAGCGGATTGTACGTTGAAAGCCGTTGAACGCCGTTCGATTCGCGTTCGATACTCGTTTGGTACCCGATCAAAGCCGTTCGATACCCCGTTGAAAGCCATTCAATACGCGATGAAAGGCGTCAAGACCAACGTCATAGCCAGAACGATAACTTTCGACGATTACGCGCAGTGTTTGCAAAGGGAGATCGAAATGGTTCGCACACAATCATGTATACGGTCTAAGCATCATAAAGTGTACACCATTTCGGAATCTAAAATCGCTCTAAGTCCATATGATGACAAGCGGCATATCGTACCCGATTCGACCGACACTCTGCCCTGGGGACATTATAATATCCCATTGTAAAATAGAAATTATTGTATTATAAATAGTGGAATTATTGTATTATAAATAGTGGAATTATTGTATTATAAATAGTGGAATTATTGTATTATAAATAGTGGGATTAATGTGTTAAAATAAAAAAATTGTTTACACATTTACACATATGTATCATTGTATTTATTGAATTATTAATTTTACAATATATTATTTTTATTGATCCAAGAATTGTGTGATTTATCAAACCCCAGCCACTTGACGTACACCTTATCCCCCTTTCTACGCAACACTTTTTCCACTAGATGCACATCAGGATCGGCGACACGTTGCAGCTCATGTTCATAGAATCCACCGGCAACGGGTTTTCCACAGGAATCGACGAGCAGATACGTTGCAGGATTAGTTGCCTGTACTTTGGCTATCTTGAACACCTCCGTTGTCCAATTCGGCGTATAGCCTTTATCGAAGATGGTTTTAAATTTGCTCACGCGCACAAACTCGCCCAACTTGAATCTCGCTGGAGCAGCGATCTTTATGTTGCTGTATACGGTGGCTAGCAGCCTGTCGGCGATCACAGGGGTAACATCGCAAGGACGCATTCTGATGGTTCTATGTTTTCGTGCGTTATACTCTGCAAGCAGACGCGGTAGCACATCGATCCATCTATAGGTTCCATTGAGCGTAAACAATTTCCACATATTGTTCTTCAAAGTTCGATTGAAACGTTCTACGACGGAGGCCTTCATCACCGAATACGTCGAATAATGATTAATATCGTGCTTTGTCAAGAGTTTCTGCATATCGGCGTTGTAAAATTCTTTTCCTTGATCGGTTTGCAAATTTTTCGGATATCGATCTCTAAATATCTTTGCGAACGCTTTAGTCACCTCAGCGCCACTTTTAGTCTTGAGCGGCACCGCCCATGCATACTTGCTCAACACATCGATGACGGTAAGTATGTAGTGGCGACCTTGGTTGAAACGCGAGTATGGACGCATTTCTACAATGTCAGCTTGCCACAAATCATCGTATCCCTGCACTACGACGCGTCTCCGCGGGAAATGTCTTCGAGCTGGAGCGTGCAATTCCTCAACGAGTTGTAGCTTCTTGTAGCCATGGTTTTCTTCTTTACTCTTGGATTTCGATAATGGTTGCATGTTTGATCGCAGAGGTGTCTTGGACACGAATGATGCGATAATTATCGCGTACATTTATTATGTGCTTCTCGTCGGTCCGAGGAAATTCTGGACAAGTTGCTGCTCCGTAGCAAAAGCAGTTATAGCCTCTTTAACTTTACGAGTTTCGCTGTCGGGCTGCGGGATAGAATTGAACGCCTCCGATATCTTTTGAACGCTGTTTTGCAACGTCAGCATATCTTTCTGAAACACAACCAGCTTCCTCTCTAATTCTTCCTGCTGCTCTCTCAAAAGTTTAATGTTCTTTTCCACGTATAGTTTATTGACGACATCGGTGTCGGCCACCGGCTGAGCTACGCGTCGTATCTTGCGTGATATCGCATCAAAGTCGACACCAGCCATGCAAAGGGTGTTATCTCGCATGTAATTTCGAAGCAAACCGCTCCATTTGTAATAGTCCATTGTAGCTGCTCCACTCTTCTCGAGCGATACCCCAAATTTGTTGATCGACATCTCGATGCATACAGCGCACATCATCGGCATGCGGTTTAATTTATAATGAGGCCTACCTCGCGGAGTTCCTCGATAATCGATAGAATTTCGGGATCGTGAGAGTTGTTACCCGCCTGACGCGACGCTTCAAGCAAACGCATTCGATCCACCAGCTCGTTGGGATCGTTCCAGTGTACGTAATCGATCTTGTTATCGTTTACCACCATAGCGCGCGGTACCGTTAGACCTTTCCCTGCCCTACTAGCTGATGCGCGAGGGAGTAGCGGTGCAATTACATATTTGTACTTGTGTCCCTTGTTGCTCAATATGGGATTTTTAGCACCATGACCGCGTCTGTGGGCGTTCGTCGCCAGCAGTATACTTTTATATTTTTGTTTATCGGCATCGGTGTATAGAGCATCATCGGGAATTCTCTTGAAAATCAGTTCGTAAAGACCGGGTGTTCCTCTGTATTTTACACCATCTATGATTATATTATCATCCTTGTCTATATCGAAAGCCTTATCTCCAAGCATCGTTCCACTATTGCCAAAGTATACGCCGTACACATAGTCCATTGTTGTATCCTTATCACCACTTAGGATCGCGCTCATGTATTTTTGCCCCAGCGGGCCGAAATGACTGCGAAACGTCTCTTGTCCCTCGGATGTTTGGAATTGCTGTCTAATAGATGTTACAAACGACTCATTGGGACTAGTTTCGAAAACATCATCATCAATGGTTGAGAGTGATTGCACATTGGGAAATGTACTTATTGGTGTGGGTGGAGTCGGAGAATCGTTTGATCTGGCATTCTGTCGGTTCCGCTTCGCTTGAACTGGTGTCGAGGTTATGGGTGAATATTCCGCCGACATGTGTTGTTTCCTCTTTGCCTTGCGCAATGTGTTCCCTTTCAGAAGGATTTTTTTAGGCGTTAATGTTTCATTCCCCTCAACGTCTGTGCTCATCAGCGGCGATGTGTCAGCTTCCGTCGCTGCGGTATTTTCCGCAATATGTTTTAGTGGTTCGACGATAGGTTTAAAGTATTTCTCCAACGCGATATCTTCCTCCATCTTGCCAGTCTTCAAAGCCTGATGTTTCTGACGAATGGCTTCGCTGGTTTTTGCAATTTCCTTCGCTATTCTCTCGCGATCCTTAATCTCCAGACTATCGATATCGATCATCGCTGTACCGCAGACGTTGCTTTCCCACCGACGTGTTGACGACAATTGACCATCTCATGGTATGGCAAACTCGTTAAATCCCTTTCTATAACGTCCATTGGACATTGCACTATCCTTGTCTATCACCACGAAACCATACTCCCGTTGCCAACAATTACGACACAAAGCGCAGAAATCCTCGTAAGGCATGTCGGTGTTTACGTGATCGTTGTACACATGTTTCAAGTTGGTACCATCCTGCTTAAACAGAATCAACAGATTCGCATTGTCGCGTATTAGATGTTTGGGAATCTTTGCATACGTCTGACAGAGATAGAAGCAGTCAACGTTCGAGTGCCGCCCCATTGCAAAGTACTCTCGTATCGTATCTTGCTTGTCGCATGCCACGTCATCAAAGATAAAAATGGAATTCGGAAGCGATTCGCTCGGTGGGATGACGTCACTGTTATTCGAAAACGTAAAGTAGCCAATTTCATCTATCGGAGCCAATAAATTCTCCAAGTACTGATATTTCGGCTGTTGCAACGACTTGGAATACACGTACACGTTCTCGAAGCGGACGCCGTGAGGACTTTCCAACAAGCTGACCAGCACGTTGGTCTTTCCACAATTTGATGGACCACAAATGAGGCAGCGGATAGTGTTTGGTAGCATGCTACCATGTCTGCGTCCTGTTTTCGAAGTCATCACTCGCGATTTATCGTCAAAATTTGTCACGCGTATGGTTACAGGTTGTCGCACGAATCGCATCCTCCCCGCGAACCGTGAAAAATGATTTTGAATACGTCGAGGCGGTGATGCACCCTATTTATAGGTCCGCGCTGAAACATGATGGCTCAGTATTCAAAATGCTTCTGATCCTGTCGGATAATTATGATATTCGAGACCTAACCTCTGAGCAATTGAAATATATACCAAAGATTATTCTACTGCGAGACTTTGGCAGGCACATTGATCGGTTGTGGGACAGGCTCCCCGAGCATATAAAAGCCAATTCCGAGGTTCAGCAGTATCACCGGTGCTTGGAACATTATAATCGCCCTTGGCAGCGAACGCATATCGACGGTCCAACACCACTGATTAAAAACTGTAGCGAATGTCACCGACGAGAGTAAAGAAAGGTTGTGGTTTGTTAAATCGAGCTATAAACGCGCTACCTATCGAATTACACATCCCGGGATATCAGTTTTGCGGTCCAGGAACTCATCTTGCAAAACGATTGGCTAGAGGGGATCGAGGTATCAATCCGTTGGACGCAGCGTGTCGCGAACACGATATTGCATATTCGCGTAGCAACGACCTCGGCGAAAGGCACGCGGCAGATAACGTTCTCGCTGACAAAGCGCGAAAACGCATCGTTGCGCGAGACTCGACTCTGGGTGAAAGAGGTGCTGCTACAGCTGTTTGGGCTGCTATGAAGGCCAAGACGAAGATCGGAATGGGGATGAAAACAAAAACTCGCAAAAGGACTCCAAAGAGAGCATCGCAAAAGCGGATTCTTCCGGTGGCAAAACGGGGTGGTATATTACCACTTTTACCGCTGTTGGGTGTTCTCGGATCATTGGCTGGTGGAGGGGCGGGGATCGCCAAGGCGGTAAACGATAATAAGGCGGCGCAACGTCAGCTGCAGGAAATGCAACGCCATAATCGCTCCATGGAAGGTCGCGGACTTTATCTCGCGCCGTACAAGCGCGGACAGGGAATATCTAAACGAAAAAAAAAACGTCGAAAAGAAAATAAAAATGCCTGCGGGCGTAACTACCGATGTGCAATTGGAGGAGTTGGCAAAACGTATACGTATTCCATTCGTTAGAGGTGTTTTTATGCGCAACGCGTTACCAGCTGGTGGAGTACATCGAAACGAGAGCGGTATCGTAAATTTGGACAATGCCGAGGGGCCGGGGACTCATTGGGTGGCGTATGCGAAGAGAGGGTGTCGAGCTATATATTTCGACAGCTTTGGGAATCTTCGACCACCTATGGAATTGGTAAAATATCTGGATAAGGATGCTGTGAAAATTGAATACAATCGAACGTCCTATCAGAAGTACGATCAGAGCAATTGTGGACAACTATGTCTACGCTTTCTACAAACGATCGGTGCCAAATTTAAGGATTGATTTCCCACCACTCTGATTCAGTACTGGTCGAGCAATTCGAGCGGAATATGTCGTTAACATTCACTCTAACCGGCAAGAGTAGCACCCTCGCGGTGAGCTACTTTCCACCCATAGATTTGAGCGACGATGATTACGAGCTTGGTCTAACAACCTTTGAAACTTATCACACAATACCGAACATCGACTCGAGCAACGATAAATTCTACTTCATCGTAAACAACAGCCCCGACAGCGCTTATGAATACAATACGATTCCCCACGGCTCCTACGAACTAGACGCCATTGCCAAGTACCTGAAGCAGCGATTACTCGAGCGGTATCCTAAAAATCTTGGTGGCACCGATGACGACAACGATGACGGTGACAACGATGTGTATCCTATAGTGTTGCGTCCCAACAACAATACCATGAAAAGCGAGCTGTACTGTCGGTTCACCGTAGACTTTACAAAGCCTAACAACATTGGATCGCTACTGGGATTCTCGACGAATCGGGTATTAGCACCAGAACGATGGCACGAATCGGACGATCCAATTAATATCATGAACGTGAACATTATTCGCATAGAATGTAGCGTGACCGCTGGTGCGTACAACAATGGGAGGCGTGTACATACGATACATGAATTTTCTCCGAGAGTTCCACCAGGATATAAGATATCGGAAACGCCCGCACAGATCATTTACCTTCCAATCACCGCACGGGTCGTTACGGATCTGACGATACGCGTTGTGGATCAAGACGGACGGTTGCTCGATTTTAGAGGTGAAGAGATTACAATCAGACTGCACGTGCGACGACGACGATAATACGTGTGGTGCGAAAGAAATGCTTGTATTGAACGACTCCAGAAACCCGTTTCTTCCAAGTGAAATTGTTTACAACACCAACAGCTCTGATCACGCTAAAAAGAAGAGGCTCAGTGCTGCGAACATTGCATTTTTGAAATCTTTGGGATTCATTGTGCGCATTTAAGTTGGAAAAAAAATGGCTGATATTCTAAGCATTGGAGGGAAGCCGACGTTTGATGATCGCATCGTCAAGCTTGAGACTCACACGTACAACCCATACGTAAACACAACGTTTGGATACAGCGATGAGATAAGAATACCGATACAGCAGCAGGATTTATACACATTGCCGTGTGAAAGTTTCCTCTATGTGGAGGGGAAATTGAAGATAAATAAGCCAAATGATGCGTTAACGGTGATGTTGGGAAATAATTGTGTGGCGTTCTTATTCGATGAGATTCGATACGAGCTGAATGGCGTGGAGATTGATCGCAACAGAAACGTTGGAATAACTAGCACGCTTAAAAACTATGTATCGCTGACATCGGACGAAGACAAAAATATGGAGAATGCCGGATGGGGCTTGAAACGACGCGATGGATCATTAGTGAAAAATCATTTCAATTTTTGCATCCCACTCAAATATTTGCTAGGATTTTGCGAGAACTACAAACACATGATTATTAATGCGCGTCACGAATTGATTTTAATACGGTCGCGCAACGACAACAATGCTCTGATAGGATCATCGGTGTTGGAACCAGAAATTAAATTATTTAAACTACAATGGCGGATGCCTCATGTGACGCTGAACGACATTAATAAGCTATCGTTGCTACGTACTTTGGAAAGTGGGCAAAACCTGAGCATTTGTTTTCAATCGTGGGATCTGTACGAGTATCCTATGTTGCAAAACACAAACAAGCATTCGTGGGCCGTGAAGGCATCCGCACAGCTGGAGAAGCCGCGATGTGTGATCCTTGCTCTACAGACTGGTCGAAGAAATGTGACGAGCGAAGACGTTACTAAGTTCAACAACTGTAAATTGACCAATGTGAAACTTTTTCTCATCTCGGAATTTTACCCATACGATGATATGAACTTGGACTTTGACAAGAATAAGCATGCCATCTTGTATCACATGTATACGCAATTCGGTAAATCGTATTATGGGCATAGTTGCAACGAGGCATTATTCACCGTGGCTGAATTTTTACAATTTGGTCCCATCGTGGTGATTGATTGCTCGCGACAAAATGAGTCGATCAAGAATGGCACCGTGGACGTGCGTATAGAATTCGAGTGTAAAGAGAATGTACCGGCAAATACTACAGCCTACTGTCTGATTCTGCCCGATCGGGTGGTTGAATACAATCCACTGACAAACGTAGTGCGCAAAATGAATTAAATTGCCACGCTACTTGCGCGCCCTCTCCTGTGTCAAATTCATACAAAATTTCATCGTGAAAATCGAGATGCTTTATGAGAAAAACTGCATTCTCCTGTCTGTCTTGAAAGCGAGCGGACCTCTAAATTGTACCGATAATGGCTGTACCAACATTCGTTGACCTGCAAGGGTTCATCGTCGATGGAAGATTTGTCGCGAAGGAAGTAGCTGTCCTACGCAAGGGGACAATTCTCGCACACTATATTTTTGGGAGTCCTATGCCACAATTTCTTCTTACAAAATCCGACAAATCAAGCATTCGGTGGTTGGTGGCAAAACATCACGGACTACGGTGGGACGATGGAGACGTTCCGTACAGTATGGCTAAACGGCTAATTACGAAAGCTGTAGCTGATGCGATCGACGAAGAAGACGATACATCTCATATAGTATACGTTAAAGGGCTACAGAAACGCGACTGGCTTGCGGATTTCCTCGATGAAAATACGAGAGCGGACGTGATCATCGAGACGCTGGACATTGACTACGAGGATATCAAATCTCTAAATAAGCTAAATGTAGTTGATACTCTGCGATGTGGTAGACATGCAAAGCACTGCGCCTTGCAAAATGTATTTAAAATATTCAACTGGTGGTCTAAACACCAGAGGGAAATGCTTAAATAAAATATAACCAATTTTTAATACATAAATGTTTTTTTCTTCACCCTCCCCAACCTCTTGCATGTACGCTAGATTAAGACGATAGTTTTAATTATTATGTAGAAACCGTTCGATTCGCGTTTAAAGCCGTTCTAAAACCGTTCAATACCGTTCGATTCGCGTTCAAAGCCGTTCAAAGTGATATGGTCTAGCTGAATGATGTGTCAAAGAAGAAGGGAAAGAAGACGCGTGTGAAAAAGGAGAGGATGAGCAGTGGCGAAGATAAGTGCTGGAGGATAATCAGCGAAAAAAAATGTAGGTGGGAGAACATAGCTTTTGCAAAGCTATGCACTTCTCGATTTCGAGTTATGAGTTTAGATGCGAGAGCCTGGAGACGCAGCGAGACCAGTCGTCTTCAAAACTTCATTAGACAAAGTTCAGATTAGAACATTTTTTTGTGCAACAAATATTTAAAAAAAAAATGGGAATCAACCGCATCGCGCCGGAGTGGGACGAGGAGCCATGCTCCGACGTCTTTGAGGTATGTACGTTAAAATATTTTTTAACATTTATCGCGTTTAACCGTTGAAATCGAGCGAGATCAAATCAGACGGCTGTTGTGTTAGTGTTATATCGTGGGTTCTATTTTCCAGAACTCGCCACCGCCAACGCCGACGCCGACGCTGTCGCCATCGCCCCTGCGGCCTCCATCACCGCAAGAAACTGGGTGGATTGATGTCAGCAGGCCGCAGTCGCTGCAGGGGTGGGTGATGACGCCCCCGGGGTCATCATCGCCACCATAAACCCCCACGTATGCCACGTTCGATAAATATGACCATATCGACGTCGGTGAGCAATTCGAATCGCCGACGCCGTCCTCACAGCCGTCCTCGCCGCCGCCGACGCCGTCGACACCATCCTCGCCCCCATCGCCGTCCTCGCCGCTGTCGCCCCCATCGCCGACGCCGTCCTCACAGCCGTCCTCGCCGCCGCCGACGTCGTCCTCACCGTCTTCGCCACCGTCCTCACCACCACCGCCGCCGCCATCGCCCCCATCGTCGTGGCCATAATTTATTTTTTTATTTTTGTTTTTTCTCTTTTATTTTTATGTTTTTTCTCTTTTTTTATCTTTAATAGTTTTTTTTTTGTAACAATATATATTCTTAAACGTATTTCAGAGTACCATTTTATTCACCAGTCTTCCTCCTTGTCACCTAATTTTAAGATTTGCTGACGCCACATAATTCTATTTCGTTCTTCGCGCTGTTAAATGATGTCACCCTGCACGGCTGCTCCGGAGGTTTCGAATTATGCACGATCGTGCGCGACGCTAAGATTGATAAATCGGAACGCTTTAGAATACTGTTAGCTTTAAAAACTGTTAGCTTTAGAATGCGTGCGATTGTATCGCCAAGTAGTGTTGTCTCTTTCCCTCTTCCAAAATTTTAGCTTTAAAGGTAATGCTCTGTCTCTTTCCCTCCGAAGACGCGGTGTGAAAACACCAATCTTTCCCAACATTGTCCGAAACAATTTCTGATAATGTATTAAACAATTCCATCGCATAATGGTTTGGAAAATTATTTGGGGGTCGTCCCCTCCCTCGGTTAGGTATAAAAAAAATTTTGGGGTGGGCCGAGGTCTGAAAGAGATTTTTTGGGGGTCATTCACCTCCGTGGAAATTTCCGGCGGTGGGTCCGGTCTGGAGAGGTCTCCGCGGCCGCTCGGCCCGGACTGATCCCCTCCACGATCGCGGCTTCCCCCACTCCGCGGCTCGTGCGCGCGCAACCTGTCTTCCACTCCGCACAGGCCCCGCGTCCATGTTTCCCTCCGCCGCGCTCCCCCGCGCGCCCTCACTTCCCCCCGCCCCCGCGCTCCCCTCAGAGGACCTGAGTTAGAATCCCCTTATACTTACTACTCGTAAGCGTTCAAAGATTGTCTCGAGTCGTTGCTCGTGCTCTGTGAGTGTGCGCGAATATACAACTACGTCGTCTAGATACACGAATAACTCTTTCCCGATAAGCCCTCTCAGAACGTCGTTCATTAAACGCTGGAAGGTAGCCGAAGCGTTTTTTAATCCCAAAGGCATGCGGAGGTATTCGTAGTGTCCGTCTGGGGTGGTAAACGCGGTTTTTGCACGGTCCTCGGGAGCCATAGGAATTTGATGGAAACCGTTTGCTAAATCGAAAACTGTGAAATATTTGGTACCACCTAATCTATCGAGAATGTCCGTGATTCGCGGCAAAGGAAAGCGATCATCAATCGTTTTTGCGTTCACAATTCTGAAATCTGCTACCACCCTCCATCGTTTCACTCCATCTTCTGTGGCCTTTTTCTCTACCGCGTGCAAGGGTGAGTTATGCGGTGACGACGAAGGTGTGACAATTCCTAGCTCCTCTAAGTCACGCGTTTGCTTGGTAATTTCTTCTTCCATCCGCGGGGGGTGCGGGTATTGTCTAGTGAATGTGGGCGTAGAATCTGTTAACGGGATAGTGTGTTCTATAGATGAGGTTTCACCAAGAGGGTTTCCCGGTACGAATAACCTGTCCGAATATCTTATAACCAATTTTTCAATTGTTCGACGCGATTCTGGGTCTAAGTCTTCCAATTTCAGCGTTTGGAATATATGTTGTAAACGTTCTTCGTCAGATTTTGGATCTACTCGGTATTCTCCCAGATCGAGGTCTTCGTTAGTGTCGAACTCTTCTCCGGGGGGAGGGGCAATCTCGTTCATTCTCGTCGGAACAGTCACTGTTTTCAGGGAGGCAGATGTTTATTTCGTCGGGCTCTGACTTGTCGGGCTCTGTCTCATTAAAATTTTTCAAAAAATCCTCGTGGCATTGCTTATAATTCTTCAAAGTTAGAGAAAATTATGGGGCTGATCGGATATTTCGATGGCTTCTTCCTGAAGCAGATAGGGCTTCCAACAAGGTCCGCGACGCCTTTAGGTAAATGGGGCATGCGTATTACGTGAAATAATGCCCAACTACCGTTAATTTTCAAGACCGTTGTCCCTAACGTCAAGACCGTCCCGTTTAAACCAGTAATTTCGAGGGGGGTAGTACTTAAAATCCGTGCCTTTGAGCTTGCCGATCTGATTTCTAACAGGTTCAATGCGGAATCCGTGTCTACGATAAATTCTCCCTCACCGTTCTCCAATTGTTCTGCCCTGACCCGGATGCGGGGGGAGTCCGCTCGTAAGAGCGTTGTTGCGGGCTCTCGCTCCGGGGTGGATTTTGGGGTGGTCTTTGGGTCTGCGAGGAGGTCCCGCCCGCCTCGTTCCGGTTGAACGGGCGGGCACATTGGGAATTTAAATGATCGGACTTCTCAGGGGTAGTTTCACGTGCTTCTGGTCTTTGTGGTTCACGAGATTCATATGCCTGCGACTCGCGAGGGGGTTCATATCTTTCCGTTTCGCGAGGTGCATACCCGCGCGGTTCATATCCGCGAGGTTCGTACCCGCGAGGTTCGTAGGGATCATACAACCTAGGATCGTGAGGCCATGGCTGTCTATTATTCCAAGGTCTCCCGCGTGCTCCTCTTCCGCGGGGCGCACTCGGTCGGCGATCGTAGCCCCACAGGCGTTCGCCTTGCCTCGTCAGCAAGGACAGTGGACGGCGCTCCGGCGTCTGATCGCGATAATACGGCTCATGATAATATTCGTCTCGGTAGCGAGGGGCACTATACGCGGAGTACGGAGGACGAGGCTCTTCGTATGAGTCATTTTCGTTTGGTTGTCTCCATTCGGTCCATCTACGCTGGGGATCGTACGGGGACGGGGGACGCGCGCTCCGGTTGCCATCGTACGTGTCATCGCGTGGCAAATCGGCCAAGTCTTGTTCTCGTCTCTGTGTATGTAAAGCTAGATCGAACGCGTCGTTCAAAGATACGGGGTTGGATAGAGCTACTTTAATCGAAATTCTTTGAGGTATTGCCGTAATAAATGAAGTTCGAGCCAATCTCTCCACGTCTATTAGGGTTCTCTCAACATTTTCTCCGATTAATTCCTTTGCCCTTACGGTCACCTGTCTATACAGGCGAGCTACGCGGTGAATAAAGTCTATTAAACGTTCCCGGGGAAACATGCTTATACGTTCCAGTTCGAGTCGGAGTTCCTCATAACCGCGGCATGGGGAATATCGGACCCTTAGAAGGGAGAGCAGATCGGCCACGCTTTTACAACCTTTATCTTCAACATAATATCTAATAGGATCTTTTAATTTATAAATAAGCTCGGTCAAAAATCTGTCTTCCTGACCGGGCGGTACGCGTTTTATGGCGCGCTGTATCGAGGCAGCGAAGTCCTCCAAGGTTACAAAATCAGGGTCAAAACGGGGAATATTGTCAAGCGCCCGATATACTCTCTCCTCTTCGTCTCGGGAACGCCATACGTCTAATGCCGACGTTTCCAAGTCGTTCGTCCGAGTGCCCAAAGATAGTCGATTGTTCGCCATCGTCGGTATGGGAGGAGGTCTTATGGGAGGGGCTGTATCATGTATTTGGGAATTGGAGGTATTATTTGGAGGTGATCTCAGGATACCACCAGGCATTGTTATGCAACGCTCTGCAAGAAACTTTAAATAGTAGGAAGTATAGTCAAGTTATGAGCAGATAAAATTGCGGCTGGTCGCGGTAGATAGCGACGACACGCTCTCTTTTACATCTATAATAAGTATAAAAATAAGGGAATCGAATCCCACTTCTGACACCAGTTTCTTACGTCCCGAAGGGACTTTTGTGAACTACCCCGAGCGGTTAGGGTGACTCACCGGGTTCTTGCTCTATCAAGGTGCTAAAGCACGCCTTCACTATACTCGCGGGGAAAAAGGAAAGTGATAAGGGGTTAAACCAAAGAATACAATGTACATATAGGAAAAACAATAGAGAAAAATATATTGTTACATAAAAGATACTGGATTATCCTACCTTGAGACGGCGCTTCGTCTCAGCTGTCGCTCGCAGGTCTTATGCTTAAAGGGCGGTACGCCGGCTGTTATCGCCTCGCTCGCGTGCCGCTGGACGAGTGAAGGTCGCGGTCGTCCTGTCAGCTGGCACTCGGGGTTTGATAAACTCGCGCGTCTGTCGTCGTTCGCTCACGTTACTCTCTGTCGCGTTCGCGTTAGCCCGTACTCGTGCGTGGTTGCTCTTCCGGCGAGGCCGTTCACTGTTTATCGGACGGAGTTACACCACGGCGAATGATCGCGGCCGAGCGCGTTTTATGTTCGATGTTACGCGAAGTCGAAGACGCGGTTCTTCGATAGGGACGGTTTCCCTCGATCGATTCCGATTGGTTCCTAAAAACGACTAACTTTTGATACTACGGAGTTTCCCGTGTCTCGCGGTGGTCAGTATCGGCGCGTAAGTGCCCTCCCGGCTAGGCCGTTTCTCGGTGTGTCGGATGGAGATACACTTCGCCTCACCTGATCGGCCGAGCACGATTCAAGGGTGCTCTGCGTAGCATGTTCGCCAGGCGTTCGTTCGGACCAGAATCTCAAAACTGACTGCCGACTTTTCGCATAGCGGGAAAACTGTATGGGGGAAACTGCCCCATCGGCAGTTCTTTCGTTCTCGAAGGTTCTGGTTCGGCGAAAGGTGTCGTTTTTTCAAATTATTGGTTTTTGAAGATCATAGGGCGCAATCGGTTTCTACCAAGCTAGTAAGTAACCAAAAGTTTTTTTGTTGAATTATCTCATGGTTTCACTGCGCCTCGCTAGCAAAAAGAAATGTGTATTACATACTTAGTAACCAACGCGACGGTGCTAACGTCTCAGCACCTGTCCTCCGCCACTTATTTATTAAATAGCGTGGCGTAGTGAAACATTGAGATAATTCAACAAAAAACTTTTGGTTACATACTAGCTTGGTACAAACCGATTGCGCCCTATGATGTACAAAAATCAATAATTTGAAAAAACGACACCTTTCACCCCGCCGGGGCGCGGCTAAATATAGTTTTAAAATTATAAAAAAATATCAGCGAGCTTTTGGACACACCTCACACCTTTTTTCACTATGACGAGGAAAGAATCCAAAATTTTTTTTCGGCCCAGCCTAGCGTACAGCATGATAATTTTCACTATGCTTCTGAATATTCTCATTCTTACATGCATACTAGCACCATAAAGTGTATAGTATTGCATATTATATGCATTGTTCGTACGATGCATCACTATCGACGTATCGATGTCGCCGCGACACGGATTGTGTTTCATAGTTCGTAGACGAACTAAAAAATTTTGCGAATTTTGCTAAACCCATCCTGGCCAGTAATGTTCCCATGCATGATTTAACCAGTGAACAGTTGACGACATTTCACAATGCAACACACTGTCATATTTGCGAAGAACCATTCGAGGCTAGCGATGTACGAGTTCGCGACCATTGTCATCTCTCCGGACGGTTTAGAGGTCCAGCACATATGGAGTGCAATTTAAATTATAAAAACGCGTTTTACATCCCCATAGTTTTCCATAATTTATCAGGCTACGATTCACACTTCATTATCGAGAAAATAGCTACCGCTTTTGAAGGTCACGTTGACGTATTGCCCATAACGAAAGAAAAGTACATTTCACACAAAAAATGTCGAAGATACGGCTGAATCGGACTCGCGAAATTATATTAAATTGCGATTCATCGATTCGTACAAATTTCTAAATACCAGTCTCGATAAATTAGCATCTTTTCTCAGCACAGATCAATTAAAAATTTTAAAATCCAAATTTGATACATTATCCACCAAAGATTTCAATTTATTGACGCGAAAGGGTGTCTTTCCATACGAATACGTTGATTGCGCGAACAAGCTGCAGGACCCATGCTTACCACCGCGCGAGTCATTTTACAGTTCATTAACGGGTGAGACTGTATCCGAGATCGATTACGCACACGCCAAGACTGTCTGGCAGCGTTTTGGCATTAGAACCTTGGGCGAATACAGCGACTTGTATTTGAAAACAGATGTCTTGTTATTGGCAGATATTTTTGAAAATTTTCGCGAAAGTTGTATCAAGAGTTATGGATTAGATTCAGCGCATTATTATACTCTACCTCGTTTCACGTGGGATGCAATATTAAAACATACCAAAATTACATTCGAATTGCTCACTGACATTGATATAGTCATGTTTATCGAACGCGGTATACGTGGGGGTTTAAGTCAATGTTCCGGAAGATACGCACATGCCAATAATAAGTACATGCCATCATATGACACATCGGAAGAGTCATCGTACTTGATGTACATTGACGTGAATAATTTGTATGGATGGGCAATGTGTCAGCCCCTGCCACATGCTAAATTTCAGTGGGTCGAAGCAAATTTTAACGTGTCTTCAATCTCGATCGACTCGCCCACGGGATACATTATAGAGGTAGATCTGGAATATCCGCAACGTCTGTACGACGCTCATGCTGATCTACCGTTTTGCCCGACGCGTGCCAAACCACCTGGCAGCAGGCAAGGCAAGTTACTCGCGGCGGTATATGATAAGCAGCGTTACGTCATCTATTATCGCAACCTGCAGCAGTGCACGCGTCACGGTCTTCTTATTACAAAAATACATCGCGTGCTTCAATTCGCTCAATCACCCTGGCTCCGCGATTACATCGAACTAAATACACGGTTTAGAACAGGCGCGACAAACGATTTTGAAAAAAATTTGTACAAATTGATGAACAACGCGGTATTCGGTAAAACTATGGAAAATATACGAAATCATGTGGATGTAAAACTTTTAACACATTGGGAAGGGCGATATGGCGCGGAGGCAATGATCGCGAAACCGAATTTCCACAGCAGAAGTGTTTTTTCGGAAAATTTAATAGCTGTTGAATTGCGAAAACTCGAGGTGAAATTCAACAAACCGATATATATGGGTATGTGCATTCTAGACGTATCAAAAATTTGTTTGTATGAATTTCATCACGAGTACATGTCTCCACTGCATGGAAAAAATTGTAAAATTCTATACACCGATACAGACAGTCTTATTTATCATATTCAATGCGAAGATATCTACGAGTCCATGAAAGATAAGATCTGTAGATTCGACACAAGCGATTATCTTATGGACAATCCATATAATATGCCACACTTAAATAAGAAGGTTCCGGGGCTGATGAAGGATGAAAATAACGGTGCGATAATGACCGAATTCGTAGGTCTTAATGCGAAAATGTATGCACTTCGCATAGATGGTAAAAAAGATACGAAAAAGGCGAAAGGCGTCAAGACCAACGTTATAGCTAGAACGATATCTTTCGACGACTACGCGCAGTGTTTGCAAAGGGAGATCGAAATGGTTCGCAGACAATCATGCATACGGTTTAAATTGCATAAAGTGTACACCATATCGGAATCTAAAATCACTCTAAGCCCACACGATGACAAGCGGTATATCGTACCCGATTCGACCGACACTCTGCCTTGGGGACATTATAATATACCATTATAAAAATATCATTGTAAAAATAGAAATTATTGTATTTATTGGTGTATAGTTTCATAAAGGGGGGGAGGGGGGCGATGGTGAAATCAGATATTAAATAAACATAGGGTTCTGGAATACCAAAGTCTCTGTTAATCCAATGAAAATTCAGTTATTTTATGAATTCACTGAATTTATTGAAAACTTATATATATATCTTTATTTACTAGCCCATGGATAGAAGTCTTCACTAAATTCGAGGAATTCATAATGTAACTGAATTTTCATTGGTTTATTAGAGACTTTGGTATTCCAGAAGCCTATTTTTACTTAATTCCTTGTTGATTGTTCACTCACGCATATGTATCATTGTATTTATTGTATTTATTGTATTTATTGAATTTATTGAATCATGTATATGTATAATTGTATTTATTGAATCATGTATTATTATTTTACAATACATTATTTTTATTTATCCAAGAATTGTGTGATTTATCCATCCCCAGCCACTTGACGTATACCTTATCCCCCTTTCTACGCAATACTTTTTCCACTAGATACACATCAGGATCGGTAACGCGTTGCAGCTCGTGTTCATAGAATCCTCCAGCAACGGGTTTTCCACGGGAATCGACGAGCAGATACGTTGCAGGGTTAGTTGTCTGTACTTGGATATCTTGAACACCTCCGTTGTCCAATTCGGCGTATAGCCTTTATCGAAGATGGTTTTAAATTTGCTCACGCGCACAAACTCGCCCAAGTTGAATCTCGCTGGGGCAGCGATCTTTATGTTGTATACGGTGGCTAGCAGCCTGTCGCCGATCGCAGGGGTAACATCGCAAGGACGCATTCTGATGGTTCTATGTTTTCGTGCGTTATACTCTGCAAGTAGACTTGGTAGTGTTACGTGCCGGTTACTTTTTCCAAATTCATTTCTAAATTCTACTAATTTTTACAGTCATTTCGCAGATGTTCTCTATTGATCCAACCGCTTAGCGTGTTATGGGAATTTCCCTCAATCAATAGTAGATTATCTGTAGATATTCTTAATAGTGCTTGACTTATTTCTGATTTATTTCTGCTTGAAGCCGGTCACGTCAGGGCAGGTACTCACGAAGGAATATTATCAACGATCCTTCAACGCCATCGACGTTCCTGGAATGCGTGCTGTGATAAGTCTTTCGAGGCATTGTAGTAGACTACTTTATATTTTTTCTTCCCTGTTAAAATTTTATTACAGTATCGTTGACATCTGATCCTACCATTAAGTGTTGTGGGAGTTTCCCTCGATCAATTGTCAATAAACCGATATGGTATACTAACCAATTTAAAATAATAATTGCTACGCCACTGCGTTCTTCCATGAGAAAATCTTTCATCAGCATCAATGTTCTTGGAACGCCGGATGCGATGGCATTCGAAAACCTAAGCATTGCGAGGCTGGAAACGGTCCGAGGCGACGACGGTTGGGCCTGTGTGTACGAAATGCATGCTCAGCAATTTGACTCTCTTTGTTCAAAGTCCCAAGTGCTCGGGCCTGCCCTGCGAACGCTCGTGGCAGTCGGCTGTTAAGTCGCATAGTGCGTGGTCGATCTGTCCGAGGGACATAACTATTTTCTAAAGTAGTCTTGAGCCGGAGTTCCAGTGCATCCCAGTGATCGTGGAAGGACTCAGTCCCCGTAGAGACTTATATATTCTTGCGTTTTCAACAATTTTAAACTCCTATTTGTTTCAACCGTATATTAACTAAACATTTATATCCTCGAGCTTTATTGTAAACTGACTTTCGACATTGTGCGTGTGTGTTGTGCGACGCTCCTGCGCTTTATCATCTCGGACGCGGGACCCTCCAGGTCATACAGAGAGAGAAACTCAGAGAGAGAGAGAGAGAGAGAGAGGACTTGAGAATACGGAGTTGGTGAGTGATTCGATCTGTCATGATATTGTACGGAGGCAGCAGCTGATTCTACCACCTAGTGGGTTATGGGTTTTCCCTCAATTAGATGCTACTTTCCCTTCGGCGTGTGGCGCGTTTTTAAAATTGGCTTGTTTCGCGTAATATAAATTGTAATCACATTGATTATTCGAGTGAATGTGTAGAATTAACAATACACGCGATTATTGATCCAACCACTTAGTGGGTTGTGGGGTTTTCCCTCGATCAATTATTCTCGATCAGTCATTGTTCAAATCCATGTAATTTTCACCATTTTGTTCCACCTTTGAAAACTCCTATACATATATCTATATTGTAATACATGGTATATTATTCCTTAATTTGTCTTATTTTGTTTCGAACCAGTCTCCTCTAAAGTACCACATCCTGATTGGACAACCTGTATGGGTTGTAGACGAAAGCCGCGCCCCAAAACAATCCTGATTTTTGCGTAATAATCCGATTATGTCAAAATTATAAAATCTCTTTAAAATTCGTTAAGCGTTACCTTAGGAAATTAGACTCAACCGCTCGGTCTCTTTTAAAATGTACGCCCTCACGTAACAGCTAAACTGGTGTCAGAAGTGGGATACTGCTTTTGTCAAACCCGTCCGTTGTGGTGTTTTCTGAGACGTTCGAGATAAAAGAATGCCTATGTAATTTTTATATGTGATTTAATTGGTATGCTTTGCATTTTTATTTCTTTTGTGTTTTGAATGTTTTGGGAAATCCGTGATATCGCCTTCTAATTTATTTTCAGCTTATATATATATTCAGCTTATTTATATATTTTGTGTATATTCTTTGAAATAATTTGAAAAATTTAGCAAAATGGCTAGTCCCAACGAAACCGGTAGTGCGTCGGGAAACGCGTCCGCGAATTTATCAGTAACGAACGCAATGATGACGTCTATGGCGGAATGCTTTGCTTTGCAGCACGGGACACTGAATATTCCTTTCTTTAACGGGAGAAATATACCCCTAAAAGATTTCTTACAAGATGTGCAAAACGGTGCAGTTTTCGTACCACCTGCGTCAGAAGGCCCGTTCGTAAAAGCAGTCCTTGGAAAATTACAAGGAGCTGCGCGCGATAGTACTTTCGGAAAAACTTTTAATACCGTAAATGAATTAATTAAACATTTGAAAACTAGATTTGCTCCCGGGAAAGATTATCCATATTACCATCATGAAATTGAAAACATCCGCATGCGTAGAAACGAAACTGTAAATGATTTCTATGATCGGCTTAATATTTTGATTAGCGGTGCGCGACTCGCGCTGGAGGACTCGTATGGCGAGGACGCGGATAAGATGTTGCGCCCGATAAAGGAGTGCGCGCTAGAAGCATTTATTCGGGGCTTGCCTGACGAGATAGCCAGGGCCGTAGACGCTCGCGATCCAAAAACTTTAGAAGACGCGGTAAAGCATGCGACGCGAGTCGAGACTCGAATGAGGTCTGGAATAATACCGACCGGAGATACAAACAGACTGTTTCTTTCAAGGCAGGATGATTCTCGTTTAAATTCCCGTTCAGACTCGCCTATTCAAAGTAATTCACGCCAGAGTTTATTCACTTATCGCGATTCGCAAAATCAAAATTTTGGAGATTCCCGTTCGCGAAGTCCGAGTCCGAACCCGACCGGAAATTCGGATTATTCAAAACTCCCGGCAGGGATTCTTAAACCCCCGCGAAGTAATACGGAATCGAGTAGATATCCAGAACATGGGTATCCTACTCATTCCCCGTATCCCTACATGCCTTACCCACCATTTTATCAAATGCCATATCCACCGTATTATCCACATTATCCACATTTTCCGTCAAATTCACGGTACGTCCAAACTCCAACGGCTCCACAATTGGCACGGAGCACGAGTCCAATTCCCCAAGCGACGCAAGTCGCACCTCAAAATTCAAATTTCCAAGCTAGTTACCGAAATTCTAACCCTGATTCGCGAAATTCCGTAGCATTTCGCGAGTCCAGGCCGTATTCGCCGAATCAAAATCGTTCATATTCGCCGAGTCAAAATTGTTCTGAACCACGAAACAATTCGGATTTAAACTCCCGAACAGACGCGACGACGAGTTACCAAAATCCAGAGCGTCGCCCGTCGAGCAATCAAACCTCAGAGCATCGTCCGACAGTAAGATTCCTGGAAAAGGATCATCAATATTAAATTTGGGTTGTAATGACGAATCGCCTGTTGTAAAATTGACCGCGAAACAATTACGATATAAAACTGCAACATTTTTGATTGATACGGGTGCAGACATAAATGTAATAAAATTAAATGCATTGCACGAGGATGTAACCGTCGACGTACACGATTCTATCGAAATGAGAGGAATTACGGACGAGAGAATGGAAACATTAGGAACCACAATAGTATCAATTTTGGATCAACCAGTCCTATTTCATGTAGTAAGATCAAATTTTCCGATACATAGCGACGGTATTTTAGGAAAAGCTTATTTGAGACAAGAAAAAGCCGAAATTTCTTTTGCACACAATACAATAGTTACACAAAGTCAACCAATTCGACCGATTCATTTTATTGGCGAGGCTCCTCCGGAGGAAGCACCTCAGAAAAATAGTACACCGCGTGTTTATCGTATTAGTAGTCGTACCCGACAAGCAATCGCCATAGATACCATCGATTGTAATTTGAAAGAAGGATATTTATCATTGATTAAAACAATGGATGGAATTTATATAGGGGAAGCGCTTGTAAAAGTTAAAAATAACGTGTGCCATGTTCTCGCAATAAATACCTTGGATAAAGACATTGAAATAGAAATACCGCCTCAAGAAATTTTACCATTTGAATATCACAACTTTCCTGAAGAACGTGAATACTTCGATTCTGACTCTGAACAGCAGGAGTCACCGGTATCAGCGGACCGAATAACCAGAATTTTATCAAAATTGCGTTTAGGTCATTTAAATGACGAAGAAAAAGATCATGTAATCAAATTAATCGAGGAATTCCCTGAACGGTTTCGTCTACCAGGTGATAAATTAGAATCTACTCCCTTAATACAACATCGAATACCTACAATAGATGACTTGCCCATTAATACCAGGCAATATCGGTTTCCACGAGTCCATCAAAAAGAAATAGCTCGTCAAATTTCTAATAAATTGGCAGATAAAATTATTGCACTTTCAAATTCTCCGTACAATTCACCAATCTGGATAGTACCAAAGAAACCTGATTCCGAGGGAAATCCAATGTGGAGAATAGTAATCGACTTTCGATATCTTAATGAAAAAACAATTGGTGATGCATATCCGCTTCCTAACATCACAGAAATTCTAGATCACTTGGGCGAAGCAAAATACTTTTCCACCTTTGATCTCGCTAGTGGATTCCAACAAATTGAAATGGATCCGCGAGACCGTGCTAAAACAGCCTTTACTACACCTAATGGTCATTACGAATATATTCGTATGCCCGAAGGGCTTAAGAATGCTCCCGCGACGTTTCAACGGCTGATGGATCAGGTATTGCGCGGATTACAGGGTGTGGAAGTATTTGTCTATCTCGATGACATTGTTGTTTACGCGAAAAATTTAGAAGAACACGAAAAGAAAGTTCGACGTCTGTTTACTCGATTAAATGATGCAAAATTAACCCTTCAGCCAGATAAATGCGAATTTTTGAGAACCGAAGTCACTTATTTAGGTCATATTATTAGTCGTTCTGGAGTAAGACCAGATTCAAAGAAATTAACGGCAGTAAAACATTTTCCTCGTCCTAAAAATCAGAAAAATGTACGGCAATTTCTTGGATTAGCTGGATATTATCGTCGATTTATCAAAGATTTTGCAGCCAAAGCCAAGCCTCTTACAGAATTATTACAAAAGAACGCTAAATTTGTATGGGGAAGTAAGCATAAAAAGAGTTTCAAAATTCTACGTAAATCTTTGTGCAGAAGTCCTATATTGCAATATCCCGATTTCAATAAGCCTTTCACATTAACTACAGATGCATCTGACTACGCGATAGGTGCCGTACTCAGTCAAAATGTGGATGGACACGATTTGCCGGTAGCTTACCTTTCGAGAAATTTAACGAAGCCGGAACAAAATTATTTTACCACAGAAAAGGAATGTCTAGCAGTACTTTTTGCAATATTACATTTTCGACCATACCTTTATGGAAGGAAATTTACTTTGGTTAGTGATCATGAGCCTCTAAAATGGATAGATTCGATAAAAGATCTGGGACAACGATTAGTGCGTTGGAGATTAAAATTGCACGATTATGAATATGAATTTGTACATAAACCGGGACGTTTAAATTCCAATGCAGATGCTCTGTCTCGAAACCCGGTAATAGAAAATGATACTAGTTCCGATTCCAGTTCAAAAGACACATCCGATAGCGATTCGGAATGTAATAGTAAGATTTCCAAAGTCATGCCTATTAAGAAACCTTCCGGTGATAAAAGATTACCAACTCCGAGCACTTCTAAATCCGTACCTGTAGAATCAAAATCTGTAGTTAAACCAACAGTTAGGAAAAAGCGTACGTTCCCTTTAGATAAAAGCGCCATTGCAACAAGAACGCGTTCCGCACTTCAACCTGCCGGATCTAAAACTCCCATTAATTACGCGGAATTAACTACTACTGAATCTTCACAAAATTCCGAAGAAGAACCGCCTACCGAGGTGGTCGACACACCGGTATTTCGAGGCCGAAAAAGCGTGTTACCCAATCTCAAATCACCAATATTGGTTCAAGAATTTCAACGCACCCTTCCTAAAGAAGTACAATCTGAAAACCAGTCTGAGGTTTTGGACACTACAGAGGATGAAGCTGCTGCGCCTGCAATGCCTGCCGAAGGCATAACCATAGACATTGCACCTCCATCGGGTGATAGTGATGATAACGAGATTCAGCTCGACACTTCTCAATCTATTAGGCTTTCGGAACTTCAGGAATCTTTTAATCGTTTCGAAAAATCGCTGCAGGAGCATAGCGACATTCTTCAAAAATCATCCGACGAATCAGAATTAGATGCAGAAAATTCATTCCGGGAAGAACTGGACAAACGCGCAGAAGATTTGTGGGCACAATATAAATCGCGAAGCCAAGGTAATGCTGGAACAACAAGCACCGAGGTAGTAACTTCGAGATCCGAATCAGGGAGACCTTTGGAATCCATACAGGAGGAAGAAGAACCAAACACTGCCTCAATATTCGACAATACGTTAATTCGCCGTCCACCGCGCAGATCCATGATACCAACCCCGTTACCGTCCAACAGACCGCTTGCATTATCTACTCCTTATTCACAATCCACTTATTCAAAACCAGGAACAGTTTCTGATCCACCTTCTACTCCTAAACGTTCACTTGCACCTGAATCGATTGACCACAGTAAAATTGACCAGTACCGACCAGGAATTCAAATAAGAGAAAGTATACTTCCCGACGTATTAACGTCACCGACCTTCTCGCGAAGCCCACGCGAAGAGAATATTAAATTTACTCGAAACAGTTTAACAAACATTCGCGAAAATTATGTTCATTTCATTTCTTCCGATGTAGAATTGGTAACTCCGATAAGTAAGTTGCTCGCAGATATAGGTGCAATAAGCATAGAAAATCTGCGAAATTCAAAGCCAAAAGAAGGCCAAGTACTCGTTACGCCGCGAGGTAAATTCAAAATTTTCAGTGTAGTAATCAAGGAAAGGCATTATGATGATACTTCCATCGCAAAATTAGGTAATGCTTTAAAAAATATAAAATATACACTTTTACAATCAGGCATAAAAACCTTTAGAATTTCGAAATCCGGTGAATTTACTGATACACTTCCGCAGGGTACACTAGCTGGTATCTTATTAAATATTTTCGCGGATAGCGATATCAAAATAACACTGTGCACCGGAAACGTACAGGTACCGCCCGAAGAACTCCGTCCGAAAATCATTTCGGAAATACATGAGAGCTTAATAGGAGGGCATAAGGGCGTGACAAAGACATATCAAAGAATTCGGGAAAGATTTTATTGGCCATCGATGCGTAACGATATTCAAAATTTCATTAGAACATGCAATAGTTGTCAGGAAAACAAACTTGTTAGGACAAGAACTCGCGAACCAATGCTAATAACCGATACACCATTAAAACCATTTGATAAAATATCCTTAGATACTGTGGGACCTCTTCCATTGACTCCTAGCGGTAATCGGCACATTTTGACTATGCAGGATAACCTTACGAAATACTGCATTGCAGTTCCTGTACCGGATATAAAAGCAGAAACTGTAGCTCACGCGCTGGTCACGCATTTGGTTTTGCAATATGGGGCTCCACGCGCAATCTTAACTGATCAAGGTACTAGTTTCGTTAATAAAGTTTTAAAAGAACTGGCAAAAGTTTTCAAAATTAATCATGTAACTACTTCTGGGTACCGTCCGCAAACGAATGGTGCTTTAGAACGTAGCCATATAGTTTTAACTGAATATATAAAACATTATCTAAATGATTTTGATGACTGGGATAAAATAGTACCATTTGCAATATTTTCGTATAACACGTCTGTTCACGAAGCAACAAATTTTACTCCACACGAATTAGTATTTGGCGAAATAGCACGCTGTCCTAGTGCGTTCCCTACAGACGAGTCCTTGTCAACGTATAACGGTTATCTTCAAGATTTATTAACGCGTTTAACCGAGATGCAGACCTTGGCTGCACAAAATTTGATATCGGCTAAACATAAATCAAAATTACACTACGATGAAAAGGCGCGACCATTCCAAGGTAAAATTGGCGACATGGCACGCGTTTTGGTAGAAGTTAGGAAAGAAAAATTTGGCAGTCGATATCATGGTCCTTATAAAATTGTTGGAATTTTGGAAAAGAATAACATTATATTACAAGGGAAATCTGGCGAACGATTTGTAAAGCATGCTGATAAATTATTACTACACCACTAAAATAATTAGGCTTTAGTTTCCGATCTGATCGTAAAATCGAATCGAGTTGAATTAAATGGAATCAAGCATAATGAAGTTGGTCACGCTCCTCTCTCTGATGACCTGGATCACAACGAGCCTTGGAGAAAATCGGAAAACGTACGAGATTTCAAGAATTGGCGCTAACCCTGGATTGTATTTTGAAAGACTACACACCATGAGACTGATGACCGCTGATTGGCGAGTCATAATTTTTCTCGACACCCACAAATTAGAAACTCAATTCCCAACAGACTATAAAAGGTTAAATGAAACATACAACTACTGCATCTCTCTGCTGATGGCAAATCAATGCGACAGCATCTTACGTAGGATTTATCTCAATGGGAGAATAGAAGAAGCTTTGGCGTTGCGTTTGGAACTACGGGAGCTACTTTCGGCGATTCAAGTTCCGGAAGATTTTCACAATCCCAGGACCATAGTGCGGAGAAGTGTCCCTTTCGGGTTCATCGGATCGTTGAGCCACGCACTCTTTGGTACACTAACAACAGAAGACGCAGAATACTTTAATTCGGAAATTGATAAACTATATCAGGAACAGCATGAGATAACACAAGTTATAAAGAATCAGACTCCCATTATTACCAGTAAGCTCCATAAATATCATGAAGCATTGGACCGAAATACAAAATTGATGAACGAAAACCGAATTCAAATCAATCAGCTCTCTGCAGCAGTAAAAGACGTATATGAACTTCTGAACTACACTCGGGTGACATATTGGCTATCACATTATGCACATTCCTTAGAACTGTCTTTGGATCAATATATAAAAGTAACCGAGAAATTTCTTGCTGCAATATACGCCGCAAGAGCAGGTGAGGTACACGGCTTGATTTTAGATAGATCAAAATTTCGCCGCATAATTACGGATATTAGAAACACACGCAAACTTCATACGACCTCCCGATACCCCAAGGATATCAAGGAATAGAGGAATTAATTAGGTTGTCTAGTATAAAAATCGGACACCATAATGGCAGGCTATTATTAGTACTACATCTGCCTTTGGTAGATGGAGTATTATACCACCTTTACCGTCCGTATTCTTGGCCTATGCCACAAAAATTTACTCGAAATTCGACAGGTTCAAGCTATGTACATCCGAAGTTCCCATATCTGGCGATAACTAATGATCATCGGTTCTATTTTAATGCAGATGAATTATATATATATATATATATATATATATATATATATATATATATATATATATATATATATAATTGGAAGTGGTTATACTCGAGATAAAGCGCACTGCAGCCTATCGAGTGATGTCGTAAGATAAGGCGCGTAAGTATGCAGCCAATAAAGTTTACTCGGAATAGCGCACAGCAGCTACTTGAGTGTACTTTATGTATATTTGGAATACTCCAACCTATAAAAAAACGAGAAATTTGTAATAAACACTAATATCATACGTATTATTATAAATAAATGTAAAGGTCACTTACCAAATATAATATTTTTACTTTTGTTTCTCTTACTAGCCGTTACTAGTCGTTCTTCCAAGGGTCTTGATACTAAAAAGATACATATTTCTTTAAAAAAATTAGCAAAAATCTGCGCAGACTATTATTTAACACGTGTAATGAAACAACAATAACCTATTCGTTAAAAATATGTTCGTTTCATTATGCGTACAGCTTAATTAACAATAATGTCTGTATACATGTAATGAAACAATAACCTATTCGTTAAAAATATATTTGTTTCATTATGCGTATGCACGTAATGATATACACGTAATCTGTATACACGTAATGAAACAATAACCTATTCGTTGAAAATATGTTCGTTTCATTATGCGTACAGCTTAATTAACAATAATGTCTGTATACATGTAATGAAACAATAACCTATTCGTTAAAAATATATTCGTTTCATTATGCGTATGTACGTAATGATATACACGTAATCTGTATACACGTAATGAAACAATAACCTATTTGTTGAAAATATGTTCGTTTCATTAGGTGCACAGCTTAATTAAAAATAATAATAATAAAGCACACTTACATTTTCGGACGCTGCCCAGATAGCACACAACGTCTTTAAGACGTCCATTTTACGTCTGTTTTTGGTCTGAACGTCTTAGACCATATTAAGAAGTCTTTAAGACGTCTGCGCGGAGACATTTCTAAGACGTCTGTCTGCAGACGTCTTTAAGACGTCCTTAAGGTGTCTGTACCAGGACGTCTTTTAAACGACTGTGTTGAGACGTCTTTAAGACGTCTGCGCGGAGACATTTCTAAGACGTCTGTCTACAGACGTCTTTAAGACGTCTTAAAGGCATCTGTAACAGGATGTCTTTTAAACGACTGAGTTAAGACGTCTTAAAGGTGTCTGTACCAGGACGTCTTTTAAACGACTGAGTTAAGACGTCTTAAAGGTGTCTGTACCAGGACGTCTTTTAAACGACTGTGTTGAGACGTCTTTAAGACGTACGCGCGGAGACATTTTTATGACGTCTGTCTACAGACGTCTTAGACATGTCTCCGCGCAGACGTCTTAAAGATGTCTTAATACGGCCTAAGACGTTCAGACCAAAAATAAACGTAAAATGGACGTCTTAAAGACGTCGTGTGCTATCTGGGATATGACGCTTGACACACACACACATATATATATATATCACTAATTGCGAGGCTATATCAAATAGCACATAGCACACGACTTCTTAGAGAAATCTATTTTTGGCCTGAACACCTTGCATCACGTTTTGTTACTTTGCACCTCTTTTGAACGTGTTTAAAACGTCTTTTTGTTACGTCCAAATCGTATTGGTACGATTTAATGTTTTAAAGGCAGAGTTAAACATGTGCAACAGCGCGCATTGGCGCGCCGAACACTTAAAATTTCCTACGGTACGAGGTCCTACGTTGCGCGCCGAACCATAAAAATCGACCCTTATAATGGTGTTCTGCAACGCGCATTGCACATATTTAACCGTGCCTTAAAGAAGTATGTAAGTGGTTTTCAGAATATAATCAAACTCAATAACAGTTTATTTCGTTTATTTAATACTAATTAGTTTTATTTGTATTATTATTATGTATGCAGGATATATACACTTAATAGAGATACAATATATATATATGTAGAACACGTACGATACGTAGATTTTACAGTATACAAAATATACAGAATGTCTGTACTTACAATAGATATTTGTCGGTGATTATGAAAGTGATGTACCTAAGTCAGAAATCGAAAAACAATGAATTTGTAAGAATAGTGAATCACGTTATGTCCCTTATAAACTATTTATTGTACTAACTTAAACCCTACACTTTTACACTATCTTAAATTAACGCTTACCGCTGCTCTTAATACATATAGTAAGTTTTTTACTCGCGAGCCCACGCAACAATACTGATGCCGTCTGCGCTGCTGGTGGTCGAATTTATGCTCGGCCGATTTCGGGAATGTTCGGTTCTCGATCGTCTACGAAGTTGTCAGTTGATCACGGTCTCGGATGCCTGTTGTGTTTCCGCCGGTCGTCTCGATCATTCAATTTCTAATCTTTATATGCTGATCAAAATATCTGAACGCGTCGCGAACCTCTACAAATTCATCAAGAAATTAATGAAACAAAATCGACCTGCAGATCTGCTTTTTGCCTCCACCTGCAAAGAAACTGATGATACTATATTATGAATTTTTTATACCACACAACATTTACATGTAACATTTTCGATTATTATTTGAACTGGCGATGATATTTTATACGGGTAAAGTTGGTGAAACACCCTGTATAAAGATTCCCCAAAAAGAGCTGTCTAATCAACTAATACCCCATACGAACAACTATAAAGAAAGATGGGTCTAATGATTGTCTGTATTATTACGCGCCTTGTTATTTAGTGATACACTTCCTAATCTATCCGTCTCCTATGTGTTGGCCGTGATTGGTTGGAGATGATATTCATCCCTGAAACGCAACGCTGATACGAGTAAGTAGTCTGCGGCTCCGGTAACTCCCTACTCGTAGCATTGACCTCCGTGTTCGAACCCAGATAGCACACGTCTATAAGCCGTCTTTAAGACGTCTTTCAGACTTTCAAGCCGTCCTAAAAACGGATTATGGACGTTGTGTGCTATCTGAGAATAGCGAGCATCCTGTCTGAAAAAGAAATGTGAAATTATCTAATACCCCATACGAACAACTATAAAGAAAGATGGGTCTAATGATTGTCTGTATTATTACGCGCCTTGTTATTTGGTGATACACTTCCTAATCTATCCGTCTCCTATGTGTTGGCCGTGATTGATTGGAGACGATCTCCATCCCTGAAACGCCACGCTGATACGAGTAAGTAGTCTGCGGCTCCGGTAACTCCCTACTCGTAGCATTGACCTCCGCGTTCGAACCCAGATAGCACACGTCTATAAGCCGTCTTTAAGACGTCTTTCAGACTTTCAAGCCGTTCTAAAAACGGATTATGGACGTCGTGTGCTATCTGAGAATAGCGAGCATCCTGTCTGAAAAACAGATGTGAGATTATCTAATTCCCTATACGAACAACTATAAATAAAAATGGGTCTAAAGATTGTCTGTATTATTACGCACCTTGTTATTTGGTGATACAGTTCCTAATCTATCCGTCTCCTATGTGTTGGCCTTGATTGGTTGGTCCGTCCGCGGCATTTCGTATATAATTTCTATGCATCTACTTTCTAACTTACAGAATCTTACATAAATATTAAGACCAGAAAAACTCGAAATCTGAATAATTAATATTGTTACTATAAACACTATATACTACATAATACAAAGATTGAATGAGCATCTCAAGTGACAAACAGGGAGAGTCATACTTATGAATATTAAATGGAGTGTAGTAATGGGAAAATAATAAATTTTCCATCAGTTTTTAATCTGACACATTTATGGGAAATTTCTGTTACGTTAAAAATTTGAAGAGGGCTTAAGTGGCGTCGTTGTACAACGTAAATTCCTATATTTGACGATTTGCATGGATCTTTATAAAAATCATTTAAAACCAAAACTTTTCTTGCAATTACTTCAATACATTCATTTCTACATACTACATTTTTGATAATAATAATGCTACCATCTTTAAGACAACAGCAGTTGTTGGGGTGACTAATTTTTAAAATAAAATCTCTGAAAGCTATAGTTCTGAACTGCTTAGACTCTGTAATATTTTCCATTAGTGGACCCTTAAAATGTTCATTCGTAAGCAGAGGAAATACAACATTAGGATGGATTTCTTCTGCCATAAAGTTAGATTTCTCTGTTTGCCTTTTCACTATTTGTTGTAAAGGTTTGTCACCCTTTCTAACAGATTTAGGGATGCTTTGCAAAAAATTTTCAAATGGAAAACAACTGAAATTGTCGAGCGGTCCATGATTTTTGACATCTTCTGTGAGGTGTAACAGATTGTGAACATTGTGAGAAATGGTGTGTGGTCCATATAACATTCTAAAGGTCTTAACAAAATATTTTAATAATTTGGTTGCATAATCTATGTGTTTAAAATATCTAGAATTCGATAAGATAATTGTCGCTACATGTAGTGAAAGAAAATTCGAATATTTGTCCTTCCTTATATTATTTAATAAAACTATTGGTCCAGTGTATAATAAAAATTGTCGAAATTCCGTTGCTTTCCATCTTTTTAAATCATTCAAACTTCGAGATTTTCTATTGAATTCTTTTGGAATACTTTTCGCAAGATTTATAAGAGAGCAGGATATGGCGGATGCTTCTTTACGTGACCTTTTTGTGCTAGGTTTTGCATACCCCCACAGATTTACTAGTAATTTTTTTACAACCCCTAGACACACTAAGTGCATATAGTCGAGGGGAAAGGATTCTACCATGTTAATTCCAGGAATGTTTTCTAAAATTGATTTGCCTGTGTGATGCTTGTCGTCTACTTGTAATCTAAAATCGCGATCTGTACGTAAAGTGATGTTGCGAATTTCCGGAAAACATGTTCTATCTACGAAATCTCCTTTTGTATTACATTTTGTACAAGAATTATAGCCAGCGTGCCCTTTGGTATATTTGATAAATGATTTTGCCGGGGCATCACAAATAAAAGATTTTATTTGTATTCGATACAACTGCCCATCAATTAAAATTGTATTATTAATAATGTTTACTGCGTCTTGTACGAAATCATGTAAGAAACAGTTGGCATCTTTAGGTTTATTATAACCATGATATATGCCAACCATATCAACATTTGAAAATCCTGCGATGCTACATAAAATGGGATAAGCTTGACTATCGGAGCGTTTTGACAGCGGTAAGCCATCAATATTAATATTAATTTGAATTGTGTTATCTTTAACATGTGACACACCCGAGGACTTAATAAGTTTCAGAATACTATTTTTCAAACCAAAATGGTGATAATGCCCCGGTTCAACGATTCTAGTTTCTACTTTCCTGACTGTTTTTAAAAGTGTTCTAGCATCTAACGGCAAATCCGATGAAACTGATTTCTTTAAAATACAAAGCAAATCATTAATCGCACAATGAGTAATATTATGTTTTAAAGCCCACTGTGCTAGCGAAGAAGACAAGACAGGATTATTTGTTTGATCTGTCAATTCTGCAGTGACATTATTAATAGTATAATTATTAATAGGACAATTATTTTCCCCTGCATTATGTAAAACCGGAGAATCTTCAAAAGGAATGTCATGTTCAATTTGTTGCGTGAAATTTGAATACTCTGCATTATTTTCATTACTATTTAAACAAGACTGAAAACTAAAATCAGGTAAGGTGTGAATATCATTCACTGGAAAATTATCTTTAGTGCCCGAAAATCTGGCATCAAATGATGTTGACGGTTCCGGGTGGGAATAATTTAGTGATTTCCTAGCACGCTTATAATACTTTTGCACATTCGGTTTGCCACTCATTTTTAATTAATGACGGCACAATATGTAAAAACTTAGTTTTAATTCTAAAAAAAGACTATATGTGCTTTAAAAATATACCGAAATAAAAAATATAGTAAAAATATACCTTTACAAAATATGCACTGAAACCAAATATATACTAAACATAAATATACACTGAAATTAAAAATAAACTAAAAGTGTAAAATATAGGCTAATAGTAAAATAATAAAGTATACGTTCCGTAGAGTACGTAGGTTTCCAAATCATCCACTCGTCCACAGTTCTGGAATCTGGGAATAACTGCCGAGTGCTGCGCAGCGTTCGGTTCGAAACAATTGTTTTGCAACGATAGAGGGGGAAACACCTACAGGAGTGGTCGCAATGGGTTCGTGAACTGACGCTAGGGCCAAGCCAAGCAAGTGGTCCCAACGTGAAGCCAACCACGGCCAACCAGCGCCGACAATTTATTTCCCGACGACGCTGGTTGGTCATGCTTCGTGTTGGGACCGCTTGCCTGGCTTGGCGCTAGCGTCAGTTCGCGAACCATTACCACCACTCCTGTAGGTGTTTCCCCCTCTATCGTTGCAAAACAATTGCTCCGAACCGAACGCTGCACGGCAGTTAATCGAGTACCTTCGACAGGATTGTTCGGAAGTAGTATATACAAGCTCAGCCGAGACTTCTTAAATGTTACATAGTGTTACACACTGTTACATCGTAGTACATATTTCTGAGTTCTAAATTTTCTTAATTTTATATATTTTTTAGTGTTATATATTTAGTCTTGGGACATACACATATATTCTTTCAAGGTAAGTGGGTTTCTTAATTGCATAAAAATTATACGTTTATTGTCACATCGACGTGCGTTACAAAAAGTAGCATGTTTCAATTTTCTTACGAAAACTAGCACGTTTTGGTTTTCGCTGCGAAAACTAGTACGTTTGAGCGGTTTGCCACGAAAAATAGCATGTTTCGTGTTTCGCTGCGAAAACTAACACGTTCGAGTGATTTTTCACGAAAAGTAGTATGTACTTACCATTTGTAGCGATGAAAAGAAACAAATTTGAATGGTTGGCTACAAAAAAACTTTAAGTAGATGCCATGATTTTATTTAGAATTAAGTAACCGAACTATGAGAAAATTATGCTTTGTTGGGTACTGGGTAGTATAGAGATTATAGATGGGATTATTATTTATTAAACAATATTTTCAACAATTGAATTCTTTTAATCTGACCACGCGCTGAAACGTAATAGTTTTGCAGTCTGCAGTATAATCCAAAACGTGCTATTCTTCGTGGCCAAACCAGATAACGTGCTAGTTTTCACCGCAAATTCCCAAATGTGCTATTTTTCGTGGCGAAACAGTATAACGTGCTAGTTTTCGACCGCAACAGTATGAAATGTGCTCTTCTTCGCGGCGAAAGACGAAACGTGCTAGTATTTGTCAGAAATGATGAAACGCGCTTCTTTTCGTGGCAAACCGGAACGTCCCAGACAGCACAGCGTCCGGCAAAGTCCCAAAGACGTCTTGGGGACGTCTGTAGACGTCTTTGGGACTTTGCCGGACGTTGTGCTGTGTGGGGTGCTAGTTTTCGTAAGAAAATTGAAACGTGCTACTTTTCGTAACGCACGTCGACATCATATCGACGCACAGTGGGACAAAACGACTCGACGGCGATAAAAAATCTATAACTTTGGTTCTGGTCTAGATATTTTAATAAAAGAGTCTAGCAGGGTAAGTATGTGCAAACGGCCCCCACGCCGATTCCAGGAGTTGTTATTTTTTAAACAATGCTCCTAGCCTGAAAAACCATTGTGTAAAGTTTTAGATCGCTACCCCCCCCGTTTAAGGGTAATACAGGGGTAAACACCCTTAGCGTTATTATTTTTTATCTCGGGTACTACTAAAGATATTTGAATGAAACAAAAAGGCAATATAGCTACTTACTAACTGTACTTCGTGTATTTTTTCTAAATTTCAAATCTAGTATTAAGGGTGGAAAAAAAAAATTAATTTTTTGGGGGTGGTTTTTCTAAACAACCCTTTGAGTGACAACCTCCAAAAAAATAAAACATAATGCTCTATTATCGAACTATTATATATAAAATTCTGAAGATCGTCGAGATGGTGGAACATAGTTAAATAATTTAAAGAAGATCATTATATTTTAAATACGAGGGGTTTTGTGACGAGAAAGAGTACTTGTCGCGAGCCTAAGCACGTGTCATTTAAATGCGAATGGAAGTAACGATTGCGCTTCGTTTGGGAGATCGAAGTGTGACGGTGAAGGTAGCTGTGGAACAACACGTATGCCCTAAATACGAATATTTCCCAGATATTAATAAGGTCTAACAGGGTAAGCATGGGCAAAGGGCCCCCATGCCGATTCTTGGAGTTGTTATTTTTTAAGCAATGCTCCTAGCCTGAAACACCATTATGTAAAGTTTTAGATCGCTACCTCCCTCCCCCCTCCCGTTTACGGGTAATAAGGGGGTAAACGCCCTTATCGTTATTTTTTTCTCGGTTACTACTTAAGATATTTCAATGAAACAAAAGCGACAATATAGCTACATATTAGCTGTAATTCATATATTTTTTCCGAATTGTAAAGCAATTATTACGGGTAGAAAAAAATTAATTATTTTTGGGTGTGGTTTTTGCTGTTTTATCGACATTTATTTGCTTGCAAGTTTACTAATGGAGAGAATCATGAATATTACGATAAAAATTATTTGAGTGCTTTAGCTTTAATAGATTACAAGTTATCAGCGTTTATATAATTAGAAAGACAGCAAAATACAGCTGGCGAAGTACGGATTGCATATACCTTCGATAGGTTGAAACAAATAAGCGATTATCACGACAAGGGGTTGTCACTCATTGGGTTGTTTGCAAAAACCACACCCAAAAATAATTAATTTTTTTCTACCCGTAATAATTGCTTTACAATTCGGAAAAAATATATGAATTACAGCTAATATGTAGCTATATTGTCGCTTTTGTTTCATTGAAATATCTTAAGTAGTAACCGAGAAAAAAATAACGATAAGGGCGTTTACCCCCTTATTACCCGTAAACGGGAGGGGGGAGGGAGGTAGCGATCTAAAACTTTACATAATGGTGTTACAGGCTAGGAGCATTGCTTAAAAAATAACAACTCCAAGAATCGGCATGGGGGCCCTTTGCCCATGCTTACCCTGCTAGACCTTATTAATATCTGGGAAATATTCGTATTTAGGGCATGCGTGTTGTTCCACAGCTACCTTCGTCGTCACACTTCGATCTCCCAAACGAAGTGCAATCGTTACTTCCATTCGCATTTAAATGACACGTGCTTAGGCTCGCGACAAGTACTCTTTCTCGTCACAAAACCCCTCGTATTTAAAATATAATGATCTTCTTTAAATTATTTAACTATGTTCCACCATCTCGACGATCTTCAGAATTTTATATATAATAGTTCGATAATAGAGCATTATTTTTTATTTTTTTGGAAGTTGTCACTCAAAGGGTTGTTTAGAAAAACCACCCCCATAAAATTAATTTTTTTTTCCACCCTTAATACTAGATTTGAAATTTAGAAAAAAATACACGAAGTACAGTTAGTAAGTAGCTATATTGCCTTTTTTTTTCATTCAAATATCTTTAGTAGTACCCGAGATAAAAAATAATAACGTTAAGGGTGTTTACCTCTGTATTACCCTTAAACGGGGGGGTAGCGATCTAAAACTTTACACAATGGTTTTTCAGGCAAGGAGAATTGTTTAAAAAATAACAACTCCTGGAATCGGCGTGGGGGCCGTTTGCACATACTTACCCTGCTAGACTCTTTGGCTCAATTTAACTTCAAATTTACGGCCTTTAAGTTGTATTAATATAAGTGATATTAACCCTCGGAGGCCCGTGCTAAGCCCGTATATTTAGACCCATGTTTTCGAAAGGTGGGGCTACTGGCCGATTACAATTCTCATTTTATTAACATACTTACTAATTACTGTTATACTGTGGTAAACCCCGTTTCATATTTGAGCACCGATCACATGAAAACAATAGCAAATATTAAAATACGGGGTTTACCACAGTATAACACAGTAATTAGTAAGTATGTTAATAAAATGAGAATTGTAATCGGCCAGTAGCCCCACCTTTCGAAAACATGGGTCTAAATATACGGGCTTAGCACGGGCCTCCGAGGGTTAATATCACTTATATTAATACAACTGAAAGGCCGTAAATTTGAAGTTAAATTGAGCCAAATTTCATTAAAATATCTAGACCAGAACCAAAGTTATAGATTTTTTATCGCCGTCGGGTCGTTTTGTCCCACTGTGCGCCGAGGACCGTCATCGCGCGATACTACTTACATTGTAACGCGCGCACCAGGACTCAACTCTCCGTTCCTTGGCGCGGCGGTTCGAACACGAAAAAACATACATAACATTTAGGTAATTATTTACTTTAGCGATTCCTCACCGATTTTTATGAAATTTGGCTATGTTGTAAAACTCCACATTCTGAGCAACTTTTTCCTATACATGTTACCGCCGCTCGACCTTCGATTCCGAGATATTTGCGAAAAACTGTTGCTACTGCTACAATGTATTCTGCCGTAATCCTACCTACAGTACACGTTCGTGGCAGCGTATGCGCTAGCATGGGACAAAACTAATGACGAACCTTTGTTTCCGAGATATTTGCGAAAAACTTCTATTGATTTATTCGGACGCAACGGACACAGCGATCAACTTGAGGTGGTTGGTCATCTGGGGGATGTGTTTATATATGTCTCTGGACACCTCGGGGGGCTTAGCAAAGCGCCCCGAGGTGGATAGCACGTGAGAATGTGATTGAAAAAATTACTTTCTTTTTTTCAAAGATGCTTCGCGCCCCGAGGTGTCCAGAGACAAGAATGCACACATCCCCCAGATGACCAACCTCCTCAAGTTGATCGCTGTGTCCGTTGCGTCCGAATAAATTGATAGAAGTTTTTCGCAAATATCTCGGAAACAAAGGTTCGTGCATTAGTTTTGTCCCATGCTGGCGCATACGCTGCCACGAACGTATACTGTAGGTAGGTTTACGGCAGAATACATTGTAGCAGTAGCAGCAGTTTTTCGCAAATATCTCGGAAACGAAGGTCGAGCGGCGGTAACATGTATAGGAAAAAGTTGCTCAGAATGTGGAGTTTTACAACATAGCCAAATTTCACCAAAATCGGTGAGGAATCGCTAAAGGAAATAATTACCAAATGCGGTTTCTTTTTCGTGAAATATCTCGAGAACACGGTGAGGGATATCAAGAAGTTTCAACAAAAGTTGCATCTTTCTTTTTGTATAAAAATATCCTTCACCTTCAGCCTTCTTAGAGCTTTCACTACATACTGTCCCAATTCGAATCCTGTTGCCTCATCTTTCTGTTCTTTTTTTTTTTAATAAGGGCCGGTGCAGACAAGCGGTTCGCGACAGTTTAGATTGCTAGAACACAAGTTTACATTTTCGCGGGGGCAATCTCCCGCCAACCGCCCGCCTGCACCGGGCCTTACAAGCAGATGTTTAATATCAATGTCGTACTATATTTAGAGTTTAGTGTGCAAATATGGTCGCAAGAATGGACAAATCGTGGACGATCGTGATGTTTCTTCACGACAAAACGGTCGAAGCCGTACCATCTCACTGGATAGAGGACAATTTTTGTTTCTGGCCTACGCCGCCCTTCCCACGACTCGCCACCGCTCTGAAAAAGTGTGTGCCCGTCAACGCTGCCTGGACGAAATACGAAATATCTATTTTCGCGAATGCCATTTTTGGTAGGTTGCAATTACCTACTATAGAGGATAAATATGCAATTCAATTACTTACTAATATGTAGTACTTTCAGATGATTACGCAAAAGCGCGAACGAAGGCCCGAGAGGCGGAAGAAACAAGTGATCTGCAATCAGATAAGGAGGTGACCGGAAAACGAAAAAGAATCCGGAAATATGTTTCTTCTAGCAATTCGGAGTCGGAGGAGGAAATTTATTTACCGAAGGCGCCGAGAATTATCAAAATGGAAAAGTTCGGTGGGTGACTACAAAGGGGAAATATGCTCTATAAAGTTTCAACACCTGAAAGTATTTATTTCCTTTTTTTATTTACTTAGTATCTGTTTGACAAAAATAATTTTTATTTTCAGAAAACAGTATTAATATACAACGTGAAGATAAGGACAAGGAAAATGAAGTTACAGAGAAGACACACATCGCTATTGGTAAGTTGAAGTTTCGACTACAATCAGGGGACTAGCGCTCGAAACTGGGAAATATTATTGTTCAAACACTAAGAAAGATTTGAAAATTAAATGTTATTAAACTAAATTTTAAAAAATATAGCGTTGTAAAGCTCGTCACGACACACATTTCTTCTATTTACAGTTTGTTTATCCAATCGTTACTATTAGAGCTAAAAATTATAAACAAAAATTTTTTCGTCGTCCAAAATCATTATTTTTTTAAACGTAAATTGCGAACCTTGAGTAAATATTAAGGGATCATTATGAGACTTAAAATATAACTTTAGAAAACTCTAGCGAAGTCGTAAAATGAATGCACAAAACCCTTATGTTAAAAAAGGTAATAATATTTAATTAAAAACAAATACTGGACATAACCCATGTTTTTCAACGTTCGCCGTTAAAAAGTATCGAGGCAATTTTGAGGTACATATAACTTGCAGCGACAAAGTTTTTCCTTAATATACAAGGAAGATTTTCACCAATTTTCACACTGATTAATAAATAATTGTGTCCCATGTCACGCGATACCAACTCATTCGCAGCTCTTATGTAACAAAAACATTGGTGTTCCGTTTTACCCACCCGTTCCGTTTTACCCCACTTTCCCCTATCGTCATATCGTCTACAATTATTTATTAATCAGTGTGAAAATTGGCGAAAATCTTCCTTGTATATTAAGGAAAAACTTTGTCGCTGCAAGTTATATGTACCTCAAAATTGCCTCGATACTTTTTAACGGCGAACGTTGAAAAACATGGGTTATGTCCAGTATTTGTTTTTAATTAAATATTATTACCTTTTTTAACATAAGGGTTTTGTGCATTCATTTTACGACTTCGCTAGAGTTTTCTAAAGTTATATTTTAAGTCTCATAACGATCCCTTAATATTTACTCAAGGTTCGCAATTTACGTTTAAAAAAATAATGATTTTGGACGACGAAAAAATTTTTGTTTATAATTTTTAGCTCTAATAGTAACGATTGGATAAACAAACTGTAAATAGAAGAAATGTGTGTCGTGGCGAGCTTTACAACGCTATATTTTTTAAAATTTAGTTTAGTAACATTTAATTTTCAAATCTTTCTTAGCTTTTGGACAATAATTTTTCCAATTTTCAAGCGCTAGTCCCCTGATTGCATCCGACCCTTCAATTAATATATTTGTATGAGGATAGTATACGCGGAAATATTCTTTAACACGAATAGGTACACTGAACAAATATGAAATGTTATTAATAATTTACAGAAGATGTACACGCACGCACTTCGTGCAGCGGGTGCGCGGTACAGGGGAAAAACATGGAAACTCTCATGGCTCAGATGCACATGCTTCGAGCGCTCGTGACGGACTCGCTAGAAGAGGTGAAGCGAACGACGGAGAAAATAGATACTTTTACGGGGGAGATGAAAAATTGTATGGAAAACTTACGGAGCGAACGGGCGGAAATAAATGGACAAAACTTATCACTTTTCCGCAAGTATAAGATTACATTTCCGCTTACCAGTTTGGAAGATGTAAATCAGTTTGAAGAAATTTTAAAAAATGATCGCAATTTTGACAATGCAGTAAGTAAAATACCATCTTTGTAATTATATATATCTTGTATGCAGAAATAATACAAAGTTTCAAATTTTTTCAAAATTCGCTTTCGCTATATCTCTGAAAGGAAAGTATACTTCATTTGTCAGTGTTAAATAATTTTTATATTGCAGGTTAACGAATTAGCCAAATTTGGCGGCTCTACTGGTTACGACTTCACGAAGCGAACATTATCGGCAATAATAAGTACCGACATTGCTTTACAATACAGTTGGCTGGGGAGGAAAGGGAAGCAACCATTTAATATCTTACAACTGGCCAGGGTTATAATCGGTAAGTATTACCCTTATTTTACTGTGGCTAATATTGATTACTGGAGAATTCACTGTAATAATGTTTTATCAAAATTCTTGTTATTAAGTTGCTGCAGAGAAGGCGAAAGTCCACACTTCCCGAAAGGAGGCGGAATTGAATATACAGGTCTGGCTCAAAAGAGCTGCTGACAGAAAGGCAGCAATGTCTAAAAAGTTTTAATGTTGATGACGAAAACGATAATAATAGGTCAGCAAATTACAGAGGGACAACAGTAAGTGGACACATAATAAAATACATAATAATATTAATACTTGGTATTGCCGCTTTTTACTTGAATTGCTGCGTAAAAACGTCTTGGAATACTGTTTATTGTATTTTCAGTATAATCTTTACTAATATTTTCGATTGCTGGCTGTAAACTTTTGAAAAAATCGATCTTATTATTTCGCTGATCCAATGGAACTTTCACGTGCAGTAAACTCCATAAGTTTTCTATAGGATTCAAGTCGGGGCTCTCTGTCGGCCATTCCAGCAATTTAATATTGGAATACTCAAAAATTTCTCACTTTTCGTAACAGTGTGTTTGGGGTCATTATCCTGTTGGAAACGAAATCCTTCATAGATACCCATTTTTAATACTGCTTCTTATAAATTTTCATTTAATATATCAATAAACTTATCCGCATTCGTGATTCCGTCAATTCGTGGTGACGTACCAATCCCATGGCAAAAAAAGCACCCCCGCATCATCAATGATCCGTCGCCAAAAGAACCGTTGGCGTAATAAACGATTTCTTATGTTTCATTTTTTTCCTTCAGACTTGTGGTTTCTTTTTTAGTTGGCGCAACTCAAATTTACTTTCATCCCTCCATATTATATTTTTTCAGAATGATAATGGCACATTCACATATTTTTTAGCAAAAGCTAAAGCTAACAATTTAAATTGGCAACGGATCATTCCTGGCATGGGTTTGGTACGTTAGCCCAAATTGACGGAATCACGAATGCGGATAAGTTTATTGATATATTAAATGAAAATTTATAAGAAGCAGTATTAAAAATGGGTATCTATGAAGGATTTCGTTTCCAACAGGATAATGACCCCAAACACACTATTACGAAAAGTGAGAAATTTTTAAGTATTCCAATATTAAATTGCTGGAATGGCCGACAGAGAGCCCCGACTTGAATCCTATAGAAAACTTATGGAGTTTACTGCACGTGAAAGTTCCATTGGATCAGCGAAATAATAAGATCGATTTTTTCAAAAGTTTACAGCCAGCAATCGAAAATATTAGTAAAGATTATACTGAAAATACAATAAACAGTATTCCAAGACGTTTGTACGCAGTAATTCAAGTAAAAAGCGGCAATACCAAGTATTAATTTTATTATGTATTTTATTATGTGTCCACTTACTGTTGTCCCTCTGTAATTTGCTAACCTATTCATTAAAAAAAAATACATCTACGGAAATGTACAAATTAATGTATGTACAATTAATATATAATACATAAATGTAAGTTTATAACAATAGTACTAGTTTGACTAAAGTTCATTGATAACCATTTCCACTACCTGTCCACTTACTTTTGTCCCCGACTGCATATCATTAACATAATTTAACATTATATATAAGTATAGCTCTTCAATAATTAAAATTAATTGTAATTAAATAAAGGAAATTAATTTTTATTAAGTTTTTTTCATTAATTTTTATTAAATTACAGACATTATAATTACGTCTTTTAAAGAGCTGCGTTAGACCTAATCAAGTCCTTGCGAAGACGTCTTTGAGGGGTCGTGAAAATCTGAAATGGACGTCTTTAAAACGCTTCACGACCTCTTAAAGATGTCTGTAAGACGTATCATAAAACGTCTACAAAGCGTTTAAAAGACGTCTTAATGGCGTACGGTTTCCTGAATAACGATGTTCAAAAACGCCTATAGACGTCTTTTAGACATTAGCAGACTCTTGAAAGTTTGTAATAGACGTCTGTGCGACATCTACACACCGATTAAAAGACGTCTACAGGGCATTTATAACACGTCTCACAGACGTCTTACAAGACGCCTACAAACTGTTCAACAGGCGTCTTAAAGACGTACGGTTTCCTGAGTCAGGACATTCAAAAATGTCTATAGACATCTTTAAGACGTCTTTCAGAAAATAGCAGACGTCTTTAAGACGTCTTGAAAATTTGAAATAGACGTCTGCGCGACGTTTAAAAGATGTTTACAGGGCGTTTATAACACGTCTCACAGACGTCTTACAAGACGTCTTACATACTGTTCAAAAGACGTCTTAAAGACGTACGGTTTCCTGACTCAGGACATTAAAAAATGTCTATAGACATCTTTAAGATGTCTTTCAGAAAATAGCAGACGTCTTTAAGACGTCTTGAAAATTTGAAATAGACGTCTGCGCGACGTTTAAAAGACGTTTACAGGGCGTTTATAACACGTCTCACAGACGTCTTACAAGACGTCTTACATACTGTTCAAAAGACGTCTTAAAGACGTACGGTTTCCTGACTCAGGACATTCAAAAATGTCTATAGATGTCTTTAAGACGTCTTTCAGAAAATAGCAGACGTCTTTAAGACGTCTTGTACGTCTGAAACAGCTGTCTTAAAGACGGCTCATAGACGTCGAGTGCTATCTGGGTGGGACCATAGACCAGGTATAGAATAGTAGACCTCTCACTCTATTGCCTTCGGTGCTCTAGAACCCCATTACCATTTCCGTGTCCCAACCAACGTTAACGGCTAAGCATGAAATAAGAGTGCAGCGCTATAACCGGTAGGAATGAAAGTTGAAATAGCAGTGACAATTTATATACAAGATGTTCCGATGTCAAATTAATACAGCATTTTTAAAAGGCAAATAAAAATTTCTTCATTTTTTTATCAATCAGCAACTTTACAGACCCATATAACGGAGACGCATTGTATCTGCACTGCTATCTTATAATTGACTAATAAATTATTTGCGGACATGTGTTTATATTAACTTTTTCAACTTTTCAATTTTTTTTCAACTGTAAATTTAACCGTGTAAAAAGCCTTGTTATAACTTCGCTTTATATGATATTATATATAAATATATGTATATACGTTCTCTTTACATTATATATATAATGTTACTTAAGGATGTATTGAACCTATTTTCAAAATAGTTCCAAGTTGATGAAAATTCGTGAGATTGTTCTTTTTAACCTTCCTGATATGCTCCAAAAATTTTAAACGAATTCACTAAACGGTTACTGAGTTATAACGATTTTAATTTTCACTGATTTTACACGTACTCTTATGGAAAGAGACGATCTTGACGAATAAATCATCTGAAAAAATATTGAAGAAATAGTACCAATGTTTTAAATTTTTTTGTACATGCAGTATATGGGTAGATGAAAATATCTGCTGAGTTTCAATTGATTTCTCTACACCGTTTTAAAGTTATTTTAGTTATATAGTCTGATATTTAGGTTCTTTGTTACGGTTATTCAGAATAAAGGTTCTTCATAACTCTTTCAGTCAGAACCTTTATATAACAGTTTGAAACAGTTATTTTCGAACCTTTTCAAGCCCTGCTGTTGGGCATCGGAAAATATTATTCGAGAAATTCGATTTTGATAAAATGCAAATTTTCCACTTTGAACATCTTATGAGTTCAAACAGTAATAGTTATTATTCGGTTGCTTGTTACGTCAAATTATTTTATGAACCCTTGCGATTACAACGATATAAGTTATTACTGTATTATTAGACGCAACCCCAGATGCAATTTTTTCTCACTAGACTGTTTCGAGATTCGAAAATTTGATTGTTTGGTCCACCCTACTACCCATACCGACAAATGAATGTATATATATATATATATGTTTAATATTTAATATATATTTAATATAAATTACTTGCTATACAGTTACTATCTGTATCTGTGTGACTATCTAAAATAAATAAAAAATGTATTTCTTTATAATTATTACCAAGATGTTTTAAAAAAAAGTCATTTGAATTTCAAGGTCAAAGTATCGATGAATAAGAATTATTTAAAAACGCAAAATAATGAAAATGTACTCATATCGTCAGAGTTTTAAATTCACAAATTATCTGGAAGCCTGCGAGAGGGAAGGTATGATCATTTATTAAAAGTATTAAAATAATTATTTTTTTTAAATATTAAATTTTTTTTGTACATGCAGTATATGGGTAGATGAAAATATCTGCCGAGTTTCAATTGTTTTCTCTACACCGTTTTAAAGAAATAAATTATAACTTGAGAAAATTGTGAATTCTGAGCATTTTCACTGCCAAAAGTTTAGCAAATAATGCTTGAGAAAGCATTTGTAAAGTGAAAAATACCTTCCCAGGATTAAAAATAAGACTCCAACTGTCGTTCGAATTCCTTACATCTAGATTTACTATGCGTAAGACGTAGCTGTTCAAGTATTTCAACTTTGGTCTGATATTGTACGTCCAATACATCCTTAACGCGAAACGTAATGAAGAATTTCAATCGATAGATCGATATTCACTAAATACTTACTGTTATGATGATGCTCTGGCATTGTCGAACGTTTCGAATGTTTAACTAGCATCTGGGCCACCTTCAGCTTGTTGTGGTTCTTCTTCGCGTCTTCAGACAGGGATCGGCGGGCTTATGGAGCTAACTAACGTATCCCTGTCTTCAAACGATCAGTAAATATCATCATGTCGAAGCAAGACAATGTAAGTACTAGAATTACTATTTTCATATATACACTTACTGACAAAAGTTAAGAAACAAAATAATCGTTTAGGATGTACTGTATATTCTTCATCTTCTGAGATACATACATTAGAACCAAAATTAGCACAAAGAGATAACATTTCATACGTCAATATACAATAAATGTTTTTTCGAATATACGCGTCTAAAGACTACAATTAATTTTGGTCGCAGAAACGAAACACACGCCTTGTGACAAAAGTTAAGAAACATACGTGACAAAAGTTAAGAAACATAATTTATAATCACTTTTAACAACAAATTGACTTGTTTTTCGCGGTCTACCGGTTCTTGCCGCCGTTTTAATAGTTCTGTGTTCTTGAAAACGTTTTATAATCTTCGTGATAACGCAACGATTCACACCAAACACTTTTGCAATGTCAACTTTTCTCTGGCCTTCTTTAAACATTTTAACTATTCTTTCTTTCACGGTTTCAGCTAAATGTTGCCTTTTTGCCATATTCAATCCAGGTTATAATACAAACCACTTTCGATGATATCAGGAAGGAGACTGACCGACGGTCAGTGACCGTTTCCAAACATGTTTGTTTACATTGCGAGCTTGACTTATTCGAGAAGTACACATGTTTCTTCACATTTGTCACAAGGCGTGTGTTTCGTTTCGGCGACCAAAATTAATTGTAGTCTTTAGACGCGTGTATTCGAAAAAACATTTACTGTATATTGACGTATGAAATATTATCTCTTTGTGCTAATTTTATTTCCAATGTATGTATCTCAGAAGATGAAGAATATACAGTAAATCCTAAACGACTATTTTGTTTCTTAACTTTTGTCAGTAAGTGTATACTCGTAGCAGATTATTATTATTATTCATATATTCATATATATATATATATATACTCTAGTCCTGTTATCTGTATTCGTTAGTTTTATTCGTGAGACATTTATTATAAATATTATAAATATGAAACACATCTGAGTTAAAATATGCTTCTATGTATCCAATATGTTCTTGTTGTATTACTTGTTGTACAGTTACGGTCTACGTCCACTGACATGTAACGTGGACAAAGTAGTTTACATGTTCGTTTACGTTCAACTCAGATATGTTTGATGTTTCTAATTGATGGTGTTATAAGTTAGAATATGCTTCAACGTGACTAATATGTCTCCTTGTGGTATTACTTGCTATACAGTTACTATCTACTTCCACTGATAGTTAATTTATGACTTTCTTTCTTCTATCACACGCCGCTTTTATGAACTTTTCATCTTTTTTTACTAATTAATTGTTTATTATTTTTTTAGAATACACAGGAGGCCGCCCTACTGTCTAGTAAGTTTTATTATGATGATAAACTTACAGAAGAATTAATTAATTAATAAAAAAAATTGTATATATACACTTATTTTAATTTATTTTTTAGATTCTGAGGAAGATATAACAATGGCGACTGCCAGTGGTAGCCAATCGGCTGCCGTGGTGGCAGCCACAACAACCGCGCCGCCGCCGCCGCCACAGCAGCCTGCACAAGGCCCGGCCACGGCATACGGTATTAATGCTTAATACTTTAATTAAATAAAAAATTGGTAGAAAATTAATCATTGCAGAATTTAATTGAAACAAGTTTAAAAATTAAGATAAATTTTCATATAAATGAACCAGATTTGAGCATTAATTATTTACATAACAGATAAAATAAAAGTGACTCTAATTATTTTATTTTACTGATTACAGAAAGATATGCAACCCGGCGGCACAGCAGGAGTGGCTGGAGGGTGAGGGCCCAGCAAAAGCACTGGGCCGCCCTCCACCTGGCTCGGGAGCAGGCAAAAAGCATACGGGATCAGGCATCTATGCCGAAGGCCCTGATCCTGGAGCAGTGCCATGGCTGGGGCCGTGGCCGTGGTCACGGTCGTGGCCGTGGTCGCGGCAATAATTAATTAATTATTTTATTTATAATCAATTAATTAATTACATAAAATAAACAAATAATTTCTAACATAATTATTTTAATACTTTGAATAAAAAATCATACCTTCCCTCTCGCAGGCTACCAGATAATTTGTCAATTTAAAACTCTGACGATATGAGTACATTTTCATTATATTGCGTTTTAAAATAATTCTAAGATCATTCGTTGACACCATGCCTTTGCATTATACCTTGCCTTTGATAGACGTACAGCTAAGCATTTTAAAATAATTCCAACATCATTCATCAAATAATTTGTTTGTCAATTTAAAACTCTGACAATATGAGTACGCTTTCATTATTTTACGTTTTTAAATAATTCTTATTCATCGACACTTTGACCTATCCTGGCCACGCCAAATATTTGACTTCCAGGCCGCGAACATCTAGGGAAATATCTTTCCACCTTCGTTGTTTCACTACTATCGTGATCGAACAAATGTAATTTTGCAACAAGAATTTGTTTGGAACCAGTTATATTGAATTTTTCATTATGTTTGAATTTGAATTATCACAATTGTTGCAAGGATCTTTCAGATTTTTCCATCCTGTGAAATTGTGGTTTATTATATCCTTGATATTCAATGACTTTTTTTTGAACATCTTGGTAATATTTATAAAGAAATAAATTTTTTATTTATTTTATATTATACATATACATGAAATTGTGCTTGTTTCATTTGCTCGTGCAGCAGGGTTATTTTCTCTTTCAGTTGTTGAAATAATTCTCATCGTCTGCATCGTTAACTGAAATATGACACAATTACTAATTATTTATAAATTATCACACATGTCAAGATTGTGACGAAGTCACGTCACGCGGACCGCGCGAGCGCGCAAAATCAAAACAAAGGGCGAGGTTCATAGGTATATAGAAACTCTAAATTAAAAATAGTTTGCTAGTATAAAAAAATATCTGTCAATTTAAATGCAATTTGTTACAATACATTATTTTGTAAATACACGGTATTTCCAGGAACTTATGCCAAAGAAAATGATTCTCTGTCGAACCTTCTCTGGACAATTCTGCGACTCTATATATAAATATTACAAAATTTTTGTGACTTACCTTGTTAATTGATTGAGACAATACTTCTGTGTCCTAAGTGGGATAAAAAATCGTGACATTTCAAATTTGGACAACTTCGCACGTTATGATATGAGCGATTAACATTTGGCAAGTTATAATTCAATAGTATATAGGTATATATGTACAATGACGGACAACGATCCCTGTCGAATGATCTCGAGAGTCGACGAATGAAACGTGTGTACTGTGTAGCTTCTTCGATTTTATTTTATTTTACTTTATTTTACTTTATTTTACTTTATTGTACTTCACTTCACTTCACTTCACTTCACTTCACTTCACTTCACTTCACTTCATTTTATTATTATCTTTATGTACTGGCAGTTCATTTTGATTTCACATCTTTTTTTAATTTTGTAATTATTATTATCTTCTATTTTTGTGATTTCATGTACTTGGCGTAATTTTTTTAATTCATTGAAGTTTTTGAGGGGATCTCACTTCTTTTTTCAAAGATTAATTGTACTATTATATGTAAATTCATATTAATACACAAGTATTAATTGTTTATTTATCCTGAATGCATGGAAAATCTTCCAGACGATTAGATCGAAACATTTGGGTCAAATGTTTACGCATTAATATTTACTTACTTATTTATAACAATTTTTAAGAAATTTGGTTATACACGGTAGTATATAGTTGTAATATGTTGTCATTTCATTTTCTATAAAATTCTGTACAATCGTTACAAGAATCGGTTCTGTAACCGCTTTGGAACTTATATTGAACCTAAAAAATAAAAATTATTGAATCGGTTTGTTGTGCTGAGGCGCCTGGGGGTCGAGATTCGGGATGCGAATCTCGGGGTGCTCCTTGGCGTCCTTCGCGATTGCCGTCCTCGGGCTCCGTAGATTCGGGTGATGATGCCGGGACGGGAGGGTTCGGTGTAGAACCCGGAGGTAAGGGATCGTCGCAGGTCGAGGAGTTAGAACTCGCCGTAAGGTGATACAAGTTTATTGGTTCCCGATCTGGGTGACAATGACACTTGAGTTTTGAAACGTCGGGAGATGTTCCCGTAACAGAGCTTGTTCAAAATCTGAGCTCGCATTGCTCGTACATGTTATTATACCTATCGTCGGGACGAAGCGGGGACCATCGGGGTCTCCGCCTTTGGCCCGGTTTTCTGATATTTCGCCATGTGCTGATGGGCTTAGTGCACTTCCGAAATCCCTTGCGTGGCTGTGCCGGATTTCGGCCGTTCGATTGTCGCAATCGGTATGTGCACGGTGTCGACGACCTTAGGTGTCGGCCCGGGCACAACAGGTTCTATAACCGGTTGGAACTTATATAGAACCTAAAAAATAAAAGTTATAGAGCTATATAGGAACCGTAACTAATACTTACATAGTCTGATATTTAGGTTCTTTATAACGGTTATTCAGAATAATGGTTCTTCATAACTCTTTCAAGAACCTAAATCTTTATAATAACGGTTTCAAGCCCTGCTCAACAGTGAAATATAAAAATATATAAGGGTATACGGGTAAAGGGTAAAAGTTATAACGGTATATAAGGCTAAAGGGTGCAAGGGTAAAGGGTGCAAGGGTAAAGGGTGCAAGGGTAAAGGGTGCAAGGGTAAAGGGTGCAAGGGTAAAGGGTGCAAGGGTAAAGGGTGCAAGGGTAAAGGGTGCAAGGGTAAAGGGTGCAAGGGTAAAGGGTGCAAGGGTAAAGGGTGCAAGGGTAAAGGGTGCAAGGGTAAAGGGTGCAAGGGTAAAGGGTGCAAGGGTAAAGGGTGCAAGGGTGCAAGGGTAAAGGGTGCAAGGGTAAAGGGTGCAAGGGTAAAGGGTGCAAGGGTAAAGGGTATAAGGGTAAATGGTGATAGGTGTAACGGTATATAAGGGTATATAAAGGTATAAGGGTATAAGGGTATAAGGGTATATGGGTATACGGGTATATAAGGGTGTAAGGGTATATATAAGAGTATAAGGGTATAAGGGTATAAGGGTATATGGGTATACGGGTATATAAGGGTGTAAGGGTATATATAAGAGTATAAAGGTATAAGGGTAGGTACATAAGAGTATAGGGGTATATAAGGGTATATACTCTGCGGAATGATCCCGAGAGTCGACGAACGAAACATGTGTGCGAATCTGATAGGTGTGTGTGTAACGCGTAGTATACGTATTTGGTTGACGAAACTTATTTGGTTGACGAAATTTTCGACTGGAGAAGAAAAATTTTTCTTACCAGAAATGACATTTCCATGAGACGATATTACGATATCTCTAGCATGCGTGGACCGATTTTATTTAAATTGGTCTTATTCGAAAGCTGATATGCGGTTTACATAAGAAAAATGCCTTTAAATTTAGAAAATATTGCAGGCGTAATAAGATATAATGAAATAAGTGTCAGAATGCCTCCGCGACGAGTAAAGATACACGGTAGCGGCAGGGACAGTTCGATCAACATATACAGGGTGTTTTTTTTTTTTGTACTTGGCGTCGAGACGCTACCGCGTCTCTAGATAGCTGCCACAGAACTTCTTACGCGTACCTTTGCCCATTGAACCAACCATTGTTTGAGGTCTCGTCCACTGACGCTTGTGAGGTATCGCTATTATTGCGACCAACCATTCAAGTATTTAAGCACTGCGATGTGCGTATACGACCGCAGCACACTCCATTCTGGGCGCGACTAACATCAACACAGGGATGGTTATATTCCTTGGAGACACCAGAATCAGTGCAAATCATATGTAGCGGAATGAAAGACGATCTAATAACCATGGAAGGCATTGGAATTTTGCATCTTAGACCGGGATGCATCGCGAAAACAACTTATGTGACCCTAGTCGGAATTCAACATTTGGAAAGTAAAGAACAGTACCTCTATCAGCCAAATTTACTATTAAATGTTTCGGAACTTCTACCCCAAATTCACAAATATCATGATATTCGTCCATTGGATACTAAACATGTAAGTACTCCAATCGTAGAAGACACCATGTCTGAAATAGAGGAAAAGCTTGATGAGATAGGACGACACCACCGTAATAAAAATTTCAACAATCATTTACTACATGGCGGACTAACGCTATCATCCGTTTTCGCCCTGGGACTGGTGTTGTATTGTATGAGAGGAATTCTTTGGAAATTGTTACCAACCTGGAGCTGCAAAAAGCGGAAGTCGAGCACTTCATCCAAGACGGCAGACGTTCTGGAAGAGGGAATACGCGGGGTTCCACCGAAACCGGCCACCACCACATCGTCATTACCATGCCAGCGGGCTATAGTGAATTAGCCAATGACTACAGGGACAATGATTGATCTAACCATTAAGCGTTACGGGGAAACCCTCGATCAATAATCGCACAGTTCTTTGTTTTTATGTTGTATTATTCCTATTGTTTGTTTATCAGTCTAATAGCAATGTCAGAACCTGTCAGCAACGACCACGGGAGATCCAGGAGGATCTTTGTGTGCCGCCTTGCGCGGTTCACAAAGCAAAAGGACCTCTTAAAACTCTTGGGTCCACATGGCGCCGAGCATGCAGTGCTAAGGGTCCAACCTAGCGGAAACGTGGCTTTCGTCACTTTCAACACCCCGCAGCAAGCAGCTAGGGTGGCGAGCAACGCCCTTACGCAGCCAATCGTCCTCCATAAGAGGAAACTCAGAGTCATGGTTGCGGACGCATGGCATGGGTTCAACCTGCCATCCTCGGGCAGCGGGCCGTCTACTGGCATCGGAAGCAGTTGGGATAATCCATTCCCAGGGTACGAACCGGTCTACTCTGCGCACTTGCCAGTAGAAGTGGTCGCACGGATAGCAGCGTTCCTACCATTCACCGATCGCGCCCGCATGGAGCGAGTATCGAAGACCTGGAGAGCAGGGGTGCAGGAAGCTTTTCGGAAAATGCAGCACCTCGATTTTAACGATTGGAGATGGCCGGGAATGCAGGGATGGAGGCGCATTAAAACGGAATGCTTCTATTGGGTATTGGCGCGATGCGCCCCTCACTTAAAAAGCATTGTTTTAGATGATGAGCCGACCGCCGAAGACCTGCGACCTCAGCTGTTGGCCCTGATTGCCAAAAACTGTCCTGCACTGGAAAGGCTGGATGTAACGGCCGTTGAAGCCCGACCATCGGCTTTTCGAGAACTGGCGGCAAGGGTCAGCTCTCTGAGCGACCTGGCAATTGGGCGTTGCACGAACTGCAGCGACATTGAACTCGGAAAAGTTCTCGAGGTCAACAAGACCTTACAAGAGTTCAGCGCTAAGGGCACCGACTTCTCCGGAAAGTCCCTGCTACAACTATCGAGGGACCTAGTAAAACTGAATCTAAGAGATTGCACGGCTAGAGGCGAATACATCGCCGCAGCCATTTCAAAATTCTCGAAATTATCACATCTTTGTCTAATTAGACAAAAAAATTTTCATCCTGATATTTTACAGGGATTAATAGCAAACCCTACATTACCACGATCCATGGAGTCGATGGAATTCGTGGGGTGTAACCCCTGGACCGGGGACGGAGAACCGCGGGAGGAGGATGCGGAATCCGAGCAGGAGGAGGCAGCAGATTTCTTTGAATTCGACCTCGGTCCCATTGAGATGGCTGTCAGCCTACCTTCCCGTTACCCTCTGGTCACCGAGCTCGGGGTTGCATTCTGCGGCTGGGTGGATAACACCTTCATCGGCGAAGTGGGTCGTCACATGAAGCACCTTATTAAATTAGATATCACTGGGTGTACCAACATCAGAGGGCAGTTCAGCCTCGAGACACTCAGTGGTCTGAACCATTGTACCGAACTACAGATCAGCTTACTGTACCCGGACGTCGGTGCCCAATTCCTTAAAGACATGTCGTCGCTCAGGGAGTTGACGTGTAGGGATAATCGGGGCATAACAGATGAGGACGTTTGTGGCCTCATCAGGAACAGCGCTACGATAATGATAATTGACTTAGAGGGCTGCATACATGTAGGACGGGCTTTTGTGGAATGCGTATACTCTGCCCTGCGAGGCGATCCTCATAACCACCGAACCCAAATCCGTGTCGGCGGAACAAGCGCGATACCCCTCAGACGTGACAGGCAGCTACTCCACGTTTTGTTAGATTATACCCGGCACTCCAAATGTCCCTACACCTAATTATCATCGGGGACGATGATTCCAAGGGGGGAGGGGTGTTACGTGCCGGTTACTTTTTCCAAATTCATTTCTAAATTCTCCTAATTTTTACAGTCATTTCGCAGATGTTCTCTATTGATCCAACCGCTTAGCGTGTTATGGGAATTTCCCTCAATCAATAGTAGATTATCTGTAGATATTCTTAATAGTGCTTGACTTATTTCTGATTTATTTCTGCTTGAAGCCGGTCACGTCAGGGCAGGTACTCGCCATCAACGTTCCTGGAATGCGTGCTGTGATAAGTCTTTCGAGGCATTGTAGTAGACTACTTTATATTTTTTCTTCCCTGTTAAAATTTTATTACAGTATCGTTGACATCTGATCCTACCATTAAGTGTTGTGGGAGTTTCCCTCGATCAATTGTCAATAAACCGATATGGTATACTAACCAATTTAAAATAATAATTGCTACGCCACTGCGTTCTTCCATGAGAAAATCTTTCATCAGCATCAATGTTCTTGGAACGCCGGATGCGATGGCATTCGAAAACCTAAGCATTGCGAGGCTGGGAACGGTCCGAGGCGACGACGGTTGGGCCTGTGTGTACGAAATGCATGCTCAGCAATTTGACTCTCTTTGTTCAAAGTCCCAAGTGCTCGGGCCTGCCCTGCGAACGCTCGTGGCAGTCGGCTGTTAAGTCGCATAGTGCGTGGTCGATCTGTCCGAGGGACATAACTATTTTCTAAAGTAGTCTTGAGCCGGAGTTCCAGTGCATCCCAGTGATCGTGGAAGGACTCAGTCCCCGTAGAGACTTATATATTCTTGCGTTTTCAACAATTTTAAACTCCTATTTGTTTCAACCGTATATTAACTAAACATTTATATCCTCGAGCTTTATTGTAAACTGACTTTCGACATTGTGCGTGTGTGTTGTGCGACGCTCCTGCGCTTTATCATCTCGGACGCGGGACCCTCCAGGTCATACAGAGAGAGAAACTCAGAGAGAGAGAGAGAGAGGACTTGAGAATACGGAGTTGGTGAGTGATTCGATCTGTCATGATATTGTACGGAGGCAGCAGCTGATTCTACCACCTAGTGGGTTATGGGTTTTCCCTCAATTAGATGCTACTTTCCCTTCGGCGTGTGGCGCGTTTTTAAAATTGGCTTGTTTCGCGTAATATAAATTGTAATCACATTAATTATTCGAGTGAATGTGTAGAATTAACAATACACGCGATTATTGATCCAACCACTTAGTGGGTTGTGGGGTTTTCCCTCGATCAATTATTCTCGATCAGTCATTGTTCAAATCCATGTAATTTTCACCATTTTGTTCCACCTTTGAAAACTCCTATACATATATCTATATTGTAATACATGGTATATTATTCCTTAATTTGTCTTATTTTGTTTCGAACCAGTCTCCTCTAAAGTACCACATCCTGATTGGACAACCTGTATGGGTTGTAGACGAAAGCCGCGCCCCAAAACAATCCTGATTTTTGCGTAATAATCCGATCATGTCAAAATTATAAAATCTCTTTAAAATTCGTTAAGCGTTACCTTAGGAAATTAGACTCAACCGCTCGGTCTCTTTTAAAATGAACGCCCTCACGTAACAGTAGCGTATCTGTCCATCTATAGGTCCCATTGAGCGTAAACATTTTCCACATATTGTTCTTCAAAGTTCGATTGAAACGTTCTACGACGGAGGCCTTCATCACCGAATACGTCGAATAATGATTAATGTCGTGCTTTTTCAAGAATTTCTGCATATCGGCGTTGTAAAATTCTTTTCCTTGATCGGTTTGCAAATTTTTCGGATATCGATCTCTAAATATTTTTGCAAACGCTTTAGTCACCTCAGCACCACTTTTAGTCTTGAGCGGCAACGCCCACGCATACTTGCTCAACACATCGATGACGGTGAGTATATAGTGGTGACCTTGGTTGAAACGCGAGTACGGACGCATTTCTACAATGTCAGCTTGCCACAGATCGTCGTATCCGTGCACTATGACGCGCCTCCGCGGAAAATGTCTTCGAGCTGAAGCATGCAATTCCTCAACGAGTTGTCGCTTCTTGTAACCATGGTTTTCTTCTTTACTCTTGGATTTCGATAATGGTTGCATGTTTGATCGCAAAGGTGTCTTGGACATGAATGATGCGATAATTATCGCGTACGTGTATTATGTGCTTCCCGTTGCTCTCAGGAAATTCTGGACAAGTTCATGTTCCGTAGCAAAAGCGGCTATAGCCTCTTTAACTTTACGCATTTCATTGTCCGGCTGTGGGATAGAATTCAATGCCTGCGATATCTTTTGAACGCTGTTTTGCAACGTCAGCATATCTCTTTGAAACACGACCAGCTTCCTCTCTAATTCTTCCTGATGCTCTCTCAAAAGTTTAATGCTCTTTTCCACGTATAGTTTATTGACAGCATCGGTATCGGCTGTGAGTTGCGCTACACGTCGTATCTTGCGTGATTTTGCATCAAAGTCTGCACCAGTCACGCAAAGAGCGTTATCTCGCATGTAATTTCGAAGCAAACCGCTCCATTTGTAATAGTCCATTCTAGCTGCTCCACTCTTCTCGAGCGATTGTAACCTCGCTCCGTGGAGGCTACCTAACGGACGGGTGTTCCGGGTGACCGCGAGAGTGAGACAAAGTGAACTGGGTAGACTTGCTTTATTGCGCCGAATATACAAGGGAGCCCGGCCAGGTCTGTGCTGGCTAACAGAGTCAATGCGGCTTATCCTACGGCTAAAACTAACGGCGGTTCGTGGTTTGGTCGCGGCGGAGTACGGACGGCGCGTCACGGTCGCGTTCGCGAGTTCGAAGCGTTTCGGCGGTAGAGGGGGGAGGAGTGGGGTCGGCCTCACAGGTGCCCTGGCTGTTGTCTCCACCAAGAGCCCTGACCGGGAAGTCTTGCGCCCGTTCGCCCAGTGGGTATAACCCGCGGGAGATACGGAGACTGTGGGATGTCCTCTGGGACAGACGGAGTCTGACCCTAAGATTGACGACGGATATCGGCCTTCGTCTAGAGATCGGCGAACTCGCGTTTCTCTAGGAGCCGTGGAGGTATGGAAGTCCAAAAATTCGCAGTGATACAGCTTGTTTTTACAAGTGATCACCGGGAGAGTTCTGACCGTTTGCCTGTAACGCTCGTGGCAGACTCTGCCTGACGGGCCCGTCGCGCTGGCCTATATTGGGCGTCGCGGTAACTTCGCCAGCGAGAACGCTGCTTGGTGCGTGGCCATCTCGCGGCCGCGCACGGCAGCGGCGGGCCGCGCCAGGCGCGCGTGGTGGGGGAAAGATTCGCGTCCCACCGTAACTAACTCGTTACACGATACCCCAAATTTGTTGATTGACATCTCGATGCATACAGTGCACATCATCGACGTGCTGTTTAATTTATAATGAGGCCAACCTCGCGAAGTTCCTCGATAATCGACAGAATTTCAGGATTGTGAGAGTTGTTACCTGCCTGACGCGACGCTTCAAGCAAACGCAACCGATCAACCAACTCGTTGGGATCGTCCCAGTGTACATAATCGATCTTATTATCGTTTACTACCATGGTTCGCGGTGCCGTTAGACCTTTCCCTGCTTTACTAACCGATGCGCGAGGGAGTAGCGGTGCAATTACATGTTTGTACTTGTGTCCCTTGTTACCCAATATGGGATTTTCGGCACCATGATCGCGTCTGTGGGCGTTCGTCGCCAATAGTATACTTTTGTATTTTTGTTTATCGGCATCGGTGTATATAGCATCATCTGGAATTCTCTTAAAAATCAGTTCGTAAAGGCCAGGTGTTCCTCTGTATTTTACACCATCTATGATTATATTATCATCCTTGTCTATGTCGAAAGCCTTATCCCCAAGCATCGTTTTACTATTGTTAAAGTACACCGTATACATAGTCCATTGTTGTGTCCTTATCACCACTTAGGATTGTTTTCATGTATTTTTGCCCCAGTGGACCGAAATGACTGCGAAACGTTTCTTGTCCCTCGGATGTTTGGAGTTGCTGTCTAATAGATGTTACAAACGACTCATCCGGAATGATACAATAGTTTGCAGATCTAACAATAAATTAATCACGAATTGGTATCATAAACCGAGTTGGTCCGGGAGATATATAAACTTTTACTCTGCGCATCCCATGCAACATAAAGTAGGATTGATAAAGGGATTAATTGATCGTGCTATCTTACTTTCTGACCCGGAATTTCGACCAGCTAATTTAACTCTTATCAAAAACACGTTAAAACGTAACGGCTACCCTATGGAGATGGTCTCAACGATTATCCGAGATCGCATTTTTGAAATCTACCATCCGTTATTAATGGAAAAACGTAAAGGGACAAAAGCCGAAAAGATCGGACCAGTTAGCTGGAAAAATACAGTTGTCATACCGTTTGTTCATAACATCTCAAACGACTTAAAAAGAATATTTAGGAAAGTAGGAATGCATGTTATTTTCAAATTGCCTTTTTACTGCAAGCAATTGTTCCCTCCAATTAAAGATAAAATACCTTTATTAAAAAACTCCAACATTATCTATTCAATCCCTTGTATGGGTTGCAATCAAGTTTATATTCGACAGACTTCGAGACATTTAGATAGACGGATTTACGAACATAAAAGAAATGTTTTTTTATCTCCCTTTCAACACACCGCTCTAACTAAACATTCACTTGAGTTTGACCATAGATTTGACTACGACAACGTCAAAGTTGTTGATAGGGAAGCCATGTGGAGTCGGAGAATTCTATTAGAGACATTACATATGATTAAACAACCAAGCGTGAATCTTAGGTATGAAACACCGAAGATACAAGATTATTACGCAACCTTACTGAAAAAGTAAGGACATATGATATGACCTCTCTGATGGAGTTTTTCGTGTTACGTCCTGAAGGGACTTTTGTGAACCACCCCGAGCGGTTAGGGTGACTCACCGGGTTCTTGCTCTATCAAGGTGCTAAAGCACGCCTTGACTATACTCGCGGGGGAAGAGGAAGGTGAAAAAGGGGTTAAACCAAAGAATACAATGGATATAAAGGAAAAACAATAGAGAATATATATTGTTACATACAACTGTCCTACCTTGAGACGGCGCTTCGTCTCAACTGTCGCTCGCAGGTCTTAGCTTACAGGGTGATTCGCCTTGTCGTTATCGCCTCGCTCGCGTGCCGCTCGAACGCCGTAGGTCGCGGTCGTCCTCTTCGCTGGCACTCGGGGTTTGACGAACTCGCGCGTCTATCGTCGGTCGCTCGCGTTACAATCTGTCGCGTTCGTGTTTGCCCGTACACGCGCGTGGTTGCTCTCCCGGCTATGCCGTTCACTGTACGTCGGATGGAGTTACGCCACGGCGGATGATCGCGGCCGAGCGCGTTCTGTGTTAGAGAATAAAGTCGAAGACGCGGTTCTTCGTAGGGGACGGTTTCCCTCGATTGATTACGATGGATTCTTGAAAACGCCTAACTTCGATACTACGGAGTTTCCCCCGAATCGCGGTGGTCCGTATCGGCGCGTAAGTGCCCTCCCGGCTAGGCCGTTTCTCGGTACGTCGGATGGAGGCACACTTCGCCTAACCTGATCGGCCGAGCGCGATTCGAAGTTTGCCCTGCGTAGCACGTTCGCTAGTCCGTTCTCCATGGAATCCAAAAATTGACTCCTCTACTTTTCGCATCGCGGGCCGCTCGTCGGACGATTTCGCACGATGGGGGAAACTGCACCGTCGGCAGTTGTTTCGCTCGCGAAGGTTCTAGGGCCCGGGCCGACGACGGTCACGTTGACGCTCCGCGTGTCACTTCACGTTCTTCGACAACGTGACCGGCACGCACGAGGCGATTCCGCTGAATCGCCGCCGGAAAAATACGCGAGGACAACGAGGACGGATGGACCTGAAGGGCCCACGTAACACCTCCCCCCTTAGACACGAAACGGCCTCGCGTGTTTTTCCGGTTTAAGGTAAATGTACCAATAACGAGCCATGTACTGTTGCGTATTCCGCTGGTTGAATTGCGTGAAGTTAGCTATAAGACATAGAAATATCGAGGTTAGATGTAGAGCGAAATTCAAATTCCTTTTAATTGAAAGACAGATATATTATAATAAGATTTGAAGCGAGCGGCACATCTGGAAGGTCTTAAGCAAGTTTGAAATAAGGGACAAGGAAGATAGTAAATAGCTTAACTTCTCCTTAAACATCTGCGTGCCTAATTTAGTCGAGCGGGCAGCTGCACGTCTCGTAAAACCATTTAAAACTCTGTCCTCCCTTGCGATAATTGCCGATGTCCCGTTAGGGTAAAAACTCAGCTTGGGAGAGGCTGAAGGTCATAAAATCATAAACCTTGCGCTGGCACGTCATCTTGACCCTGGGGGAGGGTGCGCTTACCTACCTGATAGAAATGTATGTACCGTACGTAGCCTGTGTAAAGTATGTAATCGCAAAGCGTGCTCCCACCATCACCCGAGAGTGGAGGGAAGCGCGAAGGAAGGGCCAAGGACGGAGAGATGGTTGAAGGACAACCCACTGACGAACCATGAGGGACAACATCACCTTGATTGGGCGAAGGGATCCGAGGAGGGAGTCGGAAGAAGACGCCAAAATTAGGGAGTAGGGCGCCCGGAGGTGACAAGCGAGGAGTTAATTTGTAAGAAGTCAGATCGATCTTGTGAGCAGTTCAAGAAACAGCTTGTAACAATATACAGTATTTTCTCAAGTTATATCAGAGTTCCATCATTGAAATTCCCGCGTCAACTCGCGAGCTGAGTGCTTTCAGCGCTCCACGGGCACGGACCCACGAGTCCTTTAAAATACCCCACAAAATCGCGCAACAAAATTGGTGACAGCGGTGGGATATTCAATAGATACTTTAAAATCATTTACGCGATTAAAAGTGTGGGCTGGAATAGTGAATTCAAGTTTACGGACATTTGACTTTGCCGGTTCGCGAGTGCGCTTTCGAATAGACTATTGTGTTTGAACACGGAACTTTGCAATTGTGCGCGAAAAGACGCTTAATTTAAATTAGTTGTGAAATCAGCGATCAAAATCCGTTTCGCGAAAACAGAACTGTTTGCGACTAAAGAAGTACACCTCTCTCTCTCTCTGGTTTTGGCACGGTTTTCCCAGAGAGCAAAGGGCGAATGCCGGAGGCGGGTGTTTTCAGTGGCCGTGCACACTACCCTGAAAACACATGTACTGAAGTTGCTGATTCAATTATTTTGGCGGAAAATCAACCGGACCTGGACTTCGTGGACCTTTCTTCGAAGCCTCTAGGAAGCGGACGGACGATTGGACTGATCATTGTTGATGAAGACAGGGAATAAGTATTTTTTAAGCTGTATATATATATATATATATATTGGACGTATTGTAACTTTCTTTTGCGAGAATATTAAGGCCTAGGAATAGTATTTTAGCTGATATATATATATTGAGTTCAATTATAATTCGGACAAAATGTGGCGTAGCCGCAATGCTATGAGGAAACGCTGGAGGGAAAAGACAAACTCAGAAAGTATTCAAGAGTTTGAAACTGAAAATTTATTGATAGAGACACCGCGAGCACAGTCTCCTCCTGATATGACTCGTTTCGATGATTTGAGTCTTCTACGCGCTAGCACTCCAATACCTGTTTTAGAAACAGAAGAAATACCCTGTTCCAGCGCGGCTAATATTGTGAGCCTGCCCAGTATTGTTCGGTCGGATTCTATGCCAATAAAAATTGCGACAGATTTGATTCCCTGTTTTGATGGGAAATCCTGTACTTTAACAGACTTCATAAACGAATGTCGGGACATTTATCCAAAGGTTAGGCCAACAGATCGTATAAATCTCTTGACGATAATGAGATATAAAATCAAGGGCTATGCAAAGTCATTAATAAAAAATCATTTGACTCCGAATACTTTAGAGGGATTTATTAAGTTGCTAAAAACAGTTTTTGAACAAACTTTTGATGTTAACCGCATCCGCAAAGAATTAAAAGGGGTGAGTCAAGCACAGAATGAAACTATTAGGATGTACGGAGCACGTGTCTCTGAAATTCTGTCGCAAGGTATAGAGGCCATTAGGGCAGAATCTATTCCCGAAGAACTTGCCGGCAATTTAGGTTCATTCGAACGGGAGACTGTTAGTGCCTTTATAGAAGGTCTACGAAGTGAAGTCGTGCGAGTTCAAATATTAGACAAACGATTAAATAAGTTAGAAGCTAATATTAATCGAGTCAGTAGATTAGAGGCGGGAACTAATGAATCGATTAAACCAACTCCATCCACGGCTATACTTCGCGACGTTAAAGTAGTCACTACTGATACTGCTAGTTATAAATGTTTCAATTGTAAGCAGGAGGGTCATTATCGTCGAGATTGTCCTCAAAATGATAGGAAGTCCTCAGATGTACAAGCTCGAGAAAGAATTAGATGTAATTATTGTAGGAAAACGGGCCATACGGAGGCACGTTGTTTTAAAAAACGGAATACCGCTGCGACAGAAGATGGGGTTAAAACAGAAGTATCCCCTCATTTAAACTCGAAAGGGGCTTTGCAGGGAAACGCGGCGCAAAGCAAGCCCTTAATTGCACGTCCGCAAAACAATCAACCTGCTTCCACTTCAACGTAAAGGACGTTGGCCGATTGCCGGTTTTAGAATTATTACACGAATCATTCTATGAGGGGGTCAGTAGTTTCCTTGTGGACACTGGTTCCCAACTTAACCTAATTAAACGACAGTGTTAGTTCTTCTTTATTAATAGATGATGGCGTTATTTATAATATAACGGGTATCGACCAGGGAGGTGTTAGTACTTTTGGAGAAGTTAGGATCCAGATGTTTGGTATCAACGTTAAATTTCAAATCGTCGATGATGATTTTCCGATATCTGAAACAGGGATTTTAGGCATTCCATTTTTAGAAGAACAAAAGGCAGTGTTGACATTCAAAGATAGTAGTCCAAATAACCTTCAGATCGGTGGCCAAGAGTTCCTTCTTCGTTCAGCGATTTCAGTGAATTTACCACCTCGCACGAAAACGCTCATAACCGTGCCCATTAGGAATGCTGGTAGGCGAGAAGGTTATATAAGAAAGCTGGATACTGTACCAGGTGTTCATGTAGGGGAAGCGCTAGCAACACAGAAAAACGGTTTTGCAAGAATTTTCGCTTTTAACACTACCCTCGAGCATGTGACTCTTTCGGTACCTCCAGTTGAATTAGAAGAGTTTTCTGAAATTCCTCCTTCAGCACGTTCGGCTCGGACAGGAAACCCGGGTGAGGGGCAGTCCAGAGCTGATGCCGCTAGACTTGTTAAATTAGTAAAACTTCTTGATATGCAGGACTTGAATGAGTCTGAACGGGCTAGTATTTTGGAAATAATAAATGAATTTCCTTATCAATTCTATTTGCCATCAGATCCATTGGGTTCCACTAATATAATGCAACACAAAATAGTAACTGCAGATGAGGTACCAGTAAATGCAAAACAGTATCGGTTTCCGTTAGTTCATAAAGAAGAAATTAAAAAACAAGTAAAATCATTGCTTGAAAATAAGATAATTCAACCATCTACGTCTCCATATAATTCGCCTGTTTGGGTTGTCCCTAAAAAACCTGGTCCAGATGGTGAACCTCGTCGGCGCATGGTGATAGATTATCGACAACTAAATGAGAAAACTATCAACGATGCGTATCCTCTTCCCAATATAATAGATATCTTGGACCAGTTGGGAGCCGCTAAATATTTTAGTATTCTTGATCTTGCTTCCGGGTTCCATCAGATTCCTGTACATCCGGACTCGAAATCGAAGACTGCTTTTTCAACTGTAAATGGTCATTATGAGTTCAATAAGATGCCCTTTGGTCGTGTTACGTATGTGGAATATTCCCATACGCCGCTCTCAACAATTTTTCGAGCTCGCGTCTGCGAAGGGAAAACGCCCTAAAAGCCTTTTTGTTTATCAGATACCACTCAGGGGGTCGTGATCTTGACCATCTGGAACACGACCATGGGAACGGGAGTGACACGACGACGACCCCGAAGGATTACCTTATATGGAAATCTCCTAACGAACCCCCACTCATTTTTGGGACTATATAAACCCTTTGGTTTCAACCCTCGTTGGTTAAAAGCAGTACAGTCACGCGTAGAGTAACGTCGTGTCACGCTCGTACAGAGTTGGTTATATTCAGTAAGATCGAGCTAAAGTCTCCGTCAGAATCATAGTTAACCTCATAGAATCCGCGAGTCCGGTTTATATTCTATTTGGCACTTCGAAATAGCCACTCTTACGCCCCGCATCGCCAGTGCGTCAACACCGTGCAACTAGTGGTAACTTACACACTTTTATTCATTATTTAATCGCGACACTTACATTTGTACAATAACTAATTATTGAATATACGAATGGTGTTCACATGTAAATCGAGTAGATTCGTTAAACCCATCTCTTACCCAGCGATCCTTATAATATTAGTAGCACTCACCCACTGATACAACTTTACCGCTCGAGTTGTATCAAATATTAATTAAGAGTTACGAGGCATTACTAACATTTCCCGCGACTCCCTGATTAAGCATCAGGTTCGTTCGCAACCTTTCATCCAAAACAAGGTATATTTTCCAACCCAGTGGCTCCCCGATTTCGCATTGGGTTCGTCCACGAAACCTCACCCTCCTACGGCTCCCTGATTTCGCATCAGGTTCGTCCGTATCCTACAGCTCCCTGATTTTGTATCAGGTTCGTCTGTAAATCTACCAACTTCCGAACAGCTCCCTGGTTTAGCACCAGGTTCGTCTGTGAATAATCCAACCTCCTAACAGCTCCCTGGTTTCGCACCAGGTTCGTCTGTGAACTTTATCCTAGTGACTCCCAGATTTCGCGTCGGGTTCGTTCACGACGTTTCACCTTCCTGCGGCTCCCTGATTTCGCATCAGGTTCGTCCGCGTGTGACTCCATTCCTAGAGGCTCCCTGATTTCGCATCAGGTTCGTCCTCGCCGTCAATAATCCTAGCGGCTCCCTGATTTCGCATCAGGTTCGTCCGCGCACCTAACTAACAAACTCATAAACCATATTCCTTGGGAAATACCCTTCTCGCCGGCCTCTCGCGTTGCCGCAGCCCCGGCTCGTAACAGTCGTAAGACTGCTCCAGCCACCTTTCAAAGGTGCATGGATTTAGTTTTGTCTGGCTTACAAGGGGTTGAGCTCTTTGTGTATATGGACGATATCGTCATATACGCTGATTCTTTGGAAGAACATTCACGATAATTAAAAGGTCTCCTGGCTAGATTACAAAGTGCTGGATTGACATTGCAACCCGAGAAGTGTCGATTTTTGCGACGGGAAGTCTCTTATTTGGGTCACGTAATTTCTTTGAAAGGGGTGAAACCAGATCCTGGAAAGATCGAAGCAGTAAAATTATTTCCTATTCCAAAAACTAGGAAAAATATCAAGCAGTTTTTGGGATTGGTCGGATATTATCGACGCTTTATTCCTCATATGGCAAAGGTTGCTAAACCTTTGACAAGATTGTTAAAAGCTGAAGTACCTTTTGTCTGGGATAAAGATGTCCAATTTGCCTTCGAAAGTCTACGAGATACTATTTGTTCAGAACCATTACTTCAATTTCCCAATTTCCAACAACCATTTCTTGTAACGACAGATGCTTCTAATCACGCAGTAGGAGCTGTATTGAGTCAGGGTCAAATCGGGAAAGATCTCCCAATTGCGTATGCATCTCGGACTCTTAATAGCGCTGAAAGTAATTATTCCACTATTGAGAAAGAGTTATTGGCAGTTTTATTTGCAATGGAGCATTTTCGACCGTATTTATATGGTCAGAAATTTACTCTAATCACTGATCATCGACCACTGATCTGGTTACATAACGTTAAAGATCCTACTTCCCGTATTATGAGATGGCGAATCAGATTAAATGAGTACGATTATGAAATGGTGTATAAACCTGGTAGGATAAATTCCAATGCTGATGCATTATCCCGGAATCCACCTGTTCTAGTCGAATCTCAAAGTATCCTTCCTTTTCCAACCAAGTGCTTGACAACTAATACTAAGCTTGAAAGTACGGACGTCTCCCCTCCAAAGCGTTTGCAAGGGGTTGTCGTAGGCGCCGACGATTTGAGTAGTAGAGGTAAGGGGATTCTAACCCAGGTCCTCTGAGGGGAGCGCGGGGGCGGGGGGAAGTGACGGCGCGCGGGGGAGCGCGGCGGAGGGAAACATGGACGCGGGGCCTGCGGGGAGTGGAAGGACGGTTGCGCGCGCACGAGCCGCGGAGTGGGGGAAGCCGCGATCGTGGAGGGGATCACTCCGGGCCGAGCGGCCGCGGAGACCTCTCCAGACCGGACCCACCGTCGGAAATTTTTCAGAGGAGGAATGACCTCCGAAAAAAGTCTTTTTTCAGACTCGATCCGCTCTCAGAAATTTTGGAAACTGTTTATTGAAACGCGGAATCTTAAAATTAGGTGGCGAGGAGAGAAGGAGGGTAAATGAAATGGCACAATGAAATACGTTTAAGAATATATTGTTACAAAAAAAAACTATTAAAGATAAATCGGCGGCGGTGAGGACGGCTGTGAGGACGGCGTCGGCGATTCGAATTGCTCACCGACGTCGATATGGTCATGTTTATCGAACGTGGCATACGTGGGGGTTTATGGTGGCGATGATGACCCCGGGGGCGTCATCACCCACCCCTGCAGCGACTGCGGCCTGCTGACATCAATCCACCCAGTTTCTTGCGGTGATGGAGGCCGCGGTCGCCGCAGGGGCCCCACCTGCCTGTATGGCACCCACGGTTGCCTCAGCCTTTCGACCATGGTAGGGCCGACCGCCAATCCCGCCCGTCGCCGCATCTCCTCCTGATTAGGGGCTGCAGATGCAACGTCCTCCAGTCTCCGCGCCAACATCCCCAACTGCCTCATGAGGAAGTCGTTGTTCTAGAACATACACACAAACGTCGATATAATATTAATACTTCAAAACGGATAAAAAAAGAAAAAAAGAAAAAAAGAAAAAATACAAAGTATTACATACCATTGGAGGTGGCGGCGGCGATGGCGACAGCGTCGGCGTCGGCGGTGGCGAGTTCTGGAAAATAGAACCCACGATATAACACTAACACAACAGCCGTCTGATTTGATCTCGCTCGATTTTAACGGTTAAACGCGATAAATGTTAAAATATATTTTAAAGTACATACCTCAAAGACGTCGGAGCATGGCTCCTCATCCCACTCGGGTGCAATACGTTGTATTCCCATTTTTTAAATTCCAACTCAAAAAAACTGTCGCGCACAAAAAACTGAACTTTGTCTAATGATGCTTTGAATGCAACTGGTCTCGCTGCATCTCCAAGCTCTCGCATCTAAACTCATAACTCGAAATCGAGAAGTGCTTAGCTTTGCAAAAGTAGAATGTCTTCGTTCTCCCACCTACATTTTTTTTTCGCTGATTATCCTCCAGCACTTATCTTCATCACTGCCCATCCTCTCCTTTTTCACACGCGTCTTCTTTCCCTTCTTCTTTGACGCATCATTCAGCTAGACCATATCACTTTGAACGGTTTTGAACGCGAATCAAAACGGGTATCGAACGGTATGGAACGGGTATTGAACAGGTATTGAACGGGTATTGAACGGTTTTGAACGGGTATCGAACGGTATTGAACGGGTATTGAACAAGTATTGAACGGGTATTGAACGGTTTTGAACGGATATCGAACGGTTTTGAACGGGTATCGAACGGTATTGAACGGGTATCGAACGGTTTTGAACGGGTATCGAACGGTATGGAACGGGTATCGAACGGTTTTGAACGGGTATCGAACGGTATGGAACGGGTATTGAACGGTTTTGAACGGGTATCGAACGGTATGGAACGGGTATCGAACGGTTTTGAACGCGAATCGAACGGTTTCTACATAATAATTAAAACTATCGTCTTAATCTAGCGTACATGCAGGAGGTTGGGAGGTTGGGGAGGGTGAAGAAAAAAAACATTTATGTATTAAAAATTGGTTATATTTTATTTAAGCATTTCCCTCTGGTGTTTAGACCACCAGTTGAATATTTTAAATACATTTTGCAAGGCACAGTGCTTTGCGTGTCTGCCACATCGCAGAGTATCAACTACATTTAGCTTATTTAGGGATTTGATATCCTCGTAGTCAATGTCCAGCGTCTCGATGATTACGTCCGCTCTGGTATTTTCGTCGAGGAAATCCGCAAGCCAGTCGCGTTTCTGCAGCCCTTTAACGTATACTATATGGGATGTGTCATCTTCTTCGTCGATCGCATCTGCTACAGCTTTCGTAATTAGCTGTTTAGCCATACTGTACGGAACGTCTCCATCGTTCCACCGTAGTCCGTGGTGTTTTACCGTCAACCACCGAATGCTTGATTTGTCCGATTTCGTAAGAAGGAATTGTGACATAGGACTCCCAAAAATATAGTGCGAGAGAACTGTTCCCTTGCGTAGGACAGCCACTTCCTTCGCGACAAATCTTCCATCGACGATGAACCCTTGCAGGTCAACGAATGTTGGTACAGCCATTATCGGTACAATTTAGAGGTCCGCTCGCTTTCAAGACAGACAGGAGAATGCAGTTTTTCTCATAAAGCATCTCGATTTTCACGATGAAATTTTGTATGAATTTGACACAGGAGAGGGCGCACAAGTAGCGTGGCAATTTAATTCATTTTGCGCACTACGTTTGTCAGTGGATTGTATTCAACCACCCGATCGTGCAGAATCAGACAGTAGGCTGTAGTATTTGCCGGCACATTCTCTTTACACTCGAATTCTATGCGCACGTCCACGGTGCCATTCTTGATGGACTCATTTTGTCGCGAACAATCAATCACGACGATGGGACCAAATTGTAAAAATTCAGCCACGGTGAATAATGCCTCGTTGCAACTATGTCCATAATACGATTTACCGAATTGCGTATACATGTGATACAAAATGGCATGCTTATTCTTGTCAAAGTCCAAGTTCATGTCATCGTATGGGTAAAATTCCGAGTTGAGAAAAAGTTTGACATTAGTCAATTTACAGTTGTTGAACTTAGTAACGTCTTCGCTCGTCACATTCTTTCGACCAGTCTGTAGAGCAAGGATCACGCATCGTGGCTTCTCTAGCTGTGCGGATGCCTTTACGGCCCACGAATGCTTGTTTGTGTTTTGCAACATAGGATACTCGTACAGATCCCACGATTGAAAACAAATGCTCAGGTTTTGTCCACTTTCCAAAGTACGTAGCAACGATAGCTTATTAATGTCGTTCAGCGTCACATGAGGCATCCGCCATTGTAGTTTAAATAATTTAATTTCTGGTTCCAACACCGATGATCCTATCAGTGCATTGTTGTCGTTGCGCGACCGTATTAAAATCAATTCGTGACGCGCATTAATAATCATGTGTTTGTAGTTCTCGCAAAATCCTAGCAAATATTTGAGTGGGATGCAAAAATTGAAATGATTTTTGACTATTGACCCATCGCGTCGTTTCAAGCCCCATCCGGCATTCTCCATATTTTTGTCTTCGTCCGATGTCAGCGATACATAGTTTTTAAGCGTGCTAGTTATTCCAACGTTTCTGTTGCGATCAATCTCCACGCCATTCAGCTCATATCGAATCTCATCGAATAAGAACGCCACACAATTATTTCCCAACATCACCGTTAACGCATCATTTGGCTTATTTATCTTCAATTTCCCCTCCACATAGAGGAAACTTTCACACGGTAATGTGTATAAATCCTGCTGTTGTATCGGTATTCTTATCTCATCGCTGTATCCAAACGTCGTGTTGACGTATGGGTTGTACGTGTGAGTCTCAAGCTTGACGATGCGATCATCAAACGTCGGCTTCCCTCCAATGCTTAGAATATCTGCCATTTTTTTTTTTTTTTTTTTTTTTCCAACTTAAATGCGCACAATGAATCCCAAACATTTCAAAAATGCAATGTTCGCAGCACTGAGCCTCTTCTTTTTAGCGTGATCAGAGCTGTTGCAGTTGTTGGTGTTGTAAACAATTTCACTTGGAACAAACGGGTTTCTGGAGTCGTTCAATACAAGCATTTCTTTCGCACCACACGTATTATCGTCGTCGTCGCACGTGCAGTCTGATTGTAATCTCTTCACCTCTAAAATCGAGCAACCGTCCGTCTTGATCCACAACGCGTATCGTCAGATCCGTAACGACCCGTGCGGTGATTGGAAGGTAAATGATCTGTGCGGGCGTTTCCGATATCTTATATCCTGGTGGAACTCTCGGAGAAAATTCATGTATCGTATGTACACGCCTCCCATTGTTGTACGCACCAGCGGTCACGCTACATTCTATGCGAATAATGTTCACGTTCATGATATTAATTGGATCGTCCGATTCGTGCCATCGTTCTGGTGCTAATACCCGATTCGTCGAGAATCCCAGTAGCGATCCAATGTTGTTAGGCTTTGTAAAGTCTACGGTGAACCGACAGTACAGCTCGCTTTTCATGGTATTGTTGTTGGGACGCAACACTATAGGATACACATCGTTGTCACCGTCATCGTTGTCGTCATCGGTGCCACCAAGATTTTTAGGATACCGCTCGAGTAATCGCTGCTTCAGGTACTTGGCAATGGCGTCTAGTTCGTAGGAGCCGTGGGGAATCGTAATGTATTCATAAGCGCTGTCGGGGCTGTTGTTTACGATAAAGTAGAATTTATCGTTGCTCGAGTCGATGTTCGGTATTGTGTGATAAGTTTCAAAGGTTGTTAGACCAAGCTCGTAATCATCGTCGCTCAAATCTATGGGTGGAAAGTAGCTCACCGCGAGGGTGCTACTCTTGCCGGTTAGAGTGAATGTTAACGACATATTCCGCTCGAATTGCTCGACCAGTACTGAATCAGAGTGGTGGGAAATCAATCCTTAAATTTGGCACCGATCGTTTGTAGAAAGCGTAGACATAGTTGTCCGCAATTGCTCTGATCGTACTTCTGATAGGACGTTCGATTGTATTCAATTTTCACAGCATCCTTATCCAGATATTTTACCAATTCCATCGGCGGTCGAAGATTCCCAAAGCTGTCAAAATATATAGCTCGACACCCTCTCTTCGCATACGCCACCCAATGAGTCCCCGGCCCCTCGGCATTGTCCAAATTTACGATACCGCTCTCGTTTCGACGTACTCCACCAGCTGGTAACGCGTTGCGCATAAAAACACCTCTAAAGAATGGAATACGCATACGTTTTGCCAACTCCTCCAATTGCACATCGGTAGTTACGCCCGCAGGCATTTTTATTTTCTTTTCGACGTTTTTTTTTTTCGTTTAGATATTCCCTGTCCGCGCTTGTACGGCGCGAGATAAAGTCCGCGACCTTCCATGGAGCGATTATGGCGTTGCATTTCCTGCAGCTGACGTTGCGCCGCCTTATTATCGTTTACCGCCTTGGCGATCCCCGCCGCTCCACCAGCCAATGATCCGAGAACACCCAACAGCGGTAAAAGTGGTAATATACCACCCCGTTTTGCCACCGGAAGAATCCGCTTTTGCGATGCTCTCTTTGGAGTCCTTTTGCGAGTTTTTGTTTTCATCCCCATTCCGATCTTCGTCTTGGTCTTCATAGCAGCCCAAACAGCTGTAGCAGCACCTCTTTCACCCAGAGTCGAGTCTCGCGCAACGATGCGTTTTCGCGCTTTGTCAGCGAGAACGTTATCTGCCGCGTGCCTTTCGCCGAGGTCGTTGCTACGCGAATATGCAATATCGTGTTCGCAACACGCTGCGTCCAACGGATTGATACCTCGATCCCCTCTAGCCAATCGTTTTGCAAGATGAGTTCCTGGACCGCAAAACTGATATCCTGGGATGTGTAATTCGATTGGTAGCGCGTTTATCGCTCGATTTAACAAACCACGACCTTTCTTTACTGTCGTCGTCGGTGACATTCGCTACAGTTTTTAATCAATGGTGCCGGACCGTCGATATGCGTTCGCTGCCAAGGGCGATTATAATGTTCCAAGCACCGGCGATACTGTCGAACCTCGGAATTGGCTTTTATATGCTCGGGGAGCCTGTCCCACAACCGATCAATGTGCCTGTCAAACTCTCGCAGTAGAATAATCTTTGGTATATATTTCAATTGATCAGAGGTTAGGTCTCGAATATCATAATTATCCGACAGGATCAGAAGCATTTTGAATACTGAGCCATCATGTTTCAGCGCGGACCTATAAATAGGGTGCATCACCGCCTCGACGTATTCAAAATCATTTTTCACGGTTCGCGGGGAGGATGCGATTCGTGCGACAACCTGTAACCATACGCGTGACAAATTTTGATGATAAATCACGAGTGATGTCTTCGAAAACAGGGCGCAGACATGGTAGCATGCTACCAAACACTATCCGCTGCCTCATTTGTGGTCCATCAAATTGTGGAAAGACCAACGTGCTGATCAGCTTGTTGGAAAGTCCTCACGGCGTCCACTTCGAGAACGTGTACGTGTATTCCAAGTCGTTGCAACAGCCGAAATATCAGTACTTGGAGAATTTATTGACTCCGATAGATGAAATTGGCTACTTTACGTTTTCGAATAACAGTGACGTCATCCCACCGAGCGAATCGCTTCCGAATTCCATTTTTATCTTTGATGACGTGGCATGCGACAAGCAAGATACGATACGAGAGTACAGTGCAATGGGGCGCCACTCGAACGTTGACTGTTTCTATCTCTGTCAGACGTATGCAAAGATTCCCAAACATCTTATACGCGACAATGCGAATCTGTTGATTCTGTTTAAGCAGGATGGTACCAACTTGAAACATGTGTACAACGATCACGTAAACACCGACATGTCTTACGAGGATTTCTGCGCTTTGTGTCGTAATTGTTGGCAACGGGATTATGGTTTCGTGGTGATAGACAAGGATAGCGCGATGTCCAATGGACGTTATAGAAAGGGATTTAACGAGTTTGCCATACCATGAGATGGTCAATTGTCGTCAACACGTCGGTGGGAAAGCAACGTCTGCGGTACAGCGATGATCGATATCGATACTCTGGAGATTAAGGATCGCGAGAGAATAGCGAAGGAAATTGCAAAAACCAGCGAAGCCATTCGTCGGAAACATCAAGCTTTGAAGACTGGCAAGATGGAGGAAGATATCGCGTTGGAGAAATACTTTAAACCTATCGTCGAACCACTAAAACATATTGTGGAAAATACCGCAGCGATGGAAGCTGATACATCACCGTCGATGAGCACAGACGTTGAAGGGAATGAAACATTAACGCCTAAAAAAATCCATCTAAAACAGAACACATCGCGCAAGAGAAAGAGGAAAGAGCACATGTCAACGGAATATTCACCTATAACCTCGACACCAGTTCAATCGAAGCGGAACCGACAGAATGTCGTATCAAGCGATTCTCCGGCTCCACCCACACCAATAAGTACATTGCCCAATGTGCAATCGCTCTCAACCGTTGATGATGACGTTTTCGAAACTAGTCCCAATGAGTCGTTTGTAACATCTATTAGACAGCAATTCCAAACATCCGAGGGACAAGAGACGTTTCGCAGTCATTTCGGCCCGCTGGGGCAAAAATACATGAGCGCGATCCTAAGTGGTGATAAGGATACAACGATGGACTATGTGTACGGCGTATACTTTGGCAATAGTGGAACGAGGCTTGGGGATAAGGCTTTCGATATAGACATGGATGATAACATAATCATAGATGGCGTAAAATACAGAGGAACACCCGGTCTTTACGAACTGATTTTCAAGAGAATTCCCGATGATGCTGTATACACCGATGTCGATAAACAAAAATACAAAAGTATACTGCTGGCGACGAACGCCCACAGACGCGGTCATGGTGCTAAAAATCCCATATTGAGCAACAAGGGACACAAGTACAAATATGTAATTGCACCGCTACTCCCTCGCGCATCAGCTAGTAGGGCAGGGAAAGGTCTAACGGTACCGCGCGCTATGGTGGTAAACGATAACAAGATCGATTACGTACACTGGAACGATCCCAACGAGCTGGTGGATCGAATGCGTTTGCTTGAAGCGTCGCGTCAGGCGGGTAACAACTCTCACGATCCCGAAATTCTATCGATTATCGAGGAACTCTGCGAGGTAGGCCTCATTATAAATTAAACCGCACGCCGATGATGTGCGCTGTATGCATCGAGATGCCGATCAACAAATTTGGGGTATCGCTCGAGAAGAGTGGAGCAGCTAGAATGGACTATTACAAATGGAACGGTTTGCTTCGAAATTACATGCGAGATAACGCCCTTTGCGTGGCTGGTGCCGACTTTGATGCGAAATCACGCAAGATACGACGCGTAGCTCAGCCGGTGGTCGACACCGATGTCGTCAATAAACTATACGTGGAAAAGAACATTAAACTTTTGAGAGAGCAGCAGGAAGAATTAGCGAGGAAGCTGGTTGTGTTTCAGAAAGATATGCTAACGTTGCAAAACAGCGTTCAAAAGATATCGGAGGCGTTGAATTCTATCCCACAACCGGACAACGAAACTCGTAAAGTTAAAGAGGCTATAACCGCTTTTGCTACGGAGCAGCAACTTGTCCAGAATTTCCTCGGACCGACGAGAAGCACATAATAAATGTACGCGATAATTATCGCATCATTCGTGTCCAAGACACCTCTGCGATCAAACATGCAACCATTATCGAAATCCAAGAGTAAAGAAGAAAACCATGGCTACAAGAAGCTACAACTCGTTGAGGAATTGCACGCTCCAGCTCGAAGACATTTCCCGCGGAGACGCGTCGTAGTGCATGGATACGATGATTTGTGGCAAGCTGACATTGTAGAAATGCGTCCATACTCGCGTTTCAACCAAGGTCACCACTACATACTTACCATCATCGATGTGTTGAGCAAGTATGCATGGGCGGTGCCGCTCAAGACTAAAAGTGGTGTTGAGGTGACTAAAGCGTTCGCAAAGATATTTAGAGATCGATATCCGAAAAATTTGCAAACCGATCAAGGAAAAGAATTTTACAACGCCGATATGCAGAAACTCTTGACAAAGCACGATATTAATCATTATTCGACGTATTCGGTGATGAAGGCCTCCGTCGTAGAACGTTTCAATCGAACTTTGAAGAACAATATGTGGAAATTGTTTACGCTCAATGGAACCTATAGATGGACCGATGCGCTACCGCGTCTGCTTGCAGAGTATAACGCACGAAAACATAGAACCATTGGAATGCGTCCTTGCGATGTTACCCCTGCGATCGCCGACAGGCTGCTAGCCACCGTGTACAGCAACATAAAGATCGCTGCTCCAGCGAGATTCAAGTTGGGCGAGTTTGTGCGCGTGAGCAAATTTAAAACCATCTTCGATAAAGGCTATACGCCGAATTGGACAACGGAGGTGTTCAAGATAGCCAAAGTACAGGCAACTAATCCTGCAACGTATCTGCTCGCCGATTCCTGTGGAAAACCTGTTGCCGGCGGATTCTATGAACAGGAGCTGCAACGCGTCACCGATCCTGATGTGCATCTAGTGGAAAAAGTGCTGCGTAGAAAGGGGGATAAGGTATATGTCAAGTGGCTGGGGTTTGATAAATCACACAATTCGTGGATAAATAAAAATAATGTATTGTAAATTAATAATGCATAACTCAATAAATACAATGATACATATATGTAAATGTGTAAACAATTTTTTTTTATTTTAACACATTAATCCCACTATTTATAATACAATAATCCCACTATTTATAATACAATAATCCCACTATTTATAATACAATAATCCCACTATTTATAATACAATAATCCCACTATTTATAATACAATAATTCCACTATTTATAATACAATAATTTATATTTTTTTTACAATGGGATATTATAATGTCCCCAGGGCAGAGTGTCGGTCGAATCGGGTACGATATGCCGCTTGTCGTCGTATGGACTTAGAGCGATTTTAGATTCCGAAATGGTGTACACTTTATGATATTTAGACCGTATACATGATTGTCTGCGAACCATTTCGATCTCCCTTTGCAAACACTTCGCGTAATCGTCGAAAGTTATCGTTCTGGCTATGACGTTGGTCTTGACGCCTTTCGCCTTTTTCGTATCTCTTTTGCCGTCTACGCGAAGTGCATACATTTTCGCTCTAAGACCTACGAATTCGGTCATTATCACACCGTTATTTTCGTCCTTCATCAGCCCTGGAACCTTCTTATTTTCGCGCGGCATATTATATGGATTGTCGATAGGATAATCGCTTGTGTCGAATCTACCGATATTGTGTTTCATAGTCTCGTAGATATCGTCGCATCGAATATGATAAATGAGGCTGTCTGTGTCGGTGTATAGAATATTACAATTTGGTCCGTGTTTGGGAGACATGTACTCGTAGTGAAATTCATACAAACAAATTTTCGATATGTCCAGAATGCACATACCCACGTATATCGGTTTGTTGAATTTCACCTCGAGTTTTCGCAATTCAACAGCTATTAAATTTTCCGAAAAAACACTTCTGCTGTGGAAATTCGGTTTCGCGATCATTGCCTCCGCGCCATATCGCCCTTCCCAACGTGTTAAAAGTTTTACATCCACGTGATTTCGTACATTTTCCATAGTTTTACCAAATACCGCGTTGTTCATCAATTTGTACAAATTTTTTTCAAAGTCATTTGTCGCGCTTGTTCTGAACCGTGTATTGAGTTCGATGTAATCGCGGAGCCAGGGAGATTGAGCGAATTGGAGCACGCGGTGTATCTTTGTAATACGAAGACCATGACGCGTGCACTGCTGCAGGTTGCGGTAATGGATAACGTAACGCTGCTTATCGTATACCGTCGCGAGTAATTTGTCCTGCCTGCTGCCAGGTGGTTTGGCACGCGTCGGGCAGAACGATAGATCGGCATGAGCATCGTGCAGACGTTGTGGATATTCCAGATCTACCTCGAGAATGTACCCCGTGGGCGAATCGACTTTGATTGAAGACACATCAAACTTTGCAACATCTTCGACCCATTGAAATTTAGCGTATGGGAGGGGCTGACACATTGCCCACCCATACAAATTATTCACATCAAAGTACATCAAGTACGATGACTCTTCCAATGCGTCGTAAGATGGCATGTACTTGTTATTGGCATGTGCATATCTTCCAGAACATTGGCTTAAACCCCCACGTATGCCACGTTCGATAAACATGACCATATCGACGTCGGTGAGCAATTCGAATGTAATTTTGGTATGCTTTAGCATTGCATCCCACGTGAAACCTGGTAGAGTATAATAATGCGCCGAATCTAGTCCATAGCTCTTGATACAACTTTCGCGAAAATTTTCAAAAATATCTGCCAATAACAAGACATCTGTTTTCAAATACAAGTCGCTGTATTCGCCCAAGGTTCTAATCCCGAAACGCTGCCAGATAGTCTCAGCGTGCGCGTAATCGCTCTCGGATACAGTCTCGCCCGTTAACGAACTGTAGAATGACTCGCGCGGCGGTAAGCATGGATCCTGCAGCTTGTCCGCGCAATCAAGGTATTCGTACGGAAAGACACCTTTTCGCGTCAATAAATTGAAATCCTCGGTGGATAATGTTTCAAAGGGTGTAGCCGGATAAGCATAGCGAAAAGTGCCCCCAAACCAAATTGAACTTGCGGTACACCAATCGATAGGTTCCTCAAAGAAAACTATTTCTGTAAAGTTTCAACCCGATACCCCTACTACTAGGGTAGTTACAGGGTGAAACGTAATTTACAGTTTAAGCTCCATTACTTTTGTTCCATTGAATAGAAACCTATACAAAAAATCAGAGACATTCTACCCATTGATATACGTATTTTTGAATTTTTTCAGAATTTTCAGTGACAAAACCGAATTTTAAAAAATTCAAAAAGATTAAAAATGCCGATTTCAAAGTCAAAATTTCAAATTACAACATTTATATTTTTACAGTTTTGGCGTCTTTCTATGGTCATTAATGTCTAATTTTTTCAGATTTTTCAAAAGGGTGGAACGCAGTCGCAAAAATCAAAAACTGATATTTCTTACCTTCCCGTACGCAAAGTTTGGCATACTCGTACGACGAATATATTATGTTCATTAAATGGGTGTTGTATGCAATTCTAAATACTTTCACATTTTTTAAATGAGTCAATGCAATTGATCTGATAGCATTTTACGGTTGATAAGGGCGAAGTTTTACCTAATTGCGCGTATAAGTGATGTCAGTACATAGTAAGTGTCATCTCGACCGTTCTTGGTAGATTCTTGAATTCTCTTTCTGCAAATAATATCATGTCATAGGGTTTTCATCGCGTGTCAAGCGTAATTAAAAGTAGGGCAGTCTCTAGAAACGCACGATCTATCCTTATCTGTTTATGTTACGAATGACGCGTTCCTTATGCATCGAGTCACGAGTGAGCGAGGTGAAGAGTTTATTTTAATAGTATCGGATGCCAATGGGGGTTCATTTTGTAGAATCTACTTGGAGAGTCTAAACAAAAGAGACGTGAAACAGAATAGAGAAAGAGAAAATGTGCATGTCGTGAAAGATGCATGCAACGCGTATTCAGTTCCTGAAATGCAGTCGTGGAGAATGAATCGTAAATGTCGCAGAGTGGTAAAAGTATTATAAAAAAGTGATACAGAAGTGGTATAGTTAGTGATATAGAAATAGTGTAACATTACAAAGTTACACATTTATTGAAACAATTAAAAACATTTGCTTATGCTTTACGCACTGATTTTACATTTTTTTCTGAGTGTGAGTGATTTTGTAAACATTTGTGAATACATGTAAAAGGAATTTAAAAACTGGTGTAATTCACAAATTCAACATAATTAATATAATATATAATATATAAATAATATAATATAATATAATATAAAATAGTGTACATATACAATATGTCGGATAGACAAATAAACATTGTTAAGCCGAATATTAGTCGTGATAGGTGTATTAATTGTAATATTCCATTGAGGAAATCAGTCGGTTGGCAGAAGAAGATTAATACGGTATTTGAAGCTGAGAAGTGGTCCAGAATTTTGGGCAATGTGGTTACTGTTGGCGATGTACTATGTGGGAAGTGCCGTATGATTATTTATCAAAAGGAGAATGATGTGAATGTAGAAGAACCAATCGCTAGTACTTCCCATTACCAACCAACTTCTGAACTTCCGCAACCTCACGAATCTTCATCGTCACCGGAAAAATCTTGTGGATCAGGTCCTTCCTGTTCCTCAAGTGAAGACCCATCATTTATTTTAAATGTCAGTGATAATCGGGCAACGGAAACCGAATATGTTAAGATGCAATTTCAAAGAGTTGTTTCAACACACAAATACTGTTTCGTTTGTGGTTCTACGAAAAGTATAATTAATGCTCCATATGAAGCAAGGAAGCAGGCATTCCTTTTGAGAAGACTATATATACCGAACGGAAATCGTTGCTGTCCGACGCATTTAATAAAGGGAAGGTTATATAAAGAAGACTTAACGAATTTACGGGTGCATTCAAATAGTGCATTAATAGAAGTTAATGAATTACGAAAGTATTTCGAATTCATGTCCATTAACTGCGACTCTAATATTAAAGATAAGATAGGCGATTTTACACTCTCAGAGGAACGTCTTCGAGTTTTCACGAGATTAACTTGGGAAAACATAATACAATTGCGGGAAATGATGGTTTCAATGAGAGAAACTAAATGTCGAACTGTATCACAGGCTATTGTTGTTTTTCTATTTAAACTACGAACTGGCAATTCAAATAAAACAATAGCTGCAATTTTGGGAATGGAACGGGAACAACAAGTTTCTGATTTTTGTGCATCAATTATAAATTCTTTTGAAAAGGACATATTGCCTACCCAATTTGGTTTTACTGCTTTTCCTCGAGAACATTTAATTGAAAAAGAAACATCAATTATTGCTAAAAACTTACACAATATAACTGATCAGTTGGCTTTGATTTTCGATGGCACGTATATTCGACACGGAAAAAGCACAAATAATGAATACCAAAGAAAGTCTTATTCCGGCCAAAAAAAAACACCACTATGTAAACCATTTACAATTTGCACAACAACAGGCTATATTATTGACATGCTCGGACCATTCTATGGTACTCAAAATGACGCACAAATAATGAAAATTGTAATGCAAGATCCAAACGGTTTGCGGAATCTAATGAAAAATGGAGACTTATGCATCGTTGATCGAGGTTTTCGGGATGTGAAAACCTATCTGGAGGAAGAAGGATACCGTATACTTATGCCAGCTCTTAAAGGAAAACGTAATCAACTAACAACTAAGGAAGCTAATGATTCTCGGTTAGTTACAAAAGTTCGATGGGTTGTTGAAGCTGTCCACGGTATAATAGGGCAAAAATACCGACTTCTCCATCACCAAATGCAAAACACATTGCTTCCAACAGTACGGTCGTTCTGCCGAATAGCTTGTTTCCTGCACAATACATTTGGAAAGCGATTAAATTCAGATAAACAGTTCTCCGAAGAAATAATTTCAAGAATTTCTGAACAAAAAGATCAGCCTAATACTTTAGGATTGGAAGTCGAAACACACCGTTGGAGTAGACGAAAGGTTCCATTTCAACAAATAACAGCTACCGATTTGACTGATTTCCCCGAAATGACAGAACAAGATCTAAAAATTTTTTTTACTGGATCCTACCAACTATCTCAAGCAGTATCCTACTTGGCAGAAATGATGGATGAAGAAAACAATATTAATCTCCGTTGCTTAAAACAAGACAAGAACATTATTCAATTTCAAGTACAATCGCGACACATTAATAGCAAAATCTATAAATGTTACATAGATTATACACCACATTCAATAGGTGGCTCTGGAATCAAGCGTCATTTCTGTGAGTGTGCAAATGGGAGCCGTACTATTGGATGTTGTTCGCATGTAGCTGCGATAATATATTCTTTATCGCATGCTCGGTATCTTGCACAAATTATAAGGCCCGCAGAGATACTTAGCAAAATATTTAATACCGAACAGGTAAATCCTGTAATAAATGATGATAGCGACGAAGATTAAATTACAAACATCGCGTTACTTGCGCTGCAAATCGAAATTATTAAAGGTAAAACTCACAGATTAGAATTCAGTAACTTATTTAATGAATGCAGTAGTATCTGATAATGAAAACCTATGATATGATATTATTTGCAGAAACAGAATTCAAGAATCTACCAAGAACGGTCGAGGTGACACTTACTATGTACTGACATCACTTATACGCGCAATTAGGTAAAACTTCGCCCTTATCAACCGTAAAATGCTATCAGATCAATTGCATTGACTCATTTAAAAAATGTGAAAGTATTTAGAATTGCATACAACACCCATTTAATGAACAAAATATATTCGTCGTACGAGTATGCCAAACTTTGCGTACGGGAAGGTAAGAAATATCAGTTTTTGATTTTTGCGACTGCGTTCCACCCTTTTGAAAAATCTGAAAAAATTAGACATTAATGACCATAGAAAGACGCCAAAACTGTAAAAATATAAATGTTGTAATTTGAAATTTTGACTTTGAAATCGGCATTTTTAATCTTTTTGAATTTTTTAAAATTCGGTTTTGTCACTGAAAATTCTGAAAAAATTCAAAAATACGTATATCAACGGGTAGAATGTCTCTGATTTTTTGTATAGGTTTCTATTCAATGGAACAAAAGTAATGGAGCTTAAACTGTAAATTACGTTTCACCCTGTAACTACCCTAGTAGTAGGGGTATCGGGTTGAAACTTTACAGAAATAGTTTTCTTTGAGGAACCTATCGATTGGTGTACCGCAAGTTCAATTTGGTTTGGGGGCACTTTTCGCTATGCTTATCCGGCTACACCCTTTGGATCGTAAAATTTTTAATTGATCTGTGCTAAGGAAAGATGCTAATTTGTCGAGACTGGTATTGAGAAATTTGTACGAATCGATGAATCGTAATTTAATATTATTTCGCGAGTCTGATTCAGCCGTATCTTCGACATTTTTTGTGAATGAAATATATTTTTCTTTAGTTATGGGTAATACATCAACGTGACCGTCGAAAGCGGTAGCTATTTCCTCGATAATGAAATGCGAATCGTAGCCGGATAAATTATGGAAAACTATGGGGATGTAAAACGCATTTTTATAATTTAAATTGCACTCCGAATGTGCCGGGCCTCTAAACCGTCCGGATAGATGGCAATGATCGCGAACTCGTACATCGTCAGCCTTGAATGATTCTTCGCAAATATGACAGTGTGTTGCATCGCGAAATGTTGTCAACTGTTCCGGAGTTAAATCCAGCATTGGAACATTACTGGTCAAGATGGGTTTGGCGAAGTTTGCAAATTTTTTTAGTTCGTATACGAACCATGAAACACAATCCGCGTCGCGGCAACATCGATACGTCGATAGCGATGTATCATAGGAACAATGCATATAATATGCAATACTATGCACTTTATGGTGCTGATACGTATGTAACTTATTATCTAGATCACCCACTCGATTGTCTTCTGTTTTTTCAATGATGCACTCCAGATCTGCATATACCACGAAGGGGAGCCGCTCCTTCCTGCAGTGGTTCTCGAAGCTGAGGAGATTTTTTCCTTCGCTGGGCAGCAGGATGGCGCAGTCATTCATCTGCCCACAGTCCAGCGAATGGTTCTCCAGCTTCTCGGCAGATCCGAAATAGTGCATACACCTGTAAACACAAATTTTTTTATTTAATTTTTTCTACAATACATTTCAATATTTCACAAGTATTCTATACGTACCGATCACAGATGAATTTCTTTTCCTTGTGTCTGCTCAGCTGCATGCCCACCAGTCGGGATAAGTTTTTGATCAGCACAAAGTGCCCTACATCACCGTGCTCTTGATTCGGTGTGTATAGCAAGTTGACGTGCTGATCCCTCTTTTGGCTGGTGAGACGCAGCGGAAAGACCGTCGACCCTTTCTCCTCGTCGAAGGTGTACACGTTGACGGAGACGCTGTTCTGCCGCTCAAACTTCCCTATTTGCTCCAGGGACATTGAGAACTCAATGCCCTGGAGATTTAGCATGGAAGCATAAGGCGGGTACGAACTTGGGCGATCGGGATGTCTTTCCGCAGGATGGAGAGCGGCGACCACTGCCCACGCGAAACACGCATTGTCCTGGGATTGCACGCTAATTGTGGCTTTCCTCAAAGACAATACTCGCGGCAACTTGACGTAACATCCCGCGCGCAGCGGATTGTACTTGTTGACATTGACGGTTAGATTCATGATTCTCGTCAATGCCCATCCACTGTCGCGTTCCTGGAACTCTTCCAGCGATGCCAGGGTGGGTTCGATGACGCATCGTTGGTACCACTCCTGCAGATCGGATGTGTGGAAGAGTTCGCAGTTTCGGGTGTTGATGCTTTTACAAGCATGCTTGTCACCCGCCACAAATTCGCCGTTGAACACAGTGTTCACTTTGAGGTTTCGATGTTTCCTCAAAGCGTCCCGCACATGCTCCAGCACGATGGTCCCTGCATCTTGGAGGAAGTTGCGCGGCTCGATGTAGTTCGAATTTAGCACTGCACCAGTTAATACGCGGCTATCGAACGCAGTGTCTATTTCGCGCCACAAAAGTCCCGTACTCGAATGACCGGCACCTTCGCGCACGAAACGTCCGCGCAACGAATGTTTCAGTCCTTCGAGACGTGCGATTCGAGCAATCAGCGATTGCCGAACACCGATCGATAATCGTGGGCGTTTCACGCGACTTTGTTCTTCCAACGATTCGATGCACTCGTTGCACCGTTCTTCCCACGCGAGGTACTCTTCCCGCGAAATCAATCGCGTGGATTGATCCAACAATTGGCGTTCTACTTGCGCGAATTCTCCCATGATTGTAAATGGAAAGTAAATATAATGTGACTTTTCCACGCAATACGTTGCAACGATTTACGGCTTTGTACAGTTTAGAGCATATATTTATATCCTCATCATGATTTGGTATCTCTGTCTAACTCTTTTAGCGCACCCCCTCCCTCGAATGCATTAGTTTCTGCTAATACTGTATAATTCATTCTTTTTGGCGTACCCCTCCCCAAATGCATTAGTTTCTGCTGATACAGCATAATTCTTTCTACGATTCACGCGTATGAGGAATTAGCGGGCATGATCATCCGACATAGTTTCTGCTGATACAGCATAATTCTAAGACTCGACGTTCCCAGAAATATTATATTACGTTCGGCACGTGTCGAGACTTTTTATCCTTGAGGATGGGACTCAAATTACATATGCTACGACGTTGAGATTTCGGCACATTATGGAAAAATTGGTAGCTTTATAATAAAATGTGGTGGCGGGGGGGAAGCAATTGCACCTCTATTTAAGCAAGTCTCTCGGATGTCATTCAATCAATCGCTCAATAGTCTCAGTGCCTTTCGACGGAACAAATTGTGCTCTGAAAACAAAATGTGCAGTACCAGTGCCGAAGGAAACGTTGAACGCATGAATTATTACGTTCCGATCGTGCGAGATGACGGCGTGGCTCAATGCAGGGAGGATACAGTTGTTTGGTAAGGGTTAATTTTCACATCTTAAAATTTTTATGTTTATTCCTAATACGCGCGAGCAATTTCATAGCTTTGATTGTTCTCTTAGCCCGCACCGAACATCGCGTATCATGGTTAGAAGATATGCATTAACATCCACGGGCAGCAAATACTTGGAAATTGGGATCAGAGTATGGCCTACGATTGATGTAGAAATGGTTCTCGGCGACAATCGTGGGATGTTTCTCACGTTATCATGGGATACATGGGGTTTGCTATGCGGCAGTCGTACAACCATTGAAGAACGTGCACGATTACCTGAATCACCTTCGATGCAAATGGATCAATTAACTGTGGATTTTTGTGAAATCTATAATTCCCCGATTGTAAGGATGGCACTACATAATAAGTCGCTGTATTTCAAACCGAATACGGTAACATTTTTATTAAATCTTGAACCATGTATAGACTATGTGTATGCGCGGCTGTATCAAAATGTAAGAGATGTGCAGACGAAATTTGAAACTTTTGTTAAAGTGGTACAGCAAAGCGGTGTTGTCTGCGAAACATTAGATGTGCGTCGTGCTGCTAAAATCATACGTGATAGCGAACATTACTGTGAGGATTATTATGTAGATTGCGAACTGGTAGCATGTGCCATCAATGATATTCTAGCTGATGCTCGTAGGAAAAAATGTTAAAATTATATTCTTTTAATTTTAAATAAAATTTCTTAAACACATATTATTTGTCAATTTCATTTACTCGTCTTCCTCCTCGCCACCTAATTTTAAGATATGGCGTTTCTGCTAACGGTGCATAATTCAAAGATTCGACGTTCCCAGAAATATTATATTACGTTCAACACGTGTCCGAGACTTTTATCCTTGGGGACTCAAATTACATATGCTACGTCGTTAAGATTTCAGCACATTATGGAAAAATTGATTGCTTTAGAATAAAATGCGGCGGTGGGAGAAGCAATTGCACCTCTATTTAGGCCTGTCTCTCGGATACCATTCAATCAATCGCTCAATAGTCGCATACGTTCGTGCCAGCACAATTATTAACTGCTTCCATTCAATACACTCCGTTATAGTACTAACAGTTGAACTGGAACAGTTTTTTGAAACACTTGTGAAACTGCTTTGAAGGATATCATTCACCATCCAACGCATAGAAGATACAATCGAATAATACCGTAAGTTTCCATTACCATATTTTTAGTGAATCGTTGTGTTAGTAACTTTGAGAATTATATGAAAAAAATCGATTTTAGATTATGTCTATACCCATGGATTTGTATTGGGAAGTTGCTGCTGTGATCCCCAGTCGCGCATCCCATCCCAAAATATATGTAGCGTGTCAGAATGTTGCTGTGCAATGCGAAGAAATTCGAGGTGATGAATTTCACAAGGCAGAAGATTTTTACGATGAGGATGAGGATGAGGATGATGATGAGGAGGAGGTTTATTTGAAGGTGTTCTACAATGGTGACTGTGAAAACAACTATTTACCGCGTAGTGAATATGGGTGTATGCATTTTTGGCTAGATGTGCATAGGCAAACTTCATTCATCATTGGTGAAGATGATCCGGATGATGTGGCTCCGTCGAGCTGGGAGAAGGCCCTACAATCTGTTGTATGGCGGAAATGTATCAATGCGGGACAAATCGACGAAATCGCAATTAATCGCAATGCAATATCGGGGATTGAAGTTCGTGACATTGCAGTTCAGGTTAACGAGTCTGATTTTAATACGAGTACGCCATCGCAAGTTGATATATTTTTTACTGATGATGATTTATTTACTGAAATCATCAACAATGCATTCTTTACGAACGATATTGATGATGCTATATTCAACGATGATGTTGACCAGTGGGATTGATAACTCCATCCCAATCATCATCGTCGCCATTGCCATCGCCATCACCATCACCGCCTCCGGTGGTATGTAATACTACTTTACACTGATTTATGCATTTTGATGTGTGAGTATTATATCAACGTTTGTATCTGTGTGCAGGTGATTCATGGAAATGTGTGGTACCCACCACCGCCGCCGCCATCGCCCCCATCGCCGTGGCCATAATTTATTTTTTTATTTTTATGTTTTTCCTCTTTTATTTTTATGTTTTTTCTCTTTTTTTATCTTTAATAGTTTTTTTTGTAACAATATATTCTTAAACGTATTTCATTGTGCCATTTCATTTACCCTCCTTCTCTCCTCGCCACCTAATTTTAAGATTCCGCGTTTCAATAAACAGTTTCCAAAATTTCTGAGAGCGGATCGAGTCTGAAAAAAGACTTTTTTCGGAGGTCATTCCTCCTCTGAAAAATTTCCGACGGTGGGTCCGGTCTGGAGAGGTCTCCGCGGCCGCTCGGCCCGGAGTGATCCCCTCCACGATCGCGGCTTCCCCCACTCCGCGGCTCGTCCATGTTTCCCTCCGCCGCGCTCCCCCGTGCGCCCTCACTTCCCCCCGCCCCCGCGCTCCCCTCAGAGGACCTGGGTTAGAATCCCCTTACCTCTACTACTGATTTGCCAATTGCAATCTCTAAAGAGGTTGGGGATATCGACGTTGACGGTTCTACGAGAGATGAAAATGAACGTTTAGTAGCTAGAATTTTTCTTGTAAATAGAGTATGCTTTAATGAGTACAACGAGATTGATAATAAGACAAAGCATTCAGATTCAGACTCCATGGGTAGTGACGAGTATTTTACAGCAGTTGAGGAGGAATCGGTCCCCTTAAATAAGTCAATCCGTGAAGGAGGAGAATCTTATAGTAATTCTAAAGATAATGTAATAAAAGGAGGATCGTTCTACAGAGATATTGGGGATGCGTCTCGACTCGGTAGTCGGTTGGTTATCGGAAAGGCCGATATTAAAGGCACCCCGCTTCAGGCATCGTTAGAGGCTGTCCCCGTGATTCAGGGTGTCCTTGCCCTGCTGAATCCGTTGGTTATCGGAAAGGCTGATATTAAAGGCACCCCACGTCGGATCGGCATCTTGGGACCCGGTACTATGGTCGAGGCGGAGGTTCAACGGTTACTCCCGGTTCCCGACTCATGCCGTGGCGCTGGCTGTGAACAGTTTAGACACCCGGATGAGGTTGTATTTGTGGCGGAGACTGAAGAATCTACCTCATTCATGACAGGGTTACTTAATGCACAGACACGATCCTCCGTGGAAACAATCTCGAAAAACGACTCGCATACCACTGATAAAGTTAAAATTCTGTTGACAAATTCAATTCCATCCACACAAGCAATCCATCCCTCTCCGTTTCCCAATATCAATTATTCTAAAGATCATCTTTATATGCGTAGAGATAATCTTCTTCATTTTTTCTCTACTGATTGTCAAATCTCTTCATTGGTCAGTAACGACTTGCTAACACGAGGAAAGTTTTCTATTGGTCAAATACAACCATACAATGTTCATGTGGGTGAGGCAATGGTCTTCCCTGGTGGAACTCAACATATTTTCCACTTATTTTCTAAAACAAGTTCTACTGAACGACAGGACTTTAGACACCTCGCATCTTCGTTATCATCTCTTAAAAATCTAATGGAATCCTTAAATGTAACGTCCATTAGTTTATCGAAAAGTGACAATAATATTGAACCCGTTGAATGGAATTCTTTTGAATATCTTTTAAAACAAACATTTAATAGCTCACAATATAACATTATGGTTTGCACTGGTGAAATCATTTTTCCTCCTCTATCAAGAAGACCTTCCATTATTCGGGAATATCATGAGTCCGTAGTAGGTGGACATCAGGGTATGACTAAATTGTTCAAACGAATAAGGGAAGACTTCTATTGGTTGAAAATGGAGCAAGAGATCACAGCTTTTGTCCGTTCTTGTTCTAGTTGCCAAAGAAATAAGATTCTTTTCGCTAAAACCAAACAACCAATGCGTATAACAGATACACCTCAGAGGGCTTTCGAGAAACTACAAATGGACATTGTGGGACCATTACCTGTAACTAAAAAGGGAAATCGCTATTTGTTGACTCTTCAGGACAATTTGACTAAATATTCCGATGCTATTCCTTTAGCAACCATGGATTCCATTGCAGTTGCACTTGCTCTTGCGGAACAGTTTGTGAGTCGGTTCGGGTGTCCTAGGGTTATCCAAACTGATCAGGGAAGTAATTTCGTTAGTAAGGTAATGAGTAATTTTTGCAAAATATTCAAAATACAGAGAATTACATCAACTGCGTTTCATCCTCAATCATTAGGTTCCCTTGAACGGGCACATCGCGTTTTCGTAGACTATTTAAAACATTATTGTGGAAAAACTGATTGGGATGATTGGATACGATTTGGAATATTTTCATATAATACCTCTGTGCATGAAGCTACAGGTTTCTCTCCTCATGAGCTTATTTTCGGCACAAAAGCCACAATACCATCAGAATTTAGTCGTCAGAAAGTACCATGAACTTTCGTTGAACATCTAGACGATTTATTCATTAGAATCACGAATACTCAGGCTACGGCAGCAGCCAATCTGGAACAGGCAAAAGAAAGGAGTAAATTAATGTACGACAAAAATGTAAACCCCCGTCAATTTTTAGTAGGTGACGATGTTTATTTACTTAGGGAACCTAAGAAATCTAAGTTTGATTCTAGTTGGTTAGGACCATATATGGTAGTCGAAATATTTAATGATCTCACTATTGAAATAGATATAGGAAAAAATAAGACTAAAATAGTTCACGCGAATAAGCTTAAGTTAGCTTGCGTAAGATTAGATCCATAATGAATATGTTAATCGTATTAGATATATTGCGGCACCTTTATATAGATTATATTGAATAAGAATACCTAGATAAGTTTGGTTAGGGCGTTTGATTACTTCTGGATATTAGTTATGCATTATATTATAATCGATTTAATATTACCTAGTAATAGAATAATGATATCTTACTACTGAAAATGTTGTAATATAACTATTATTCTTCAACTCGTGCTTCCTGCGGGACAATGGGTGGACCGAGTAGCTCGTTTACCGCGGGCTGGTGCGGGAAGAAGAGGCATAGTTATAATCATTGATGTAAAGTACGTATTCATTCAATTTTGCATACTTAGGTTAGTATCGATATTTTGTTTTGTTTGAAAAGCTGTTTCTATAAGAAACACCTTTTGTATATGGATGGAGGTGTTGCGTGTTCCGCTGGTTGAATTGCGTGAAGTTAGCTATAAGACATAGAAATATCGAGGTTAGATGTAGAGCGAAATTCAAATTCCTTTTAATTGAAAGACAGATATATTATAATAAGATTTGAAGCGAGCGGCACATCTGGAAGGTCTTAAGCAAGTTTGAAATAAGGGACAAGGAAGATAGTAAATAGCTTAACTTCTCCTTAAACATCTGCGTGCCTAATTTAGTCGAGCGGGCAGCTGCACGTCTCGTAAAACCATTTAAAACTCTGTCCTCCCTTGCGATAATTGCCGATGTCCCGTTAGGGTAAAAACTCAGCTTGGGAGAGGCTGAAGGTCATAAAATCATAAACCTTGCGCTGGCACGTCATCTTGACCCTGGGGGAGGGTGCGCTTACCTACCTGATAGAAATGTATGTACCGTACGTAGCCTGTGTAAAGTATGTAATCGCTGTTGTGCTGAGGCGCCTGGGTCGAGATTCTGGATGCGAATCTCGGGGTACTCCTGGCGTCCTTCACGCTCGTCGTCCACGGGCTTCGTAGGTCCGGGTGATAATGCCGGGACGGGAGGATACGGGTTAGAGCCCGGAGGTAGGGGATCGTTGCAGGTCGAAGAGTTAGAACTCACCGTAAGGTGTAACAAGTTTATTGGATCCCGATCTGGGTGACAATGACACTGAGTCTCGATAAGTCGGGTGGTGTTCCCGTACAAAGCCTTATCAAAATCTGCGCTCGCACTGTTTGTAGGCGTTAATATACTATGGTCGGGGCGAAGCGGGGGCCATCGGGGTCCCCGTCTTTGACCCGGGATTTCGGAGTTTCGCCATGTGCTGATGGTACTGGTGCGTTTCCGAAATCCCTTACGTGGTTGTGTCGGATTTTGGCCGTTCGATTGCCGCAATCGGTATGTGCGCGGTGTCGACGACCTTAGGTGTCGGCTCGGGCACAACAAGCGATTACATCCTCTCCTCCAGATCTACCCGTTATACCATCCTCGAGGACAAGAGACAGAGCCCATGTAGAGCGAGCGAGAAGTTTCGCGGGTTCCGAGCCGTACTTCGAAGTATTCTAGGAAGTACCTTGCTGATAGCAGCAAGAATCCCCGCGCGCTAGCCCTAAGAACCGACCCCCACGAGGCGCTCTGCTGCGAAAATTAGATGGTAGGGATACTAGTATATAAGTTAGCAATTAAGTCGAGCGCGGACAGTCATTACAAATTTGTCACGGTCACCATAGTTGTCAGCCACAATGAGCATTCCAACTTTCAACGACACTCAATACCCGCGATCAAGCCTCGCCGAGGCAATCCTGCCAAGGCATTTACACGCCCCCTTCGGGCGCAGACTGTGCGTGAGGCCATCAACTTATTGGGGAAACGGGCGAGTATGGACGCACCGGGAATTAAAAACCAAAACATTGTGCGCCGCCTGCGCTTGGTTGCGGCCACCAGCCGACTTCGAAAATTGGCGACAAATCCCGGTCCATTGGCTGGCAGAGGAGTCGAGGGCCATCAGCCTGACTAAATGCACCCAGTGCAGGCGCCCACATCTACGGTGGACGCCTGCGGGCAACTGCACCGGGTGCATCCGTGCAATATTGGATGTGGAGGCCAGATACCTCCCGGCGTTCCCGGTGCTCGCAGCGCCCCGGCCCTTGGAGCCCCCGAAACCAAGGGACATTCCCTGGATCGTCCCCGCCGGCGCGGAATAGGCAAGCGCCACCCTTTGCATTAGGTAACTACTAGATTCCTAAATTCCGAGTAAATTGTAATCACGTAAGTGAAGCGAACAAATTGTAATTGTTTTCTGTCCGTTTCATTCGCAGCAGAGTATCGCCGATTCGCCGAAGCCAACGGACGAATAACCGCAGCGCCGCCCCAACCCCTCCCCCACCCCTTATTATTATATCTAGCTTCCCCCATTTTTGCTTTTATATTCTATAATTCGCTTCAACCCCCTGCCATTATTATTATTACTATTACTACTATTATTATTAGCTTTTCCCCCTTTTTTTGCTTTTATAATTTCCCTAGCTTCCCCCATTTTTGCTCATTATTATTATTATCATCATATTCATTTTCTTTATATACACTCCGCGCCAAAATTAAGGGAACACTATAATTTCCAGAAAATTTTGGTCATTTTCAAATGGCTGTATCTCTGCGAAAAATGGTCGCAAAAAATATTTAAAAAACGCATTGTAAAGCTTGAAGTTTCTAGTTTTTGAATCAAGTACTCAATTTTTTTTCTTCGTCCATTATGATACTGTTTTATCAAGATGGAGCGCAGGAAACAAAGTTTCAGAAATTTTTGCCAAGTTTGGACGTATGTACGGGCTGAAAAATTTTTTTTCCAGATAAATCCAATGGAGAACTCTTATAGAGCAAACATTTCTCTTTAATTTCGTTTTTTTTGGTTAGTTGTATGATTTTTATTGACCGAGTTATTCGCTATCAAAGCAAAAAAGGAACTTTCTACTTTGAACGCCTATAACTTGCGAACGCATGATCGTAGAACATTGTTCGTGAGTGTTTTGGAAAGCTAAGACAGTTTCCTTTCAGAACCTTTAGTTGCAAATTCAATGAGATTTTTTTTAACCGTATTAAATTCATTTTAAAATGATCCCAAAAATTGCATATTTACCATTTCCTAGAAAACATGATGCCACTTCAAGGAAAATCATGGAATCATTCAAGTGTCCACGTTTTTTCTTAGGTGAAACTACCCCTTAAACACTGTGCAAAAGGTCGGACCGATCAGATTTTTTTTTTCGTATGTCCTCGACGGTCAAACATGCGGTACGGTCTGAAAAATTGAAGGATCACCTGTTTTACGTTATGTTTCTCTGTAAAACCCTTTCTTTTGTTCTCGCGGCTTTTGAACACTTGTTGCTCGTTTTTTTTTTGTTAGTTCAACGTCATTTTAGTAAAAAGAAAAGAAATGCAAAAATTTAAAAAAAAATTTACCCAAACTCTTCGCAATGACGAAAACTGTACTTCGATAACTGGCATTAGCACCATCTAAAGTACGCCACGAGCTGGCGCATGCGCGGTCGGATTTACACTTCATTGTACGTGCGTCACATGGAGAGATGAAACCCTGCGGTTCGTCACTCCCGCAGTATTTTTTGACTCCAAACTCACTCTCCGATGCGTATGTGTATGAGGGAACGTGCGTGAATTCTCTGCCAAATTTGGCGGAGGGCGTCTGCTAATCGTCCCAAATTCGCCAGGTTCGGGTACTGTTGTCGCAAACGTCGCCCAGGAATGGAAAATTCGTAACTGTATTAACATGCGCAACCGACACGCACGCACGTTCCCGCATACACATACGCATCGGAGAGTAAGTTTGGAGTAAAAACGCCTGCATTAGACGTATGGCGTTCCCGAGAAGATGAGGAGAGAGTATATCGGGCACTAGACAATATTCCCCGTTTTGACCCTGATTTTGTAACCTTGGAGGACTTCGCCGCTGCGATACAGCGAGCCGTAAAACGCGTGCCGCCCGGTCAGGAAGAAAGATTTCTGACCGAGCTCATATACAAATTAAAAGATCCTATTAGATATTATGTCGAAGACAAAGGTTGCGAAAGTGTAGCCGATCTGCTCTCCCTTCTAAGGGTCCGATATTCCCCATGCCGCGGTTATGAGGAGCTCCGACTGGAACTGGAACGTATAAGCATGTTTCCCCGGGAGCGTTTAATAGATTTTATCCACCGCGTGGGCCGTCTGCACAGACAGGTAATCGTAAGAGCGAAAGAATTGATCGGAGAAAATGTCGAGAGAACTCTAATAGACGTAGAGCGATTGGCTCGAACTTCATTTATCACGGCAATCCCTCAAAGAATCTCAATTAAAGTAGCTTTGTCAAATCCCGTATCTTTGAATGACGCGTTCGATCTAGCTTTACATACGCAAAGACGTGAACAAGACCTGGCCGGCTTGCCACGCGACGACACGTACGACGGCAACCGGAGCGCGCGCCCCCCGTCCCCGTACGACCCCCAGCGTAGATGGACTGAATGGAGGCAACCTAATGTCGAAAATGACTCATATGAAGAGCCTCGTTCCTCGTACTCCGCGTATAGTGCCCCTCGCTATCGAGACGAATATTATCGCGAGCCGTATTATCGCGATCCGACGCCGGAGCGCCGTCCACCGTCCTTGCTGACGAGGCAAGGCGAACGCCCGTAGGGCTACGATCGCCGACCGAGCGCGCCCCGCGGAAGAGGAGCGCGCGGGAGACCCTGGAATAATAGGCAGTCACAACCTCGCGATCCTAGATTGTATGACCCCTACGAACCTCGCGGATACGAACCCCGCGGGTATAGACCTCGCGAAACGGAAAGATATGAACCTCCTCGCGAGTCGCGGGCATATGAATCTCGTGAACCCCAGAGACCAGAAGCACGTGAAACTACCCCTGAGAGGCCCGATCATTTAAACTCCCAGCGTGCCCGCCCGTTCAACCGGAACGAGGCGGGCGGGTCCTCCTCGCAGGCCCAAAGAACACCTCAAAATCCACCCCGGAGCCAGAGCCCGCAACAACGCTCCTACGAGCGGACTCCCCCCGCATCCGAGTCAAGGCAGAACAATTGGAGAACGGTGAGGGAGAATTTATCATAGACACGGATTCGGCATTGAACCTATTAGAAATCGGGTCCGCAAGCTCAAGGGCCCGGGTTTTAAGCACTACCCCCCTCGAAATTACCGGTTTAAACGGGAAGGTCTTGACCTTAGGGACAACCGTCTTGAAAATTAACGGTAGCTGGGCATTATTCCACGTAATACGTATGCCCCATTTACCTAAGGGGATTGCGGGCCTTGTTGGAAGCCCGTATCTGCTTCAGGAAGAAGCCATCGTCTCGTACCACCAGCGCACGATGGTAACCGCGAAACATCCAATCAGCCCCGTAATTTTCTCCAACTTTGAAGATTTAGAAGGTACGCTAGAAGGCTATAAGCAGTGCCACCAAGATTTTCTAAAAGACTTTAATAAATCAGAGACCAACGTGAATGAAATAAACATCTGCATCCCTGAAAACGGTGACTGTTCCGAAGAGGACGAGCGAGATTGTCCTTCCCCCTCTTTCGGAGAAGAGTTCGACACTAACGAAGACCTCGATCTGGGAGAATACCGAGTGGATCCAAAATCTGACGAAGAACGTTTACAGCATATATTCGAAACGCTGAAATTGGAAGACTTAGATTCGGAAACGCGTCGAAAAATCGAAATTTTGGTTAAAAGGTATTCGGATAGATTTTTCGTACCAGGAGACTCTCTTGGCGTAACCTCATCGATAGAACACACTATCCCGTTAACAGATTCTACGCCCTCGTTCACTAGACAATACCCGCACCCCCCGCGGATGGAAGAAGAAATTACCAAGCAAACGCGTAATTTGGAGGAGCTAGGAATAATCGCTTCTTCGTCGTCACCGCATAACTCACCCTTGCACGTGGTAGAGAAAAAGGCCACCGAGGATGGAGTGAAACGATGGAGAGTGGTAGCAGACTTTAGAATTACTAACGCGAAAACGATTGATGACCGCTTTCCTTTACCGCGAATCACGGACATTCTCGATAGACTAGGTGGAGCCAAATATTTCTCAGTTTTCGACTTAGCAAACGGTTTCCATCAAATCCCTGTGGCTCCCGAGGACCGTGCAAAAACCGCGTTTACCACCCCGGACGGACACTACGAATACCTCCGCATGCCTTTCGGATTAAAAAACGCCCCGGCTACCTTCCAGCGTTTAATGAACAACGTTCTGAGAGGGCTTATCGGAAAAGAGTTATTCGTGTATCTAGACGACGTGGTTGTATATTCGCGTACACTCGCGGAGCACGAGCAACGACTCGAGACCTTCTTCGAACGCTTACGCAAGCATAACTTAACCCTACAGACGGAAAAAGCCAAATTCCTAAAAGACAAAGTTATATATCTAGGCCATATAATTGCAGCTGACGGAGTACGTCCTAATCCAGAAAAGATTAAAGCCGTCGCCGAATTCCCCGTTCCTAAAAACCGTAAAAATGTAAAACAATTCCTGGGTCTCGTAAATTATTATCGTCGCTTTATCCCAAATATGGCTAAACGAGCTAAACCCCTTTCAACTTTGACTAGCGCTAAAATTCCATTCTATTGGACTGAAAAACATCAGGAAAGCTTCGAAGACCTACGCCAGGCGCTCTGCGAAGAGCCGGTTTTACGTTATCCGAATTACGATGAACCGTTTATTATTACAACCGACGCGTCCGACGTAGCCATCGGGGCAATACTAAGCCAAGGTAAAATAGGCGAAGATCCACCAATAGCGTACGCCTCACAAGTGCTCAATTCTGCTCAAGAAAATTACTCAACTACCGAAAAGGAATGCCTCGCGATAATTTACGCCGTAAAACAATTCCGTACTTATATCTACGGGCGAAAATTCTCCTTAGTGACGGATCACCGGCCACTGCAATGGTTATTCTCGGTAAAAGACCCGATGTCGCGACTCGCTCGATGGAAAATCACGCTCGCCGACTACAATTACGAGATCGTCTATAAACCCGGCCGTGTAAACGCGAACGCCGACGCGCTATCCCGAAACCCGGTTTCGCACGCATTCCCGGCTATCGAAGAGGAAAACCCACCAAAGGGCGACGATGAAGGGATAGGAACACGCGTACAGGCGCGTCGCCAAGCCATGCCAAGGCCGAACTACGAAGAACCACCGTCGCTTATCGACGATTCCACTGGAGCAGGAGAAATTACTGACGGTATGGAGAGCAGAGCCAACTCTACCGTCCTTGACACAGTCGAAGAACGAACGGGGATGCCCGAATTCTTGGATGAAGATACGGACCAGGAAAAAACCATCCTGGATTCCACTTTCGGAAGCGACGATTCGAGTGTCGGTCCGTTAACCGAGGAAGAAATCACAATCTTGAAGAGTATGGAAGACGAGGACTCTCCGGGATTAATACCGTGCCGACAACCCGACCACCACGTTGTCGAAGATTTCGAAGTCCCATTTTCCCCCATGATCGCGGAAGGTCCCTACAAGGGCCAATATACATACGATGAACTAGCCTTCTTAAAAAGCTTGGACGCGCCGCCCACCTGGACAGAGGCAGGAGGGGAAGACTGCGAACCTACCTTCCGAACCATAAACACTCCGCGGGGCCCAGAAACGGAAATGCGCATTATCACCGGGAAGGGTCTACCAAGAAAAGAAGAGAAAACACCAAATCTCCTCGAGAACGCGAGCCCCCCGAAGACAACGTCCCAAGCAGGCCCAAAGAAAAGGGTGTCATGGGGTACACCTCTGCACAATGAGGCCTTGGGTGTCCCACAATCGACCATGATTTGTCCAGAAGATGAAACCCTGGAGGAACTAACCGACCAACTACCCCCGAAAGAAATTTCTATCCCCATTCCGCCGGAGCGATTCAGAATAACCCCCGAGTCATACGCCGACCCATCAAGTCCTCGCCAAATCACGCGAGAGTTACCAGAATATCGCGAAAATACGACGGACTCCGCGAAATACGAAACCCAACCGACGAAATGCACAATAAGAATCGTAAGAACCACGCTTGCAGCAACTCCAGATAACTATGTTCACTTCATATCATCGGATAGAATACTAACCAGCCCAGTTTGTAAAACCCTAAAAGCTATCGGACTTTTCGATGAAACTAAAGTATTATCCGAAGAATTAACCAGAAATCGCGTGATAATTAGCCGTAATGAGGAAGAAAAAATTTTTAGCATCGTGGGAGCAAGCAACTTTTACCACGAAATGAAAGAAGCCGACCTGGCATCAGCATTAATGGCGCTCAGGGACACCGTGGAAAGCGAACACGTCCGCTCGTTTCGTATAGCGGCCCATGGCGAAACCCTACACCGATTCGACGCCGAAACGCTCCAACGACATTTGTTAATTGTTTTCAGCCAAACACTCATCATAATTAAAATTTGCACGGGCGAAGTTCAGCAACCACCAAAAATAGAATGGGAAAATATTATCCGCCACTATCATGGAAGCCTGATAGGAGGACATAAGGGAGTAACAAAAACGTACCGGCGTATACGTAGCGTTTTCGACTGGCCACACTTACGCAGACACGTAGAGGATTTCGTGCGAAGTTGCCCTAGCTGCCAAGAACAAAAGCTTGTACGAATTAAAACACGGGAACCCATGCTAATTACCGATACGCCTGCACAGCCTTTTGATAAAGTAGCCTTGGACACCGTAGGACCGCTCCCCCTTACCCCTAGTGGAAACCGTCACATTCTCACAATGCAATGCCTATTATCTAAATTCTGTATGGCCGTGCCCTTGCCCGACATACGAGCCATCACCGTGGCCGACGCGTTATCTCGTTACTTTATTGCGATTTTCGGCGCACCGCGCGCGATATTAACGGACCGCGGAACGAGCTTCATTAATAACACAATACAGGGAATAGCTCGAACATTTAGAATCAAACACGTAACCACGTCAGGATACCGACCCCAGACCAACGGATCCCTAGAAAGAAGCCATATCGTCCTAACAGAATATCTGAAACATTACATGGAAAGACACGAGGACTGGGATTTGCTTCTCCCATTCGCGATGTACTCGTATAACACCTCGGTACACGAAGCCACAAAGTTCACCCCATACGAGGTGGTTTTCGGACAACTAGCCCGAGATCCGTTTATACCGATGAGCCGCGAAGAATTATTAACGTACCCGACCTACGTACAAAATTTGGTAGAGCGTTTAGAGGAAATCCGAAAGACTACGCGATCAAATTTAGAAACAAGCAAATCACGTTCGAAAGCAATTTATGACCGTAAAAGTAATCAAGTCACATTCGCAGTAAATGATCTCGTTTATGTACAAAAGGAACCTCGACTTCATAAATTCGACCCCCAGTACGTCGGCCCCTGGAGGATAAGAGCAATTACTGAACAAAATAACGCCATACTAGTTACGGACGAGGGCCAACAGTTAATTAAACATTTCGATAAATTGAAACATGCTTATGTCAAAGAAAAGCCGCCTTGACGCTAATAGAGCGTATTCTACGTGGCTCCAGCTTATAACGGACCAGCAGGAGGGCTCATATTGCCAATCCTCATAACCAAGGTCCCACATTCCGGAAATCGGATACCTTTTTCCTCCTTTACCTTACTTATTTTGTATCTTTAGTTTATTTACATAGAATAATCAAATTCTTACCCTTCTTCGTAATCTCACCTGTCGTTCGTACTTACAGTAGACAATTCCTTAGACAAAAGAATTCTCCGTGTCAGACTATTCGGAAAACCGCGAATTACAGCCACTATGGACGGACGTGGCCTTCTACTACTTACGTTCCTATGGACAAGCGCAAGCAGTAACACCATAGATGGAGACTACAAAATATCGTCACTAGCCCCCAATCCAGGCTTGTACTACGAGAAAACCCGACCTCTCCGAGTATTCCACACCCAATGGAGACTGGTCACGGGTATAGGAGTCGCTGAGATACTGGCCTCGCGACCGCAAACGCAACCCCAGATCAACAGAATGAAAGCGTTATGCACAACATATAACTGGACGTCCTGCCCGGCCGACGCCCTTAACGCGGCCCTACAGCGTAAACTCCTAGACGGCAAACGCTACGAGGAATTGTTACTTAACATACTGGGGAAACCACAATTCCGCCGTTCCAAACGATCTGTACCATTAGGATTCATCGGTTCGCTGAGTAAGGCCCTTTTCGGAACCCTGGACAGCGACGATGCGCAATATTACAATAAGGAAATAGATAAGCTTTATAAAGATCAGAACCGTCTCGCCGAGTTGTTAGCAAATCAAACGCACATTATAAAATCGGAATTTCAGGATATACACAATTCACTTAAAACTGTAACGGGCTCTGTGGAAACCATGGGCGATAGAATTAAGGAGCTAGCGTCGGGTACTCTTCAACTAGACAAGCGCGAAACAAAAATAGAATTAGAACTAGCCTTTTCTTCGTGGACGTTTCTAATGACAAGGCACGTGGACGAATACGTGACTGCGTTAATTGTAATTACGGACGCGCTCACGTTCGCGAAACTTGGTATCTTACATCCGGCCGTTCTTTCACCTGCCCAACTAGCGCAGACTTGCGAACGAATTCGCGGAACCACTCCGTACGAATTCCCGCTGACCCCAGAAGAATTAAATTCTGAACAGCTACAAGGGGTGACCAAATTAAACGTAGTTTATTCACATGGCCGAATTATCTTGTCACTCGACATCCCTTTATTGGATCAAATCCCCTTCGACCTTTATTACCTTCAACCCTGCCCTTCATTTCAAGCCATAACGACCAATGTCTCTACCCCTATCTTCATAAAACCAAGAACGGCATATTTAGCAATCAACCAAATCAACTCTCAATACTTCATGCCCGACGAGAATTACATCATGGGATGCAGAAAACACCCCCGGATGTACATGTGTGAACTCAGCGTACCACTCCAAGATTTGGAAAAGGCACCAACTTGCGAAACGAACGCCCTATTAAAACCTCAAGACATCAAGTGGTCTAGCTGCAATATTCAAGCTGTTCCCGGAGGCCGAACCTACCTGAAGAAGTTAATCGCACCCAACACCTGGATATATTCCGTCAAAGACACCCTGGCACTGCAGGTTCGATGCAATAAGCACGCAGCCGGATATGAAGCGCTACAGGGGGCAGGAATATTACAACTGAGGAGAGATTGTGAGGCCAAAATCGGGACCGACCAGATTTGGGCAACCGGAGTGGATACCGACGAATTAACAACCATCTACAAACCATCTATTGGCATCAACATTTCGGAAATTCTACCAACCCTCACGGAACATCATGAAAAAATTCTAACGGACTATCAGCAAAAGGAATATCAAGGAATCCTCCAAGATGCCCATGCGAAAGCTAATGCAATCGCCTTGGACGACATAGAGAGACAAGCAAGAGAAATAGCTACACATCACCGTACGGAAAATTTATCAACATATGTAACATATGGACTACCAGGACTAGGAGGCACTATCGTAATTATCCTCATTATCTGGATTGGATACCGCGTCTTTAAGACATGTCAAAACCAACATCGTGAGCCCTTAAGGAAAGAGACAAGGGTTAATATTGAAATGACACCACACCGTTCCGCCCCTCAAATAATTTCCAGACCCCGTCCCCTAGCCATTACATCTTTTCCTCCAGACCTACCCGTTATACCATCCACGAGGACAGAATATAGAGCTGACGTGGAACGATCGAGAAGTTTCGCGGGCACCGAGCCGTACTTCGATGTATTCTAGGAAGTACCCCGCTGATAACAGCAAAAAGTCCCGCGCCTTAACTCTAAGAATCGATCCCCACGAGGCGTTCTGCTGCAAAAATTCGATGGTAGGGACAATAGCATATAAGTTAGCAATTAAGTCAAGCGCGGGCAGTCATTACGAAGTTTTTACGGTCTCCTTTCGAATCTAATAATAATGGAGGCCCCAAAGTTCAACGACGTGAAGTTCACGAGAGCCACTCTGGCTGAGGCGGTCCTGCCTCGACAGCTCCACGCACCTTTCGGCAGAAGGCTGTGCGTCCGTCCGGACCCACCCACCACCGGGGAAGACGGCCGTGTCTGGGCCTACAAGAACCAGACCATCTGCGGGGCATGTGCGTGGGTGAACCCGCCGCGGGACATGGCCAACTACAGGAGGACCCCGGTGCACTGGCTCGCGGAAGAACAGCGGGCAATCGCCCTCACCAAATGTGCGCAGTGCAGGGAACGGCATTTGAAGTGGAGGCTGCCCGGCAATTGCACAGGCTGCATACGGGCCATTCTGGAGATCAACCCTCTGCACTTGCCGGCGTTCCCGGTCCTTAAAGCCCCTCGCCCATTGGAGCCGCCGAGACCCCGGGATGTACCCTGGACGATCCCCGCCGGCGCGGAATAAACGCACCACAACCCTCGCATTAGGTAAATACCTACAAAATTGTAATCACTTCGAGTGACGCGACAAAGTGTAATTGTTTTCGTTCAATTTGGTTCGTAGCAGAACGTCACCCGACACCATCGCCATCGCCCCACCGCAACCACCGACAACGCCCCACCCCTTTGTTCTATTATCATTAATGTAATAGTCGCTTTGCTTTTTCCCCTTCTATTTAAATTAGCTTCTTCCCCCCTTGCTTCTATCCGTACACTATTATTGTAATTATCACTATTATCATATTATTATCCTTTTTGTTTTTTTTTCGCTTTATCATATTATGTAACAATACACTATTCATGAGTTTTGGCTTAAACACGAACTTTTAATGTTCTTTCCTTTGCGACCCATTAGATTTAACAGCGTAATCATAGTTTTAAGCCATTTAGCGACAAGTAACGCGTGGACGCGTGGACAGCTTCACACGGGTTGACGACGAAACAGCCTCGCGAGACCGTTTCGTGTCTAGGTGGGGAGGTGTTACATGGGCCCTTCAGGTCCATCCCGTGCTAGCTGTCCTCGCGCCGTTTTCTTTCGCAAAGGCGATTCAGCGGAATCGCCTCGCGTATAGCAGTCACGTTGTGCTGAGCCCGTGGCAACAGCGTTGGGGACAACGACCGCGCTCGGCCCGGGCCCCGATCATTGCGAAATATCCGGAGAATTAGTGAAGCAAGCGGCAGCTGCCGACGGGGCAGTTCCCCCCATTCGAGGGGATCGTCCGAGGTTCGGTCCGCGATCGCGAACCGCGTAAAGACCATTCTTATTCGGGAACTCGACTTAGGAAGTCAGGACGAGCGAGAGAGTCGTCAAGAAGCCGCGATCGCCTCACAGCGTCTAGTCCGCGAATTACGATCGGCCGTCAATAAACCGTGCAAGGGTAACTCCATCCGATATACCGAGAACGGCCTAGCCGGGAGAGCCCTTGTGCGTCACTCGTGTCCGGCGTAGGAACGCGTAGAATAAGAGACGATTAGAGACAGTGCGATTCGGCGGTCTTCAGAGGACCGACTTCCGAGCGATATTCGACTGACACAGCGAGCGACAGCTGAGACGGAGCGCCGTCTCAAGGTAGGACTTTACAGTACACTACATGTAACAATATATTTTGCCACTGTTTATCCCTCTAAATCCTTCGTGCAATTTGATTTAATCCCTTATCACCTTCCTCACTCCCCCGCGAGTATAGTCAAGGCGTGCTTTAGCACCTTGACCGAGCAGCGAACCCCGTGGATCACCCTAACCGCTCGGGGTGGTTCACAACTGTCCCTTCAGGACGTAACATTAAAGAGAAATGTTTGCTCTATAAGAGATCTCCATTGGATTTATCTGGAAAAAAAATTTTCAGCCCGTACATACGTCCAAACTTGGCAAAAATTTCTGAAACTTTGTTTCCTGCGCTCCATCTTGATAAATCAGTATCATAATGGACGAAGAAAAAAAAATGAGTACTTGATTCAAAAACTAGAAACTTCAAGCTTTAAATTGCGTTTTTTAAATATTTTTTGCGACCATTTTTCGCAGAGATACAGCTATTTGAAAATGACCAAAATTTTCTGGAAATTATAGTGTTCCCTTAATTTTGGCGCGGAGTGTATATTGTTACGTACGCAGACTTATCTTCGACTTTTTAACCCTTTCGGGTGTCCGGAATGCGCGTGACCCGACGGGGTCACCGGTTCCTGCAGTGGTGTGATGCAACCGAGTTTTCCCCGAAAACCAAAGATTCAATGAAGGCACTCATGTCCCCACTACTTTCTAGCCGAATTTCACCGTATAAAAAGGGCCACGAATCCACACTCGGGGGCTCATTTCAAATCTAGTACGCATAGACTAAAGAGGCTTATTATTTCAACTTAAACCAGACAGAACTTAGAGTTGCTGATAGGTGTTGTTATTATTAAACTCTTTGAGACCCCCGCATTTCTCAGTGCGTCAAAACCGAGAGGTGGACTTAGGTACCGCGACAAACAAACACTATAACAATTGTAAAAGACTGAGTTTATAGAATATAATTAGTTATTTCTAATTCAGAGTTCTTTTATTTGAATTAAATCATTATCTGAATTTCCTCTTAGGGATAAACCCACATAGATACTCCTTTACCGCTCAAGGTGTATCGCATTATAAAGTTACGAGGCTAAACTAACATTCCTAGTGGCTCCCGGGGATACCAGACCCCGGTTCGTCCACGACTTCAACCTTCCTAGTGGCTCCCGGGGACACCAGACCCCGGTTCGTCCACGATTTCCACCTTCCTAACGGCTCCCGGGAATACCAGACCCCGGTTCGTCCGTGAAGCTTACCTTCCTAGTGGCTCCCGGGAATACCAGACCCCGGTTCGTCCACGACTTCCAACCTCCTTATAGCGGCTCCCGGGAATACCAGACCCCGGTTCGTCCGCTACTAACAAACTCAAACAAACAAAACCAATCCTCGACCTCGCAATCGCCACTCTCATTGCCCTCAGCCTCGGCTCGTAACAATATATACTCTATGTAACAATATATGGGTTTAATTTTTTTTTCTCCTAAAAAAGATTCATTTAATCGAAATACCTTGCGCCCTTTTAAACTTAAGCGTAGCGCTAGTTTTAAGTAGTAAGGTAAATGCACCAATAAGTAGCCATGTAAATATTTAAATGAAAAAATGTTTTTTATATCCAAATATTTACTTTCTATTTGTTACAAATATTTTCAAGATTCTAAAACCCTTTTATTTATCTAAAAAACTATTATCCTATAATAATTATGCTCTTAACAAGAAGCACGCTTTTCTTAGCCATATCCTAACGAATGTCTGAAGACGCGTCATATCTCTGGCCTGGAGACTTTAAAATGGTATTTCTAAATATCTAGACAAAAAAAAAACAAGACGAGATAACCTCAGATATCAAACTGAACAATGAAATAATGTAAATTATACCATACATGCATTTTATCTTACGTGCATAGTTTAATATTACTAATATTTCAACAGATGGTTAGGTATTGGTACATGGCTCGTTATTGGTACATTTACCCTAAACCGGAAAAACACGCAGGACAGCTTCGCACGCACGAACGAAACAGCCTCGCGAGGCCGTTTCGTGTCTATGGGGGGAGGTGTTACGTGGTCCCTTCAGGTCCATCCGTCCTCGTTGTCCTCGCGTATTTTTCCGGCGGCGATTCAGCGGAATCGCCTCGCGCGTGCCGGTCACGTTGTCAAAGAACGTGAAGCGACACGCGGAGCGTCAACGTGACCGTCGCCGGCCCGGGCCCAGAACCTTCGCGAGCGAAACAACTGCCGACGGGGCAGTTTCCCCCATCGTGCGAAATCGTCCGACGAGCGGCCCGCGATGCGAAAAGTAAAGCAGTCAGTTTTTGGATTCCGTTGAGAACGGACTAGCGAACGTGCTACGCAGGGCAAACTTCGAATCGCGCTCGGCCGATCAGGTTAGGCGAAGTGTGCCTCCATCCGACGTACCGAGAAACGGCCTAGCCGGGAGGGCACTTACGCGCTGATACGGACCACCGCGATTCGGGGGAAACTCCGTAGTATCGAAGTTAGGCGTTTTCAAGAATCCATCGCAATAAATCGAGGGAAACCGTCCCTATCAAAGAACCGCGTCTTCGACTTTACGCAATTACAAACACAGAATCGCGTTCGGCCGCGATCATCCGCCGTGGCGTAACTCCATCCGACGTACAGTGAACGGCATAGCCGGGAGAGCAACCACGCGCGTGTACGGGCAAACACGAACGCGACAGATTGTAACGCGAGCGACCGACGATAGACGCGCGAGTTCGTCAAACCCCGAGTGCCAGCGAAGAGGACGACCGCGACCTACGGCGTTCGAGCGGCACGCGAGCGAGGCGATAACGACAAGGCGAATCACCCCGTAAGCTAAGACCTGCGAGCGACGGCTGAGACGAAGCGCCGTCTCAAGGTAGGACAGTTGTATGTAACAATATATATTCTCTATTGTTTTTCCTTTATATCCATTGTATTCTTTGGTTTAACCCCTTTTTCCACCTTCCTCTTCCCCCGCGAGTATAGTCAAGGCGTGCTTTAGCACCTTGATAGAGCAAGAACCCGGTGAGTCACCCTAACCGCTCGGGGTGGTTCACAAAAGTCCCTTCAGGACGTAACAAGGAAGGCAAGTCTCGGATAGAGCGTGGTCAGGTTGGTCCAATTAATAAACAAGAATAATATTAATAGGCTTTAATAAAGATAGTTTCACACGGGACGGTTCCTTCTTACAACGTCACTCGTTGGTCGCTAACAGAGAACTACTTCCCAATACCATTAAATCTCTCCTCCACCGCCAACTGACTCGCCACCATCCTTGTTTATGGCGCGGCCTGAAACCGTACCCTTAAAACAACATGCGCTTGGGACTATCGACCGACATTCGGCCGACTGCCTGGCTAATCTCACCCTCAGCCGACACCTTTGTCCTCAAAATGCCTACAGTTCGTCCATCCTGACATTTTAGCCGTCCCGGCTAAACTTTGACACAACAAAGTAATACACACAATAAAATACCAACATACAACCATACAATATACAATAAAAGATTCCAGTAACAATATATAACGCAACACACAAATGTGGCTTAATACTATAAGCACAAAATTATCACTGATATTAAAATATAATCTTATAATGAAATATAGCAAATTTCCTTTAATTAACTTCTAATAACTTAAATTACGCTTCAATATAAGGTTTCATATTATCAGGCGCTAGTACCCCATTGTAAGGTATTTGAGTTACCTGAAACCCGTCGATATCGCCAACTACATACCGATCGCAATCGAGAACTTTTTTAATTTGATACGGACCCTTAAATTTAGCCAAAAATTTCTTACTTACACCTGCGGATGTATCTATGTTCCGAATCATTACATAATCACCCTCGCTATACACTGATGCATCTTTTCGTTTTTCGTTATATTGTCTTTCATTAGTTAACTGATTCTTCTCAATGTTCTTTAACGCATTTTCCCGTAGTGCTTCTAAATTCCTTTCATTGTCCGAATCACGCTCCAACAACAGTCGCATACAAACATTCACTTCCCGTCGTCTATTAAGTAGTCAACTATTTCGTCATTCGATATTGGTACTCGGTTCGCCAGAATTAATTTGTCATGGTAATAATCTGCGAATTTTTCTCCGGATTTCCACTTCCTATACTGAAACTCTTGGCGAAGCGCCATTTTACTGGGTCGATGATCGAACATAATTTTCATTTCCCCCAGCAAGTTGTCAACACTCAAGGTGAGGTGTTCCGCTTTCGAATGAAACCAACTCGCGGCACGACCCTTCAGTTTTGAACTGATCAGCACTCGCGATGCATTCTCGTCCAATTGGTAAGACGTACGCAAAAGTCCCACTTGTTGTTCCCATTTCCAGAAAGTATTATCGTTACCGTCGAACTCACTCAGAAGGTCACCGATTGCCCGTATGCTTAAATTAACAGTTCCCGTCCTCCTGGAGTCCATACTTCCAGCACTTTCCGTCCTTGTTGAATCCGTGGATGGAATTCGCAGCCCTGCGGACTCTCGCCTGAAAAGTTCCACTTCCCTTCTCAGTATATCCCTTTCTCTCCGCAGTAATTCCATTTCTCTCTGGACAGGGTCATCTAGTTGCTGCCATCCCTCCGCTTGATTGCTATGGATGTGGTCGCCATCATTTCGAAGATTCGTCGATTCTTCCGTCATTGTTCTGCGTCGTGCTTCTTCGTCTCGAGCCGCTTGCCCGGCTTTCCGCGCATTTTCTCCCGCTATAGTTTGCCAGATATTAGCATCATGGTGCTCTAGCCTACTTATCAACTCGGCTTTAGTACCCGCCGCTACTAGATTCCGCGCACTCAAGAATCCTTTCAAATCTGCCACTGTATAATTGGACATATTGTTTGGGAACCAAAATCCGACCGTGAACCAGAGTCAAATCCGAATCAATTCGCGTCACTACGCGTCGTCCTTATCCCCTGTCACAATTCACGTCGAACACAACACAACACAAAATGGTTTTCCCAAAAATTCTGCCACAACTCAATAAACAGTTCAACCCGTTCTCTTTCACACAAAGTTCACAATTCCGCTTCCCGTGATCACAATCTTTTCTCGGTACTTTATCCCACTTCTGAAGTATAGGAAGGCAAGTCTCGGATAGAGTGTGGTCAGGTTGGTCCAATTAATAAACAAGAATAATATTAATAGGCTTTAATAAAGATAGTTTCACACGGGACGGTTCCTTCTTACAACGTCACTCGTTGGTCGCTAACAGAGAACTACTTCCCAATACCATTAAATCTCTCCTCCACCGCCAACTGACTCGCCACCATCCTTGTTTATGGCGCGGCCTGAAACCGTACCCTTAAAACAACATGCGCTTGGGACTATCGGCCGACGTTCGGCCGACTGCCTGGCTAATCTCACCCTCAGCTGACACCTTTGTCCTCAAAATGCCTACATAAGGCGTATTTATAATGACTTTGGTGTCACGACCTGGGTGGTGATGGGGTTAGGACAATGACGTGATAGGGAGTTCTTGCCCCGTCGCCTCCAACGTACCGTCGCGCCCTAAGGCCGGCCGGATTACGCCGCAATGGAGTAAACTGTGCGGGGCAGGTGGATTGGCATTTTTGGGATCGAGGAGGAAAAGAAGAGGTGCGTTTCGTCTTGGAACCGCCAGCCAGACTCGTCAGTAGGGCTATAGCTGGCGGTCCCTGCCCTAGACACGCACGGGGACACAGAGGATATGATTTGGAACTTGTATATATACTAATGACATTGAGAGTTAGGACTAGCGGGAAAGATTGGAGAACTCTGGTGCCGCTCGTTGACACTAAGTCGCGTGTGCTGGAGTCGGGACGTCACATTGGTCATGACAATTTTGGAATCTGCTTAGATAATTTACACAATAGCAAATATCCGGTCTTGTACTTGAACTTACATATAAAAGTGATCCAATTAGATTTCTATACTTTAAGTCATTTGATGCTGATAGTGCAGGTTCACATTTTAAGTTTGGCTCCATCGGAGTCGTATATAGTTTTGCATCTTCAATTTCATATTTCCTCGCCAATGACTCAATATAACTGTCCTGATCTAGTGTCATACTTTTATTTTTATATTCATAGTTAATATTTATACCTAAATACGTTTTAATTTGGCCCATGTCTTTGACTCGAAATTTTACAGCTAATTCTCTTTTAATAACTTCTATTAATTTTCTACTTTGACCACAAATTAGTAAATCATCAACAAAAGTAATTAAATAAACCTTTTCATTATTAATTGTCATGATATATAAGCAATAGTCAATTTTACTTTTCTCAAATCCTAAGTCTAACAAAAAATCATCCAAGCACTCATACCATGCGCGTGGACTTTCGCGCAGTCCCTACAATGATTTTTCGAGTTTACACACTCTTCCTGTGTTATCGTCGTAACCTTGACGTTGTTTCACATACACTTCAGACTTCATCTTTCCGTTAAGGAATGCGGCTTCTACATCCATTTGGTCTACTTCTAAATCTTTTAGTATACAGTAATTTAACAGAATTTTTAACGTTTGAGTCCTTGCTACTGGCGAATAAACGTCTTCAATTATTTCACTTTGTTGAAAACCTCTTACCACAATTCTAGTGTTGTGCTGAGGCGCCTGGGTCGAAATTCTGGATGCGAATCTCGGGGTACTCCTGGCGTCCTTCACGACCGTCGTCCACGGGCTCCGTAGGTTCGGGTGATAATGCCGGGACGGGAGGATACGGGTTAGAACCCGGAGGTAGGGGATCGTTGCAGGTCGAAGAGTTAGAACTCACCGTAAGGTGTAACAAGTTTATTGGATCCCGATCTGGGTGATAATGACACTGAGTCTTGATAAGTCGGGTGGTGTTCCCGTACAAAGCTTTATCAAAATCTGCGCTCGCACTGTTTGTAGGCGTTAATATACTATGGTCAGGGCGAAGCGGGGGCCATCGGGGTCCCCGTCTTTGACCCGGGATTTCGGTGTTTCGCCATGTGCTGATGGTACTGGTGCGCTTCCGAAATCCCTTACGCGGTTGTGTCGGATTTTGGCCGTTCGATTGCCGCAATCGGTATGTGCGCGGTGTCGACGACCTTAGGTGTCGGCTCGGGCACAACATCCCCCCCCCCCCTTACGAGAAGGGTGCTTAGGGAGAAATTTTTCGGTTTACAAAATTTCCCGGTACCCTACATCGTCAAGACTTCTGCGTATTCGCTGTCCCCGGCTGGTCCTTTGGACTTTGCCGCTTTCGGTGGCTTGGGGATCTGTATTTTATGTCGCAGTTGGTAGTCGCGTGTTAACAGATATACAACTAGCAGGCTAAGTATTACTAGTACAAGTCGTTGCTGTAGGATGTACGATCTGCCAGGTCGCTAGTCCCGGTGGGGGGTTGCTGCTTTCTAAGTCACTTTCTATTTGGTTTAGTTGATTGTATAGCGCTGAAAATTCGGATGGGTTTTTCAGAAGCTTATCAAGCTGGAACCGCGAGAGGGGGTGCGCTGGTTCGCCCCTGAGTGTCGCGTTTAATGCTACTGTTATATCGTATCGCGGTGCCGTTGGTAAATCGAGGTCTTGGCTATACGCTGTTTGTCGTTTTTTTAATACTACGTCCCTACTGCGGATGTTACAATTTCCCGTAATCTTGAGAATTCCTGTCTTACTTATATCGGCGTGCTCAGGCTGTCGTTCGTTACACTGTATAGTCAGTGTTTCGGGTTGGTGCGTCGCGAAGATCCACGTGTCCGCGTGTGAGGTACTTATCCATATTGTGTGGTTCGCCGCAATGTACTTTATCTCGCAATTTTTGGGGGACTGGTCCGCAGGTTGCAGCCATAGGCTTGCTTCGCACTCGAGATCGTTGTTTACGTTGTGCGCTAGCATGGGTTGCTCGCAGTAATATTGAGCGGCCACTCGTTTGCATTCCCTTAGCTCGTCTTGATCGGTAAGCACATACTGGTTGTTGCTTGCGTCAATGACGAGTATCGGCATTCTTATGACTAATACCGCGTATGAATTTCCGTGAACGTGGATTGGGGCTGGGGTTGCCTCAATCACTGTGAACGTTTGTGAGGAAATGAGGGGGACGGTTATTACTGCTATTAACGTAGTCCTATCGAAATACACGGTGACTGATGACAACTTCTCAATCACGTTAGTATTTCCTAAATTGGGTGCTATTGGGAATGTGAGTCCGTTTGGGAGGTGTTGTACCGCGGTTTGTAGGAGCCTCGTGATCTGTGCGCTCGACAGTACATTGGTGTTGATTATGCCTCCTTTGAGGCTGGTGTAGTATTGCAAGACATCGTCTACGTCCTGAGTCAGGTCGGTCAGTAGGGCATTCAGTGTCATGACGTGATCTATTACGTCAGCTCTCCGTGTCTGTTTGAGTATGGTCGTTTCGATTTGCGTCCGTAGTAGTCTCGTTTGCGTCGCTAGTATCTGCTCATTACGCTGTATTGTTTTTTCTGCGTCATGTAGGTGATGCAGCGTGTTATTGGTTATTTGTACCTGTTTTTTAATGGCCGTCATTAGCGTGTTCTGTGTCCCGTCCAGTTGCGACAAGTGCCGGTTAATTTGTTCGGCGTCGTCGGCGTCCATGGTCCCGAATATTGTTTTAGCTAGGGTCCCTATTCCGTTAATTAATCCCCGTCGCCTATTCGGTACGTAAGTCGGTAGTTCTTCTACTTGGCCTATTTTCCTGTACAATTTCCCTGCTCTCCTAAGTAGGGGATCTAAGTGCTCCCCACATGTAGGTTGGATCGCGATTTCGCTTTCGCAACTATGCTGTAACTGATTAACGTATGAAGCTAATTGCCGGCTCCTTTCGAGGAGGGTGTCCATTTTTAAGTGGGTCACAATCTTCCATGAGTCGGTTACCATATGCAGTTCTCCAAGGTGTGTAAAGTGGATTCCTGCTTTATGCTTAATCGGTGCTATCGTATATGAGCTCTGGTCCCCAGTTGGCGCCGCTTCGATTAAGCTTCCCGCGAGGGCGGTCAACCTGAAACAGTGAAGTTGGAATCTATCCCCTCCTAGCTTGATTGATTCGCGCCTACTATATATATTGGGTTGGTCGCGAGTTTCGCTTATTATATTCGTTTTTGTAATACGTTGCGAGTGACGTCCGTTTTAGTCCAATTTACTTTTGCCGGCTCTTGTCATGTACCCCGAGGCATTGTGCGAGGTAAGTGTCATTACTGGTTGTATGTTTCGAGAAAAAAAAAATTTCTTTGCTATAATTACTGATTCCTGTTTTCTGCCATTCCCGCTAGATCTTTGCTAGGCGCCGAATTTGGGGTTACCTTTATGTGCGAGAGATGTGTGAGGTGCGGTTGGAGAGGCAGCAGCACCGCCGATACCTCCACATGTTGTGGGAGGAGGGTTACCCAGGTTAGTGGATTTATTCAATCTCCGGCGGCTCTTTGGGGAGCCTCCACTGCGGATCGAAGTAAGTATCCTTTTGTGGTGACACTTTACTGATAATCTACGTTCTCCCCGGTTGTTAATGGCTCTCTTTTCTCATTTGTTTCAGTTGGAGGATGAAGATTGGGGTTCCTGAGGTGCTCGCTGCGTCGTTCCCTCCCCCATTATTTTATTGTATTTTATATAATTTTACTTTATTTTTCTTTATTGTATTTTTAAAAATTTTAGTATGCATGCACTTTGTGCTTGTGTACAATAAATTGTAACTTTCATCCTATTTGGGTGCGTCCCCTTTTACTTTCCTTCTTTGCCAGTTCCCTACTCCCGCCTATAGTTTTAATTTTCGTTGTCTTATTTCATTGTTGTTTTTTTTTTTGTTGTTGGTTTTCTCTTTGCTATTCAATGAAATGTTTTAATCTATTTGCGTGGGTATGTAGGGTTTTCTGACCTTTCTTAAGGGTTATGTTAACTTTTGATTTTTTCTCTATAATTATGTAAAGGCCAACCCATTTGTTATCTAATTTTTTCGATCTTCCCCTACGTACTGATTCGTCGAATAACCAAACTTTATCGCCCACCTTAAAGTTTATTTCGCGCGTTTTTTTGTCGTATCCTTTTTTGGCCTTTTCTTTTGCTTCTTGAAGTTGTTTTCTCGCCGCTTCATTTGTTGTTCGGATGCGTTCCCTTGTTTGCTGCGCGTAATACTCGTAGTTATATGTTTGTTTAGACGGGTTTTTTAATGCGGTCGGTAGTGACGCGGTCTTTCCATAGACTAGTTCGAATGGCGTAAACCCTGTTGCCGTATGTGGGGTTGTATTATATGTAAACATAGCGTAGGGTAACCATTTATCCCAGTCGGACTGGTCGTTATCTGTGTAGTGCCGCAGGTATTCTACTAGGGTTTTGTGCGATCTTTCTAATGCTCCGTTAGACTCTGGGTGGTACGCGGTTGTCTGTATTTTCGTGATTCGGAAAAGTTTGCATATGTTTTTGAACATTTCACTTATAAAGTTTCTCCCTTGATCCGTTAGTATCTTTCCGGGTATGCCGTATTCGCAGATAATTTTCTCGACCACGGCTTCCGCTACCGTGGCTGCCTCCTGATTTGACAGGGGGATAGCCTTGCTAAATTTTGTGAGTAGGTCCTGGAACGTTAGTATGTAAATTGTTGCGAGGTTTGATGGGGTGGAGATTCTCTTGCAGAATCTTACCGCACTCCGGGTGTATCCTCGAACGGATCGTTCCTTGGGCTCCGATAGGACGGGTGAATATGCCGGGAACGGGAATCTCGGGTCGAGCCGAGAGGTAGTGGATCGTGCCGGTTGAAGAGTTAGAACTCACCGTAGTTATAACAAGTTTATTGCACTGACGCGACGGGCGATCACGGGCGTGATCGCGTACTGATCTTTTACAAGCCACCTCATGATTGATCTGTTGTGGGTTTATATACAATGTTTTAGGTCACGGTTTGGTGGCCGTGGGGGAAGGCCTAATGGTCTTTGCCCGTGGATCTGGGTCTTTGCAGCGTATGCGTTTCTTTCGATTGCGCATACTGCTGAGTTTGCTGGGGTCGGTTGCGCCAGGTGTCATCGGTTATGATTTGGGTCATAACATCCTCCCCCCCTTATAAGAAGGGTGGCCTTGTCGGGACTTTAATTTACATTTGTTTTCCCGATTACATTTTGTGTTACAATCGTTTCTTAATTTAGTGCCCAAGCTGGACGTTTAATTCGGATCTTTTTAGTTCCGTAGGTATATATGTAGCTTGTGCTTCGCTTGTTATTTTTTTCTTTCGGCGAAGTACAAGGTATATTACGATTGCGAGTATTACTATGGTTATTAGTAGTATTGTGGTGGCACTCGGATATACTATGTGCCATAACGGTATGTTAGTGTTTCTTGATTCTAAGTCGTTATCGATTTGGCCGATTTGTTTGTATAGTTGCGAAAATTCCGAAGGATCTTTTATTATTCTATCCAGCTGTACTTGGGTTAGTGGTTTCGCTGTGTTGACTAATCCCGTTATTTTTGTGTTAAGTTTGTATAGTGGTGCCGTTTTTATCACATAGTCATGCTCGTGTGCCGTTTTCTGATTTCGCAGTATTACTTCTTTACTACTGATTTTACAATTGTTTTTGAGTGTAATGGTCCCTGACTGTGTTATCGTGGTCCTGAATGTTTTGCTACCCTTACATTGAATCGTAAGTGCGTCTGGTTCGTGTGTCGCGTAGATCCATGTTGCCGGGTGTGGCGTACTAATCCAGAGGGTGTTATTCGCGGTTATAAGTTTCGTTTCGCAGTTCGCGGGGAATTTATCGGCTGGTTTCAGCCATAGGTTAACTTCGCATTCTAGTGTGTCTGTTAACCTGTGTACGACCATTGGTTGTTCGCAGTAATATTGATTCAAAAATTTCTTACATTTTTTAAGTTCCTGTGCGTCTGCGATAATGTACTGGTTGGTGTCTGTGTCGATGATCATCGTTGACGAATGGATCACGAGTAGTGCGTAGATGTTGAGACGTACATGCACGGGTACTGGTGTCACCTTTATGACGCTGTACATCTGTGTTGAGATCAGTGGCACCTTAATGACCGTGATGAGTGTCCGTTTGTCATAGTAGGCTACTATTGACGATATTTCCTCGATCACGTGCGCGTTCTCCGGTGTCGGTGTTATCGGAAACGTCAGTCCGTTTGGTAACTGTTGCGCTGCCGTTTGTAGTAGTCTGGAGACCTCGCCTCTTGATAATACGCTCGGGTCGATGGTCCCGCTTTTCAGCTGACTACAGTATTGGGTTACGTCGTTCACATCTTCCGTGAGGTCGACTAGTAAGGAGTTCAATGTCATGAAATGGTCATTTAACGTGGTTCTTTTATTTTGTTCTGCCATGTGTGCTGTGTTCCGTATCTGTAGTTCCTTCATCTGCTCGTTTAATAGGTCCTCATTCCGTTGGATTGCTATCTCTACTTTTTGCAGATGGCCTAATGTTGTGTTCGTTAGTTGTATCTGTTTCTTCATGGCATTTTGTAGCGTCTCCTGCTTACTGTCTACTTCCGCGAAGTGAGCACTGATTTCTTCCGCGTCGCTTGCATCCATTGTGCCAAATAGTGTTTTAGAAATTGATCCAATCCCGTTTATTAATCCTCTGCGTTTATTTTGCGTGTAGGACGGTATTTCGTATATATGTTTGATACGATTACTTAATTTTTCCATTCTTTTGTTCAAAAGGTCAAGATTATTTCTACATACTTCGTGTATTTCTGGTGCGTATGATCTTTGGTTACATAGTGCTTTTATTCCCTTGGCGTATGGTTCGAGTTGCTCGTACCTCCGTGTCAACGGTTCCGTGTCCAATTGTGTGACGATCTTCCAATTATCGGTAATCGTGTGTAGCTCACCGATGTGGGTAAAGTGGATTCCCGCGTTATGCTTCATCGGCTCTATTGTGTATGGTAATTCGTCGGTAGTGGGCGCCGTTTGCGAATTCAGACATCGCAGTCCGATGAACCTGCAACATTGAAGTTCGGCTCTATCCCCTCCAATTTTCTTTTCGCGCGCGAGTATATATTGCATCGCTCCGCGGTTTTTTTCATTGTTAATTCGTTGCATTACGAGTGAACTAAACAGCTACACTATGTATCCCGAGGGTTTGAAAAAAGTAAGTATTTTTACTCCTCTATATATATATTATTATTAAATTTTTTTTGTTATTAATTCCTATTTTTTCTTCTTTCTTCTTTCTTTAGTGGTGGGCTCGCCGACACATCCGTGGGTATATAAGCATCCATCGAATGCAGCATGTTCGGCTGGTGCGCTCTCTGGCCCGCCTTGCCATTCTTGATCTGTGGGAGATCGATTTCCTTGAGTCGCGTTTGACACACGACCCTCTTGGTTTGCGGAGGTTGTTTTCCCTTCAGTTTCTTGAGGAGGAAGTAAGTACATTTATTTCTGTGAATATTTCTTTATTATTTTTTCTTCCCATTTTCTTACTTGTGTAGCATGCAGAAAAGGCGGATGAGAGACGCTGACCATCGCGACGTTTCGCGGACACGCTTGTAGGCCGCCCGAGGGGAAAAGCGTGCGGGCGCGGAACCGCGACTCGCGAGGCTTGCGCTTGACGACGCGTCTGTTGATTTCGGCGGCCGCGGATAGCAACGATTGGGTATAAAATAGAGGACCGCAAAGGCAAATTCCTTCTTCGCTGCTCCGGGAGAGAGGACGAGGTACACACACGGCCGCTCTCGGACAGCTTAGGGACTCCGGCAGGAGAGTTCGGCGATAATACCTGGACGCCTGCTGGAGGGACTAGTCTGTTCCTGGACGCTCGACCGGTATGGAGAGTACGGCGATAATACCTGGACGCCTACTGGTCGAGAGAGTACAGAGCATCTCTTTAGAATTAGGGAGGAGAGTACGGGAGATTATTCCTGGACGCCTGTTCGGTATGGAGAGTTCGGCGACAATACCTGGACGCCAACCGAACGGGAGAGTACAGAGTAACTCGTGGACGCCTCAGTAGAATAGAGAGGAGAGTACGGGAGCTTATTCCTGGACGCCTGTTCGGATTGGAGAGTTCGGCGACAATACCTGGACGCCAACCGAACGGGAGAGTACAGAGTAACTCGTGGACGCCTCAGTAGATTAGAATCGCGAAAGTACAAAGCCCCTTTTCTAAATACCCCATCGTTGAGAGAGGAGAGTACGGGAGATTATTCCTGGACGCCTGTTCGATATGGAGAGTTCGGCGACAATACCTGGACGCCAATCGAACGGGAGAGTACAGAGTAACTCCTGGACACCGCGTTAAATTAAAATCATGTGCCATATGCACCTCGCCCATTAGCAACAATTAGAATTGTATTCCTTCAGCGAGACGCAATGTCTGTGATTTACGAATTTGTAGCCCTTCCTTCCAACCACATCATGTATTCCCTCCTAATCCAAATATATTTTGTCTGTCCAGAAATTACCAAATCCTTTGTGAAACCCAAAAGGCTACACTTGTTCTTTGTGTCTGTTACAGGAAGAAGACTGGGGCCAGTTTACTATTATGGGCATTCTTCTCTGAGTTTCTTTTATTTTATAATACTATCCTTCTTTGAATATATTTATTTTTACCGAACAATGTGTGTACCCATTTACTCTCCTTCGTTTCCTCTTCCTCTTAGCGTATAAGGTCCTTTATTCAATGAAGTGTTTTATTCGGTTCGTGTGAACCGTCAACGTTTTTCTTCCTTTTTTGATCACCACATTGACTTTAAATTTTTTCTCAATTATTATATAGGGTCCTTCCCATTTAGAGTCCAGTTTCTTCGATCTTCCTCTTCTCACGTATTCGTCGTATAACAGTACTTTGTCTCCTTCGTTAAATTGAATTTCTTTAGTTTTTTTATCGTACGTTGCCTTTGACCGTGTTTTTTCATCCTTCAAATTCTCGCGAGCCGTCTCGTTTGCTGCCCGTAGTCTCTCCTTAGCTTCTTGTGCGTAGTCGTCATAGTTGTATGTTGGATTCGGTGCGAGTTTCAGGGCTGTAGGTAGTTCCGCTTGCTGTCCGTAGACTAGTTCATGCGGGGTGTAACCCGTTGCTGTATGGGGGGTAGTATTGTAAGTGAACATTGCATATGGTAGCCACGCGTCCCAGTCTGCTTGATCCCCGTCTATGTAGTGTCTTAGATATTCGACTAACGTTCTATGGGATCTCTCGAGTGCTCCATTCGATTCTGGGTGGTACGCGGTTGTTTGTATTTTGGTTATTTTTAATAGCTTGCAGGTGTTTTTAAACACCTCGCCTACAAAATTCGACCCTTGATCTGTTAGAATCTTGTCAGGTATTCCGTACTCGCAGATTATACGAGTCACGAATGCTTCCGCGATGGTCCTTGCTTCTTGGTTGGGAAGTGGTAACGCTTTGCTAAATTTAGTTAAATGGTCTAGGAACGTTAGGATGTACTTGTTTCCCAACTTAGTTATTGTAAGGGGTCCAACTATATCCAGTGCGCATTTCTCGAATGGTCGAGTAGGCGTATCGGATATTACCATCGGTGCTTTATTCCGTTTGCATATTTTATTCTTCTGGCACCATGTGCACTTTTGTATATATTCTTCTATGTCTTTGTCCATTCCCCTCCATTTGTATTTTTGCTTGATCCTTTGTGTCGTTCGCTGGATGCCCTGGTGCCCTCCTAATGGTGCTAAGTGATACTCGTACAGTATTTGTTGCCTGTCCTTCTCTTCTTCTACTTCTATAATGCCTGTTTCACTGCTATTTCCCTGTTCGTTTCGCATAATATTTATATTCCTGCTGAGAGCGTCTGCGTTTGTGTTTGCCTTTCCTGCCTTGTGAATGATTTCATAATCATGCTCTGCTAGCTGTATGCACCAGCGGATCAATCTTGATCCTGGGTCTTGTACCCTAAATAACCAAACTAATGCTTTATGATCTGTCACTACTTTAAAATGTGTACCATATACGTATGGCCGGAATTGTTTTGTTGCCCATACGATGGCGAGTAGCTCCTTTTCTGTTGTGTTGTAGTTTTTTTCTGCCTTATTCAATACTCTGCTTGCATATGCTATTGGTCTGTCTTCTCCTATCACTCCTTGTGATAGTATCGCGCCTATAGCTATGTACGACGCATCGGTTGTGATTATGAATTCTCTTGAAAAATCTGGGTAGGCTAATACAGGTGCGGTAATTAAGCAATTTTTTAACGTTTCGAACGCGTACTGCTGCTCAGTTGTCCAGATAAATTCTGTTTTATCGCTTGTTAGTTTTAATAACGGTCTAGCTATTTTAGAATACTCAAGAATGAATCTTCTGTAGTATCCTGCTAGTCCTAGGAAAGATTGTACCTCCTTCAATTTGGTCGGTACGGGGTACTGTTCTACCGCCTTGGTTTTTTCGGGATCCGGTTTTATTCCTTCCGGGGTTATTATATGTCCCAGGAATCCCACTTCTTTGCACAGAAATGAACATTTTTCTGGTTGTAATTTTAGGTTGTATTCCCGTAATTTCTTCATTACCTTTCGCAGTCGTATGTTGTGCTCCTTTAGGTTAGTGCCAAACACCACCAGGTCGTCCAGGTAGACAAAGCAGTCTATTCCTTGTAGTCCCATGAGAATGGTGTTCATCAATCTCTGAAAGGTTGCTGGCGCGTTTCTTAGCCCGAAGGGCATTCGGTTAAACTCGAAATGTCCTTGTGGCGTAGAAAACGCGGTTTTCTCCTTGTCTCTGTCGTCCATGGGTATCTGGTGATACCCAGACGCGAGATCAAGCGTAGTGAAGTATTGTGCCTTCCCTAACTGGTCAAATATTTCCGTAATATTTGGCAGAGGGTATGAGTCGCCGATTGTGACTTCGTTTAGCTTCCTAAAATCTACGACTACTCGAAACCTAGCTTTTCCTTCGGTATCCTTTTTCTTAGGTACTACCAATAGGGGTGCGTTCCATGGGCTGGAGCTGGTTTGCACTATTCCGTCTTCCAACATTTGTCGTACCTGTTCTTTTACTTCCCGTTTATGTATTTCAGGTAACCTATACGGTTTAATATTGCAGGGGGTTGTTCCTTCCTTCAATGGTACTCGATGCGTGGTCGCGTTCGTAGTTCCTAATAGATCCCCTGCTAGGTGAAAATTATCACAAAATTCCCTTCCTATTTCTTCCATGCTGATTCTTTCTTCTTTATTCAGATGGCTAAGTTTCATCAATTCTAGGACACGGTTAACACGTGTCGTCAGCGGTTCTTTACTTACTGTTGCGCGAAATGCTGCGGCAGCAGAATGTACTTCGGCTGTTGAGTCGCTCTGAATCTCGGTCAGCTGGACGTATGGTAATTTCACTGTACGTGCTTTATTTGATAAATTTACCACGCAAGCTATACTTTTCCCTTGTTTTGGTTTTACCAAGCATTCTCCTAAGAATACTCCATCTCCTAAATCCTGTTTCTCTATTATTCCTTCCTTGTTGCTATCTACTTCTACTTCTACTAGCGTTTGTGTACGCGGGGGAACCGTTACTACATTCTTTTTCTGGGGGGTTTTCCAGTGTTTTCCTTTAATTGTGACTTCTCGCGTTTTGTATTGTATTCCTGCTTCATGCTTCTTTAAGAAATCTATGCCTAAAATCCCTTGGTGGTCCGTTAGTGTACCGTCTTCTATTACATATAGGGGGTGTTTCATTTTTTGTTCCCCAATCGGGAAGGTAGCTTCTATTTCCCCTAGTGTCTTTATGGTCCCTCCTGATAGGGCTAACAGTTGCACCTCGCTTTCCTTCCATGCTACGTCGTCCTTGACGCATGCTTTATTTATTACGGATACTTCGGCTCCTGTATCTACTAGCATTCTTACTTCCTGATTTTTTGCTTCTTCTATTTGCACTTGTACTTCATCTGAAACAAAATTAGGTTTTCCTGCGTTTTGCGGTTCCCTCTTCGCTATTCTGATCAATTTCTGATTTGTATCAGCATTATTGGAGTTCGTTGCCGTAGGAAGAGTTCGTGGTCCTCCTGTCTGTGCTCTTGCTGCGTAAGCATTGTAAGGTCGTCGCCCCTGTGTGTGTGATCTATTGTTATAGTCCGGCTGACGATGCCCATAGTTGGTATCGGTGGTTCCCTTTCTTGTGGAGTTTGTGTTGCCGTCATTTGGATTTCTTCTGTCTCCGGGTTCCGTATCATTTTGTCGTGGTCCATTTCCTGTGCCTTTCCAGCACTCCCCTGTGGAATGTCCCGACCTCTTACAATTGTGACAGTATTTCTGTCCTGTCTGACCCCTGTAATTCGGGTTGCGGTTTGTTCCGTTTGTTGCGGCCCGCTTCTTAATTGACCGTTCTTCTTCTATGGCTATTGATACGGCCTCTGGTAGATCAGCCGATCTTCGTGATTTTACCAAAATTTTCAGGTCATCACGAAGTCCTTCCTGGAATATGTAGTGTGCCTGTCTCTTGAATATCTTGATGGCCGCTGTCTTCTCTACTAGTGAATCCTTTTCCTCTAGTCCGGTCTCAATTAATTCGTTGAGCAATAGGGACATTCGGTTCCCGTACGCGTGGGCATCTTCCTGCATTCCTTGTTTGCATTGCAAAAGTTCCATTTGCACAGCTGTGGTCGTGCGTGCTGGTTTATACAGCGAATTCAACACATTCTCCAGGTCTTCGAATGTCTGTATTTTACGATTCTTCACCTCTACTTGCGCTGTACCTGTAATCTTAGTTGCTTTTATTCCTTGTATTATTTGTGCCCTGTATTCAGGCATCCTGAATCCTTTTATTATGTATTTGCAGGCCTCCAGGAATGTTATTAACTCCTTGGGGTTCCCGTTGAATTTGGGTATAGCTTTTAAAGCGTTGAGGACTTTGTTGTCCTCTAATCCTATTGGTATGTCAGGCGCTTCATCTATCCCGTATGTAGGGGGTACAAAAATGCTGGATCCTCTGGGTATGTCTTCTTCGTCTATAGGCTCCTCGAAGTGTACCATGGTTCTGTTCCTGTCTTCTTGCAGGGAACCGTTCATTGACGATCGCATCCTATTTATTTCTTCGTCTACCATTCGGTCGCATGCACTATTAGTTCGCGTTTCTATTCCTGTCCTAACAGTTACTTCTAGGTTAGTCACCCTTTCGGCTAATGTTTGCATAAGCGACCAACTTTGCTGCACGGTTTCTTGAAGTAGGTTTAATGTTTGTTCCATCCTAGCTTGCCTATCATCAGAACCTGCATTTCCCGAATCTAATTCGTCTCCCCTAGACTCTCGTCTCGAAGTTTCTCCTCTTGTACGAGAGAATTCTTGATTCGCGTTTTCTTCCCCTGAATTTCCTTCGGTATTTTTCCCTTTCGGACTATGTATTACCATGGCTGCTGAAGCCTCGAAAACTTCGTTGTTGTATGTGGTATTAGTAAATCCGCTTGATTTTGAGCACGTCTCGTCAGAGGTGTGCAGTCTCACGGGGGAAGTAGGCTTGGGTCTAAATCCTCAAAAGGGAAAAGTCGTTCCCAGACTATATTCCCGTCTGACCCTAATGAATTTTGTAATATCTCGGCTATTGAGCTATTATGCCCTATTACTTGATTTCGGCTGGCTACTGCGTCTTCGTCGATTTCTAAGATCGCGTCGATCGCTGCTTCGTATGCCTCGTCGTTGACTGCGATCGAGGGTCCGCTACGTGCCCTACTTCGGGTATCTAGCTGCTCAGCCCTAGGTTGTGCCCTATCTTGCCTTTCTCTGAGGCCTAAATTACGCTCGAGATTGCTGCTTAACGAGGTTGCTCGTTGCATGAAAAAAATTTCCGCGGCGCGATGCTTGAATTTCTTAATATGAAATGTCCCACTTACAGCACGTGTAGCAGGAGTCGCATCGTCATCGTTATTGCCGCTGCTGGACTGTCGATCGGTTGTACGGCAGACTTGTCGCTTGGTGTCCCCTTCCGGAAATCGCTGGTACTTAGTTGTCGATCGAGTCCTTGTTGATGGTACTTGTGGTAACTTCTGGATGTCACTCACGTTCAGGCTCACTTGTTTACTACGTTTGGCTGGATCCCACCGCTGCCACCAATTTTGTTGCGAGGTTTGATGGGGTGGAGATTCTCTTGCAGAATCTTACCGCACTCCGGGTGTATCCTCGAACGGATCGTTCCTCGGGCTCCGATAGGACGGGTGAATATGCCGGGAACGGGAATCTCGGGTCGAGCCGAGAGGTAGTGGATCGTGCCGGTTGAAGAGTTAGAACTCACCGTAGTTATAACCAGTTTATTGCACTGACGCGACGGGCGATCACGGGCGTGATCGCGTACTGATCTTTTACAAGTTACCTCATGATTGATTTGTTGTGGGTTTATATACAATGTTTTAGGTCACGGTTTGGTGGCCGCGGGGGAAGGCCTAATGGTCTTTGCCCGTGGATCTGGGTCTTTGCAGCGTATGCGTTTCTTTCGATTGCGCATACTGCTGAGTTTGCTGGGGTCGGTTGCGCCAGGTGTCATCGGTTATGATTTGGGTCATAACAAAATATTCCCTTGGTTGCTCTCCGGCAGGGGCCCTACTATATCTAGCGCTACTTTTTCGAAGGGATCCCGTGGTGTGTCGGTGATCTCCATTGGGGCCCTAGTTTTCCTTCCTAATTTATTTTTTTGGCAGGTGCTACATTTTTGTATATATTCCTCGATATCTTTATTCATTCCTTCCCAACTATATTTCTGTTTTATTCTGTTTGCTGTTCTTTTGATACCTTGATGCCCTCCTATGGGCGTACGGTGGTATTCGTAGAGTATTTGTTGTTTTGTTTCTTCGTCGTGGACTTTTGTTGTCCCTGTTTCTTCCTCTTCATTTTGCAACGCGTGCACATTTCTGCTTAACGCGTCTGCGTTTGTATTGTTCTTCCCTGATTTATGTATGATTTCATAGTCGTATTCGGCTAATAATAATCTCCATCTTATTAACCTGGATCCTGGGTCTTGTACCCTGAATAACCATATAAGTGCTTTGTGGTCTGTAACCACTTTGAAAGGCGTACCGTAGACGTACGGTCGGAAGTGTTTAACTGCCCAGACGATATCTAGCAATTCCTTTTCTGTTGTACTGTAGTTCCTTTCGGCTTTGTTTAGTACTCGGCTCGCGTACGCGATTGGTTTGTCCTCGCCTATTTTCCCTTGCGACAATATTGCGCCTATTGCTACACCAGAGGCGTCCGTTGTTATTATGAATTCTTCTGTGAAGTCTGGGTAGATTAATAGGGGTGCCGTAGTTAGTGCTTCTTTTAACGTGTCGAAAGCGTTCTGCTGTTCGGCTGCCCAAATGAATTCGACCTTGCTGCTCGTGATGCTGGATAGGGGCTTAGCTATTTTTGAATATCCTGGGATAAATCTGCGGTAGTATCCTGCTAATCCTAAGAATGCTTGCAGTTCTTTTAGCTTGGTTGGGGTAGGGAATTCTTTTACGGCCTTAGTTTTTTCGGGGTCCGGTTTGATCCCTTCAGGGGTGATTATGTGTCCCAAAAATCCCACTTCTTTTCGCAAAAACGCGCATTTTTCTGGTTGTAGTTTTAGGTTGTATTTGCGAAGAGTGTCCAAAATTTTCCTTAGTCGTGTGTTATGTTCCATTAAATTAGATCCATAGATGACAATGTCGTCCAGATAAACGAAACAGTCTATCCCCTGTAATCCGATAAGCGCGGCGTTCATCGCTCGTTGGAATGTTGCTGGTGCATTTTTCAGTCCGAACGGCATGCGATTGAATTCGAAATGCCCTTGGGGAGTTGAAAATGCTGTCTTGCATTTATCGCGTTCGTCCATAGGAATTTGGTGGTATCCGGATGCCAAATCGAGCGTGGTAAAATATTGCGCTTTTCCCAGTTGATCTAGTATGTCCGTGATATTGGGTAGTGGGAATGAGTCGCCTATGGTGACTTCGTTAAGTTTCCTATAGTCAACTACCACGCGGTATTTTTTATTCCCTTCGTTGTCCGTTTTTTTTGGTACTACTAATAAGGGTGCGTTCCATGGGCTGGCGCTATGTCGGATGATACCATCCTCTAGCATTTTTTCCACCTGTTTCCGCACTTCTTGCTTGTGGATTTCGGGTAGTCATAGGGTTTGATATTGCAGGGTGTCGTGTCGCTTTTTACAGATACTCGATGGCCGGTTACTATGGCCATTGATAGTTGATCTCCCGGTAAATGAAACGTGTCGTGATATTCCCTGCATATTTCTTCCATAGCTGCCTTTTCTTCTTTATTCATGTGCTTACGGTCTACCTGTTCTAAGACTCGAGCGATGCGCGTTGTCAGCGTTTCTTTCGCGGTCAAGGCCCGAACAGCTGCGGCGCTATCGTTGCAACGAGTTACTTCGTTGATCGGTATTTCATTTAATTGAATTCGCGGCACAATTACTGTTTTCTCTTTTGTGGTTGTGTTTGTTGGAAATTGCTTCACAGAGGTTTAAAATTAATACCACACTATAAACACAACTATGGTTTATTATATCAATAATACACAGTGTATCCGCGTACCAGTGTAATAAGGCAAAACATGCAATGTGTATACAAGTGAAAGAATTGACTTGACGAGTCAGAACGCGATATGCATGGTCTGGTCACATTTCTTCGACTGACTACGGTCGTCGCTTTTCGTTGCAGGCAAGACCCTTCACCCCACCCCCTTTCTAGAATAGAGGAAACGCAGCCCCTTGAGCCTAAAACCCTAACGGTGTGAATCGTTGAACTCCAACACCCTTCCTCAACGATAATCACTTATCCGCAATCTAATTATTCGCTAATTAATCCGCAACATTCCGCCAAATATTTTAACTTTATCTTTCCCAGCGGTTTCGTTAACATATCCGCTGTCATCTCGCTTGTAGGACAATACTCATAGTTCATAATTCCTAGCTTCTTTAATTCTCTACTATAATGAAATTTAGTATCTATATGTTTGGTTCTATTACTAAATTTCTTATTTTCTATAAGTTTGAGACAACTTTGATTGTCTTCATAAATTGTTGTCTTTTGTTGATGATTCCTCTTCAGTAGTGTGTCCTTGCACGCTTTCCTTATCTTCATCCTGAGATTCGGATCTTGAAAATGTAACATCATGCAGTATCTCGTTACTATTTATCCGTTTTTCGCGAATCCCATCCAGAAAAATCACGTCCCGACTAATCTTAATTCGATTCGTTTCAATATCCAATAATCTATATGCCTTTGATTCTTCGGAATATCCGACAAACATGAACTTTTCTGCTTTATCATCTAATTTTTTTCGCTGTTCCTTATGTATGTGTACATATGCTTCACAGCCAAAAACATGTAAATTTTTTACATCCGGCTTTTTGCCAAACCATAGTTCATGTGGAGTCTTTCCTGTTGCTTTAGTTAGTGACCTATTTTGTAAATAATTTGCTGTACATACCGCTTCACCCCAATACTTCTTTTGCATATCTGCATCAATCAGCATGCATCTTGACATTTCCAGCAATGATCTATTTTTTCGTTCTGCAACTCCATTTTGTTGCGGTGAATAAGCTGCTGTAAATTGGGATTTAATTCCTTCCTTCCTTAAATATGACTGTAAATCTTCATTGATATACTCTCTTCCTCGATCCGATCTTATAACTTTAGGCTTTTTGTTAAACTCCGTTTTTACCATTTCGATAAATTCCTTAATAAACGGTGCCGCTTCGCTTTTATAAGTCATTAGGAATACCTTGGTATATCTGGAAAAATCGTCAATAATAGTTCAAATATACCTCTTGTTTCCTGGCGTCATAGTCTGCATGGGTCCACAGACGTCTGTATGAATAAGATCTAAGATTGATCTAGTCTTGTTTGTAGCTTCTTTGGGAAAAGGTATACGTGCCATTTTGCCTTTTATACAGCATTCGCAGATTTCGCGCGTTCCACAGTCCTTAATACTGATACCTGTCGCTAGACCTTTTACAGCTAACTCCTTAATTGCAATAGGATCACGGTGTCCAAAACGCCGATGCCATGAATGCTGACAGTCGTCCGTATGCCCCGTATTTATGGCCTCATTGACCGCACAGGTCTTTTCGACCGTTTCCAACCCATACAGTTCGGAAAACATTCTTGCCGTTGCCTGCAGTTCCCCGTTCTTGAGAATTTGACACTGCTGTTCTTCAAAGTTGACCTTGTACCCATCCTT